>CM038681.1:431844306-432354315 GCA_021605205.1 Aegilops longissima | reverse complement strand
AAGAAAACCAAATCATCGACCGTCCGGATGCGGAGGCCTCGCGCTCTCAAGCATAACATCCGCGATGAGTGGCTTGCCTGCAGACCTAGGACAGGAAAAGCCAAATCCATGACAGCCCTCACATCACTATGACCCGCTTCGCATGAAGTGAAGACAACCGCTAGCACGCAGCAACAACTCTCAAAGAAAATTCGCAACCGAGTTCAAGGACCAAAACGGGCAGGTCAGGCCGTAATAAAACAAACGCCGCGACTAACGCGATAATATTGAGGATACGGGCAGTCAATGCCGGATTCAAAGGCTATAAACCCGGCAGCGGAAAAACCATTCAAACGAATTCCATCTGGTCCGGCCCGCTTGGACCGAATACTCGACCGCCAGCGAGAGCACAAGACTTCGAAAAAGCCATAACCACACCAACAGGGACTGTTGGGTATTCAAGGTAGGCGTTAATTGCTCAAAACAATGACAAGGGGCTGCATAGCGATGACGAGGACGAGACCCAACCACCGAACAATAGAGGATGTAGGGTTTCCTCACAAAAGTGATACAAGGAATATGATATACGCAACCCACATACCCAAAAGGGAGCGAAGAAGGCACTCGTGGATGTTCACGCCGATGGAGCCGCTGTCTCCAAGTTCAATCCATGGTCCTCCCGCCCGATCACTTTTGACCGGGACCACCACACAGATCCGCCACGGCGATTCGCCGCATTGGTCCTAGACCCAATCGCCGATGGATTTCACTCAACCGAGTCCTCGATGGACGGCGGCAAGCAGCCCGAACCTGCTTTACCAGTGATACAAGGCGCTAAAATGGGCATAGACCCTCAAGGATTAAACCTACCAAAACGACCTTTAAAGGCGCCATACCAGGTGTAGAAGCCAATTCTACAGATCAATTACATCGGAAGTGGTCTTCGGATCCCCGGATAACTTCCGAAGCGAGGAGTTAATCTTCGACATAGTCCTGCTTCGCAGCGGTTATCATGCCTTGCTCGGACGCATCGCGCTTGCAAAGTTCAACGCGTGCCGCACCACGATACCTCAAGCTCAAGATGCCAGCCTCGAGGAGTCATTACGGTCAACGGAAACATCGAACGCTCCTCCGCACGGAGGAACATACAGCGCTCTCGCGCGTAAGTGCAATGCAGCCCTTAAGATAATTATTCAATCCGGCCATAAGCTGCCGGACACAGCCTAAGCGCTACGCCTGAGTAACTTACAACAAGACCACCGGCACGCCCGAGCACGCCAGAGTAAGTGCGGCCCCAACCCCAGCTCCCGCGAAACGCCAAAGCAGGTCCTTCACAGACACCATTATGCTCAAGATACCATGGGCATGGGAGGGGGGCACGGACCACAATACACCCAGATCATGCGGCTCAACCACACAAGGCTCTCAAGTGTGTCGCCTTTTTTCTTTTCTTTTACCTTTACTTTTAAACACAGGAGTCCGCTTGTCGAAGCCCTGTCCGCAGTTGAGAGACCTGCCAACTCACGATGCAACAGCCAGTGGAAGGACAAAGGCTACAACGAATATACATGTGGTCTCCATTACGAGCATTTTCATACACCAATCTGCAGCCTACCCCTGGAAGGGGACATGTTTAAACATTCTCCTACCTTGCTTATCGCACTATTTGTATCGTTCTGCATTCGTAGCAGCACTTATTGAATAAAACAATGCAGCACCTTTTTGCTTATAATTGCATTTCTTTTTCATACATATGTTCATTCATGACATGTTGCATCCAGACACTTTGGTACGGCTAATATACACCAGGGCTTATGTTTCCCGCGTTATGGTGTGATGAGTCCGAACACTTTCACAAGTGCGGCACTCGAACTTATAGCACTATATGCATCGGTTCAATCATGTCTTGGGTCAATAGTTGGGTTTACCTGCCCCGTGTTTTGGTACCTTACGCCGCTATATCGGCTAAGGTAGCACCGGAGAACCATCATGATTCCGCCTCAGCTCGCTGCCGGGTTAACGCCTGGAGAAAGCTAAAACTGACCGTCATGATGAGGCGCGAGACCGTCGCTGTTCGAGAGGTTTTTGCAGTCCTAAAGACTTATGCCGCTTAGAGCGAGGAGCCGGATACTCGTCTGCCAAGGCGTGATAGCGCCCAAATTCGCCTTCCAAGACTAGGGCTTACCAAATTTAAAATTATAGAATTCTATGGCTAAGGAGAGTGTTCAAGCATTATAAGTCCTGTTGCCTTGTCCGCTGTGTTGAACGCCTCCCTAGATGGACCCAAAAATGGGAACAAGAGCGCCAAGTTTATCCCCAACACCCCAAAGACTCGTGGCATGGGGGCAAGTTTACGACTTGCCATCTCTCGATTTGATAAACAGCCGCATGTAAGGTAATATTTTAAATTAACAAGCGTTGCTTAGCACATATGAACTAAGTTTTCAGCGCATGTGATAACAAAATGCGTAGTCTACTCAAATATTACATCTTTGGAGCACTCACCCGCAATAGTGCGGGCGCTTCAAAGACACTCTTATAATACATCTCGGGCGGCGATGCTCCTTTCCTCTCGTGGCGGTCCACACGAGCTTCGGCATCCATCTTGCCCCAAAGGCACCTTTGCGCTGGGCAAGGCCCGACGGCACCCTCGAGCACAAGCGGAATGCTTGATAACTTCAACCCACGGGCACGCATCCACCAGCCGCCGCACCAGGCCAAGTAGCTCCAAAAGCATGGTTTCCTTAGGTTTTATATAATGGGAGGTGCTTAGAGGTGTTGAATAAACCAGGAGTTTTTTAAGCACCGGGCTATTTGTACATGATAGACGCTAACTGCCGCCTTCAGAGAAATAGGCACCGTGCTTTAAAACCCGCTTATTTTTCTAGCATCTCTAAGAACCTCCCATTGTACAAGGCCTTAGGCACACCAATCTCTATAAGGCCCTTCATGGCCTGCTCGCCGCTTTAGGAGCTCGACCAGCTGCTTCACTGGTCGCTAAGGGGCACTGATGTCCGCCTCAGATACCGAGACCGTAAGACCTTTCTCCGCTGAGCCCTCCTCGCCCGCAGAGAATGCGGCAGCATCGACACGCTGGCAGGAAGCTCGCAACACCCCGGAGAGCTCCAATTCGGGTAAGCAAATGTAATTAACACTCACATGCTTACTCGCATGAAAATGCCTTACCTCGCTGCTATTTTCTTCACCGCCTCAATCTCCTCGAGGGCCTTGTAGGCTTCGCCTTAGCGGTTTTTGCACTCTCAGAGCCATTGCAAGCCTGCACTCGAAGTTCGAGTCACGCCCAAGTTCTCATGTTTTTTCACGAGATCCTCGAGCTCTTGTTGTACCTCCGCCACCCGCCGCTTCCCGCTTCTCTCGCTGTGGTGCGCTCAGCTGTCGCAGATTACGCCGGCCGCTGCCATCGCTTCCTTCTTGTGGTCGCCACTCGTTAGCGGCCCCTACAATACCAACGTTATCCTTGTCATTTTTCTTGCAACCAAATCCTTTTCTGTAAGGTACAATTTTCATAAGGTATTACTCACCTTCTTTTTCCTCGAGCTGCTTTGGCATGGCCGAGCTCGCTCTCGGACCGCCGAGGTTTTTATTCAAAGTATTGACCTCCGTAGTCAAGGCGGGCGGAGGTCAGCAAGACAACCGCAATCCCATATTGACATATTTTTATGACTTCGCTTATCTTCTAAAGATCCTCAACCGCTTTTCCTTCCTAACAACCGAACCGGCATCAGGGCTACCGCCTTATGCGTACCATTTTACATATATTGAAATTTCTTACCTCAAAGCCCGATAGAAGACTCGGCTATAAGCTTAGTCAGCCCGCTTCTTGGCGGATCGAATCGTCCGGATCACCGCACTCATAATAAAGGCGGTGCTCCTTCCTCGATGGAGGCGCCATGAGCGCCTCTAGTAAGCTATCCGTGCCTCCGTGGACGAAGGACACCGACGCCTTACCCTTCTTGTGAAGAGATCGCTATCGACTCGGAACCATGGAAGGTTCGGCAGACTGAGCCCAACAAGGGTCGGGCTTGAGCCTCGGGGTCTTGCCCCCACGCGCTCGAGTCCGGAGGTTGCCTTTGGCACCTCCTGCGCCACCTCCTCGTGACCAAGCCCTTTTGAGCCCCGCTGCGGCGTTGTCCGCAGCATGAGGCGAGGAGGCGGTCGGAAGCGGCACTTCCATTCCGACGAGCCTGTGGGACCCGCTCGATGAATCGATCGAACTCGCTTTTGGGCGGGCTGCACGATTGTTCGACATTAGAGAACACTCGCGATAATAAAAGCCACGGGTATCCGACACTTACGATCTCGCCAGGCTTGGCCTCGAGGCCGATCCCCTCGTTTGCCGCCGACAAGCAGGAGAAGTCCGGAAGAAGGGTTCTTCCTTCTGACTCCTCCGCCCCCAGCTTAGCAGCTTCCTTTTCTCTCCTTCAGCCGGGAGAGGCTATTCTTCTTCCTCCTTGTCTTAGGAGAAGATTCTGCTTCGTAATCCGACAAAGACCTGGCGCCGGGTGCCTTCGAGTTCCCGTAGCCTCCTTCTTGGCCTTCTTCTCCAGCACTACATGGTGCCGGAGCCAAGACCCCTTCACAATCGGCGTCTCACTGGTCTTCGGCAAAGGAGCCAAGCTTAACCGTCCTGGACGCCTTCAGCCAGACTGTCAAGAATAGGGAGTTTTATCCCACGAGAGTCAATCTATGGAAAAGGAGTCCCGTAGGGTAAATAACTTACTCGCTGGCTTGACGCCGCGAGCTGTATCCGCGATTTTGTTAGCGGACATGGGGCTTGCGCTTTTTGAACAACACCTTCCGTGCATCTTCGCACGTGGTATCAAGAGCCGCTCAAGGTTCCGTGGTTGTGTCGGATCGAACTCCCACAAATTGAAGTCCCGTTGTTGGCATGGGAGAATCCGCGGATGAGCATCACCGGATTACGCCAACAAGCCTCGCGATTCTTGTCCACCAGGTTCGGACACGTGTTTGGAGTCCGGATAGCTCGTCCAATCTCCCCACTTCAGGCCCATCTCTTCCATGACGAGCCTGTGGGGAATCCAGATCTGAATTGGGGCCGCCACCCATTCAGGGTCGCGCGGCTCGGTGATGTAGAACCACCCGATTGCCACCCCTTTATTGTCTCCACAAAGGAGCCCTCGAGCCATAGGACTTTGGCCATCTTGCCGCCATGGCGCCCAAGACTCCGCTTGGCTGCCTTTCACAACCTTCGCTTGACATCAAGGTCTTGAGCACAAGTCAAGTGGGGCTGGATGCAGAGGAAAGCCTCGACACGACGATAAACGCCGAGACGTTGAGGACGAAATTGGGCCAGGTCATGGAAGTCCAGCCGTAGTAGAACATGAGCCCCTGACAAATGGGTGAAGTGGAAAACCTAGTCCATGGAGGAAGTGGGGAGAAATACCACCTCTCATGGGGACTGGTTGGAATAAGCTGCCCCTGCCGGGCAGCTCAGGCGCGATATCGCCGGACAAGTATCCGGCCTGCAGCTCTTCAGGATGTGCCCTCCGTGACGGAGGAGGCCATCCATCCGCCTCCCGCCTCCCGACATGGTTGGAGAAGGTTGAGGAGGAAAGTGCGGACTTGGGCGCTAGAGCTCGAGTGCACGGAATGGATGAGCAAAGGAGGAAGAAGGCGAGGTGAAAGGTGGATCCTTATCCCTTATATGGGCGGACAAAACATGTGTCCCCACCGCCCGGTAAAACTCGCTTATCTCCCAAGCGCCACAATCAATGGCGCGTTGGGTTACCCACGTCCGTATTGATGGGAATCCCGAATAAGGGGAACACGATCTCCGCTCGACAAGACGTGTCAAGGAAACCGCCGCTAAACGGGCCGAGGTGGAACAAGAAAAACAATTTGAATAAAGGCTTGGTAGTGGTGCGACGCCACGCCACAAAATATGTCAACAGATTGATCTTGTGTAATATTATTCTCTACGGTGGTATGTGGAATTTATTTTGCAGAGCCGACACTATCCCGTGTTCACAATCTTCATGAATTATTCGAGGAAGAACCCGCTTTGCAATGCCAAGACAACATGCGCCGGACTCATCGCCATTGAAGCCCGGTTCAGGGCTACCGAGGAGTTCCGGACTAGGGGTGTCCGATAGTCAACTATCATCATCGGCCGGACTCCAAGACTATGAAGATACAAGATTGAAGACTTCGTCCCGTGTCCGGATGGGACTTTCCTTGGCGTGGAAGGCAAGCTTGGCGACACGGATATGTAGATCTCCTACCATTGTAACCGACTGTAACCCTAACCCTATCCGGTGTCTATATAAACCGGAGGGTTTTAGTCCGTAGGACGAACAACAATCATACCATAGGCTAGCTTCTAGGGTTTAGCCTCTTTGATCTCGTGGTAGATCTACTCTTGTAACACACATCATCAATATTAATCTAGCAGGACGTAGGGTTTTACCTCCATCAAGAGGGCCCAACCTGGGTAAAACATCGTCCCTTGTCTCCCGTTACCATCCGCCTAGACGCACAGTTCGGGACCCCTACCCGAGATCCGCCGGTTTTGACACCGACGATGTAAATACTACCAATCGGATTCGAGCAGGGCATGGGCGCAGCGGATCGGACCTCGCGGGCCATGGTCGAATCCACAGTTCGGCAAAGACGGGCTCTCGAGAGGGGTAAAGTCAAGATTCGCTCTATTGTCGCTGAAAGTGCGCCTCCAAGCTGGGCTGTCTAACCGCCTCGGCCCTGATGATGAATTTGGTTCGGATTGAAGGTCGAGAAGTTGTTTCTGTGATCTCCCGGTGATCGTCTCGACGGCAGTAGCTATATCATGCTCGCTGCGGATCGCAAGCGGCACACTGTTAAGGGCTTTGACTCCGTCAAGATCAAGTCCCGTGGATGTCGAGCAGTAATCTGTTTCAAACCTGACCCGATTGCCAGGGGCGAAGCCTCGATTCACCTCCAGATGGCTGCGAAGTTGGCTCGCAGTGGAGAACTGGTCAATACTAAGATCCGTCCGGGAGGAAGACCTCATCTCGACCGCATCGTTATCGATGATCGAAGAGCCATCAAGCCTTCACGGTGACGGCACGTGGAACTCTCAATGAAAGCACCAATGTCGGTGTCAAACCGCGGATCTCGGGTAGGGGTCCCGAATCGCATCTAAGGAGGATGGTAACAGAGGCGGGGACACAATGTTTACCCAGGTTCAGCCCTCTCGATGTAGGTAATACTTACTTCCCGCTTGATTGATCTTGATGATATGAGTATTACAAGAGTTGATCTACCACGAGATCAGAGGCTAAACCCTAGAAGCTAGCCTATGGTATGATTGTTGTTGGTCCTGACTTGACTAAACCCTCCGTTTATATAGACACCGTGAGGGGGCTAGGGTTACTGTGTAGTCGGTTACAATGGAGGAGATCTACATATCAGATCGCCAAGCTTGCCTTCCACGCCAAGGAGAGTCCCATCCCGGACACTAGACGTAAGTCTTCAATCTTATATCTTCATAGTCCAACAATCCGCCAAAGGATATAGTCCGGGCGTAGGTACAGCCCCGCCCTAACACGTGGCTTGCACGGCAGGGCTGCGAGGTGTATCTCGGGCACTCGTGGAGCCAGCTGCTGGACTCACGAGGCCCTACTCAAGGCGGTTTATACCTGGTCTTGAGTCTTGGTGATCAGATGTTCGCAAGACGGTTAGATGCAAGCACTTCACGCCCTCGTGTCCCAGCCTCGAGCGAAGCTCATTCGCTACCGGTATGCTGTGTCGTGATGCCGTGGTCAAGGCCGGGGGTGAGGGCTGAGAGCTGAAGAGCTCCCGAGTCGCGATGCTCAGAGCCCCCTTTAACGCAATCGGATTGCATAAGGTGAACAGGTTCACGGGCGGGCGCAATCGAAAGCAGCGATAGTCACCGGCAAAGTTAAGCATAAAGAGCAGATCGACTTAGATAAATGCAGAAGATACATGCCACTGGTCCGCCCAAGCGGCTCGGGATGATGCAGCCGAGGGCGCCCAACAAGGTAAGCTAAAGACTTAAGCTAAAGGGATACATGCCACATGGACGGACCTGTGGCCCGGGAATAATGCAGCTCGAGGGGTGCTCCTACTTAAACGAACTTGGAAGATGTCACCTGTTCAAGAGACGGCAGAGTTGTGCAGCTGAAGCCACGCTGCTGAGGAAAGGCTCCTCATGAGCCATCGGGACCCTGAGCCTCGGAGGCCTGGGGCTCGAGGTTCCTCAAGGCCGCCCATCTCCTCTCCAGAACGGCGTGGAACCTGGCCTCCTGAGCCACCAGGACTTGCAGCATGTTGTGCTGACAGGCCGACGCCACGCTCGGCAAGCCGAAGGGCATACGAACGTAGCTGTGTGGTGGGCCCTCACAGCGGCCCACACGTGATGGCCAGAGGCGCTCCTGAGAGGCGGCCCCGTTGAGCCCTGGGACATCGACGCAGACACGCAGCCCGGCATCCTCGCTTGGATGAGGAGCTGCGCCTTGCGAGCGGCTGTGGCCCTGCATGGCTCTTGCTTCCTGCAGTTCCTGGGTGGTCTTGGTGATGAACTCCTGGGTGGTGGGCACTCCTTGCCCTGTGCTCTCCTGAGGAGGGTGTGCCGTGAAGCACGCCTCTAAGTGGTGCCCAAGTGCCTCCCTCGTGAGGTTGGTAAGGTCTGAGGCTCTCCAGGAGAGAGCCCCTGAGCCCTGCCCGAGGAGGGCGTCGGGCGCGCTTTCCTATGCGGTTGAGGGAGGCGCCCCTGGAGCGGGCGCTGATCCTGACGAGGCTCCTGATGCGACGCCATCTTCTTGGGGTCTATGCCGCGCGAGACAGCTTCTTATTGGGGATGGTCTCCGAGGGCCTTCATCATTGCCGGGTCGCCGATTGCTGCCGCTTGAAGGCGCTGGGCTAACGGCTAATCGGCCCTCTCTTCACATGGGACCGTGATGATTCCCCGCTTCCTCGCATCTTGAGAACGCTAGCTGGTGAGTGACTGCCATGAACTTGGCCAGGCTGGATACCCGAGGATGGCATTGTACGGCAAGCGGATGTGCGCGACGTCAAGTCGGCGAGCTCGGGTGCGGTAGTTCTTGCGCCCTCAAGGTGACAGTAAAGGACTTGCCCTATCGGTGTTGTGGAACCATCGGTCACTCCCCGAGAAAGGCTTGGTTGGCTGGAGCTACTCATAGGGCACTTGAAGGTTGTCAAACGTGGTCGACGGATAGGACGTTGAGCCCCGCGCCGCTGGCCGATGAGAGTCTTGGTGACTTGCACATTGCCGATGATCGGGAGCACAAAGATAGGGAGGCGCTGCAGGTGGCTGCGCACTTGAGCTGGTCTGCTGAGTTGAAGGTGATTATGCATTGGGACCACTCGAGCGGGCGCGGGCCTCGAAGCTTGGGAGCACGCGCTCACCTTGCAAGTTTAACTGTTTGAAGATGTGCCGAGAGGTCAGCCTGTGCCGCCTAAGATGCAAGCGATCGCACGCTGCTCCCGAAGCCCCCAGCCCCTCGGCCCCGGTGGTGGTCTGCTCCTTCTGGTGGCGGCAGCGGGAAGATCAGCTGTTTCTGGGGCGATCTCACGAGGCGGGTCCCTCCAGCGCCTCGCGAGGTTGGTCCCGCCAATGTCCTCATGAGGCCGGTCGCGCCACTCCCGGCGCGGGCCACGGTCGCCCCAGCTGCTCCGCCTGGCCCTCCTCCGGGACATAGCCCCGTCGCTGCGCCAAGCGCCGACCGTAGTGTCCTTCCCCAGATGGCTTCGAGCTCTTGGCAATCGCTGGTGTTGTGGGTGTTCGTGTTGTGGAAGGCATGTAATGGTCGACTGCTCGTGGACGCACTCTGCTGATCTCGCTTCGCTTGGTGTCGGGCTCGCGCGTAGCAATACTTTATTTGCGCTTCACGCCCTTGGCCTTGGCCTTCTTCTCTCTCGCTTCCCGCAGCCTGGCGATCAAGGAGAGAGGCGCCTCCTCGCCTCTTGCGCACTTGGTCGCCAAAGTTGAACAGCTCCCGAGATGTGCAAAGCTCCTCATGGATAGCAAGCTCTTCCTTCATCTTGACGCCACGGACACCGCCCGAGAACGCGGAGATGATGGCTTCGTCCGTGACCTTGGGGATCTTGAGGCGGTGTTGTTGAAGCGCCGGATGTACTTCTAGAGGGTTTCTCCGGCTGTTGCTTGATGCGGCGAAGGTCACCCGCGCCGGGTGGGCGGTCGAAAGTGCCCCGAAGTTGGCGACAAAGCGGTCGCGATCTCGCCCTGTGAGGAGATCGAGTCGTCAGAGGTTCGTGGAGCGGTGGAGCGGGCCCCATCCTGAGAGCCATGGGGAACCAGTTCGCCATGACTTTTTCATCGCCATATTACTTCGATGCTCAGCTCAGAGCTGCAGGAACTCGCGGGTCGGCAAGCATCGTAGCGAGGAGGCAGGTCTGGCTTGAACTTGCTCGCCAGCGACGCCACGCACTTCGAGGGTGAAGGCGCGGCAGCCGGGCGTGGTCGCCGGGGCCCGCTTCTAAGGCGGAGCTTGATCTTGGCGAGGTGCACGCTATGCCACTGCAGCGGCACGCCGTCTTGACGAGGCGCGCTGGAGCGACGTGCAGCTTCGCGCCGCTGGATTTCTTGGCAGCTTTTTCTTCACGCCGGGCGCCGGGCGCCGGATCACGCCATGAGGCACGCGCCTTGGTGCCAAGGCACCATCTCGGGGTTGAGGCGGTGGTGGCATGCCATGATCCCCGTCGCCCGCGGCTGGTTGAGGGGCAGGCAGAGAGTGGGACGGCGCCAAAGAGCCCTCGCGCGCGGACGAAGCTCGACGACACGGCCGAGCCACCTCGTGAGAGGTCGCCGACGGGCGGTAACGCAGAGCTTGTTCGCCGCGAGGAGCGCTGTGTTTCCATGGAGCGCTGTGCGCCGTGGAGACGAAGAACCAGCAGGGGTGAGCGACAGAGTGGCGGTGCGGACGTCCTGCCACATAGAAGGATGCAGCGAGGACGCCTGCTGCTCGTTCCCCGACGGGCCGGTGGCAGCGTTGGCGATGGGAGACGGAGAACGACGAGGTGGCCTGCCTACGGTAGCCGTTTGAGCGACGCGGGCGGAGAGGGCAGCCCGACGCTCAGCTCAAGCACAGCGAGCGTCCGCCATGGAAACGACGGAGCGATGGAGCAATGAACCGACGGAGGGGGAAGCTACGGCGCACCCATACCTGGCGCGCCAAATGTCTGATGTGGGGTTCCGGCAAACCCTTAAGGTTCGAACACTGGGGTGCCCGCGAAGTCTTTCCCTCCTACCGATCTACGCCTAGCTCGCTAAGATCTTGCGACGAACTCGGATTTAACTTACAACACGTAAAGACACGGGTTTATATCGTTCGGGCCACCGATGTGGTGTAATACCCTACCCAAAGGTGGTGGTGGTGGATTGCCTCGGGCCGATGATAAACAAGACAAGGGAAGAACAGCCTCCGAGGTCGAGGTGTTGTTGTGCGTATGAACTTGTGGTGTGTGTGGGTTCAATGGTAGGTCAACCTCTTCGGGATCAGTTGCCCCCTACTGTGGTGGCTGGTCCTATTTATAGAGGCTCTGGTCCTCTTCCCAAATATCGAGCGGGAAGGGAGCCAACAACGGAGGGAAAATTTGAAGGGGGGCAGCCAATACAAGCTATCCTGACAAAAGCGGTCTCCGCCTGTGAAAAGCCTGGGTGACGCTGCCCCGGGCTCCACGATGACCTCCGCCTTTGCCGCCCTCCTGGTCTTGGTCTCTGCTGCACCAATATGGCAACCTTTGCTCGATGCCTCGCAGATTTTTTCACCGCGCTGGCCTCCTTAGCACCAAAGAGGAAATAAGGACGCTGCACGCATCGGCGCCCGCCTGGCACCGTACGTCATGGCTCACGTCACGAGAGCCTCGTGAGGTTTGCCCCGCCTTGATATCTCCGCTCCTCGTGAGCCTTCCTAGCTAGGCCACCTGCAGGAGGTCTTATGCCATCCGCCATGAGGCTTGGACCCTCGCGAGGGTCTTGGATGCCTTGTTGATGAAGATGGGTCGTAGGGCCCGCTGCTTAGCCACGCTGTGGGCCGCAGGCAGGCAAGTCTGGGGACCCCCGTTCCCAGAACGCCGACAACTTCCTATATTCACAACATTTGCTCTGATGCATATAGCCAAGACACATGTAACTCATTGCTTGCTCTGACATGCTTATGCATTCACATGCTCTTATATTCTATGTTCACATGATTGCATACATGTAGGGGAGCCTATGCATGTTACATGTCCTTCCAACGCTTTACTTGTTGTTCTCTATATCTTTTTCTAAAGCTTTGATGCATGTTGTCATCAATTAGCAAAAAGGGGGAGATTGAAAGCACAAGTGCTCCCTGGGTGATTTTGGTAATTAATGTCAACGTATCTCTTGTTGGACTAATGTTTTCACCTAGTATATTTTAGAAAGTTCAACAAAGGGAGTGGCGTGGACAAGAGGATGTGAAACCCCTTCAAGATGCTAAGGATAGAAGATTGGCAAAAGCTCAGGACTCTACATTTTTCATTTTAGTGATCCAAGATCACATTGAGTCCATAGGAAAGCCAATAATATTAAAAGGGGGTGAGGTGTTGCTTAATTGCTTGCTTGCTCAAAGTGCTTAGTGATATGCTCCAAAGCCCTCAACCACTTTCTCTATTCCTCATATGTCCCATACCAAAAGTCAGACTCGGCCCCACCGATTTGACCTATCCGGCGCCACCGAGTTCATTTGACATAGCCACTCCCAGAAACCCTAATCAGTTCGATCTCACCAAGATGGGCTTGCAAACTCTCTGTTGCCTGTTGCAATTACTTCGGTCCCACCGAGATGTGCAATCGGTCCCACCGAGTTTGCCTGACTAACTCTCTGTTTTGCTTATTACCAAAATCGGTCCCACCGAGTGTCGGTGTGGAACGACACCTATGGGATCACAAGAATCCCTACTACGGTTGCCGGGGCGCAGGGTTGCGAGGAGAGCAGGGCAAGTAGATAGCACAAGGATCGTTTACCTGTGTTCGGGCCACGAGGATGCGTGAAACCCTAGTCCTGCTTTGGTGGGTGTATTTGAGAGTTCTTGAGCTCTCGAACTAGCTGTGGTCAGACGTGGTTCGAAGAGCCGAAACCTCCTTCAAGATGCCATGGGCCTCCTTTTATAGTTGAAAGGGCTGCCACAAGGACACACAGTGAGGTGGAAAGGCGACAAGGCCTCGAGCTTATCGTCAGACATGTGACAAGACGATTCAAGCATGAGCTTAGGTGTCCCTTGCTTTATCGGGACGGGGCGAGGCCCGTCCGCCTGGTCGCCGCCTCCTCCTCGCCTTCAACATGCGCTTTGGCCTGGGATGCGGCGGTGCCATGTAGGCGTAGGCAGCTGAGTTGGCGCGGTGGTGGAGCCTTCACGAAGATCTGCATGCCGCCACGCAGGCGCTTGATGAGTTGGCCTGGGAGCTGCATGTTGCCACGCAGGTGCCCGCCCAGCCGGTTGAGCTAGCAGCTGCATGTAAACGGTGGTGGAAGCTTGGTTGACGTGGGCTTGGCGATGGCCTCGCCGGCGTCTTTGGCGAGGGCATTTCCGGGTGGCCCGGGAAGGGTCTTGCCGTGGCGTGCTGTTGTCCCCGGCAAAGGTCTTGCCGGGGGTATGGTAGCCTTCCTCGGCAAGGATCTTGCCGAGGATCGTCGTCTTATAATCCTCATCTGATCTTGAATATGTCTTCACAAACATCTGCATGCCACCACGGAGGTGCCTCCCGAGCCCCGGCCCCACATGGATGATGGTGTTGGGGATCGTGGGCTCAAGGGTGGCTCGCTCTGTTGGTGTGGGGCGAGCTGTCTCGGCAAGGGTCTTGCCGGGGCCGCTGAGGCCGCCCGGCAAGGGTCTTGCCGGGGGAACATGCTTCGTCCCTCTACTCTTTGTGGTCTTGGCCTTGGCGTTGCTTTGATTTCTTGGGCTTCGATCTTACCTTGGCTCACCTCCCTCGTTCTGCTTGGTTTGGCCGTGGGCGCGGCTCTGACTGCCCGTGCACAGGAGAAGTGGTACAAAAATGCGCCCGTATTTTTGTACACCAACGGGAGCCCCCGGGCCTGGGCCACACATAAGCATGACACGTTGTTGGGCCAGGCCCAAAACGGTGCTCGGGCAGGTGGGGCGGTTTTTTCCGTGGTAAGATTTTTCGCGCGCTCTGCCTCCCACGACCCGTGTGCGTGGCGCGGCATGGAGGGGTGTGTGTGACATGGGCGGCATGCGTGGGGCGGTTTCCACACGCATGTGTCACATCGCAGTAAATGGGCAGCGGCCCCGCGGCTTCCCCATAAAAAGGGATAACCGCGGGCGCACTGTTCCTTTTACCCTCCGCGTAACCCCAATCTCGGAGACCTCCGCCTGCTTCCCTCTTCTTCTCCAAGCTTCGTCCCCGCTTGCCGCCGTTGTGCCTCCGCCGCCCTCTGTCCTACCCTCCTCCCCCAGCCGTCATGGCGCCAAAATCCACCAAGGGCAAGGGAGTGGCTAAGGATGCCGGAGCCGTGGAGCTGCCGGAAAGTGCGCTGGCGGTGCAGCGGACGCAGTCTGCCTTCTTCCCCTCGACGGTCGAAGTGTTCGAGCTTCTGGACTCCTTCAGGCCCTTGTGGGGAGTGAAGACGGGGCGGGGGGGGGGGGGAGAGAATTCGGGGCATCCGGCCACGCGTGTCATCCCCGCCAACTGCGCCGAGGCTGCCCCAAATCGTTACCCCTTCTTTGTTGATTATTTTCCTACGGTCTCTGTCCTCCCTTCTCCGATTTCTTCAGCGACGTCATGCATACCTTTGGCTTACGCCTCCTGGATTTTACTCCGAACGCGGTGGCGTGCATGACTCTTTTCGCGCATCTCTATGAAGGCTTCGTCGGGGTGCACCCCAACACGGTGTTTTTCCACCATTACTTCTCCCCTCGGATCCAACCAGGGGGCGCCATCTCCGGTTGCATCGTCTGGGTCTCAAGATCCAAGGGAGCATACCCGGTGGGTGCCATGAAGGAGAAGTGGGAAGAATGGCGGGGCCGGTGGTGCTGGATCGAGGAGGAGGACCTGCCGGCGTTCTGCGAAGTTCGCCGGGCGCCACCGGTCTGCAGAAGCGCTTGGAGCGACATCGATGCTGACGACGAGAAGCTCGCTGAGGCCGGCCTCACCCTTGAGATGTTCGGGGCGGACTTCATCTGCCGCCGGATCGCTCCACTTCATAACAAGGGGAGGCCAGCCTGGCTCTTCACGAACCCCGCCGACATCATGCGGCTTCGTCCCGGCCTCGACCACAACTTCACAGTGATGGGGGACGCCCATTTCTGCCAGCGGCTCTTCCAGCTGGACGTGGGCCGCGAGGGCAAGGTCAAGCATACCGGCAAGGTCGCGAGGGCCGCCACGAAGACCGGCAAGGTCCTTAGGGGGCCTTTGTTCAAGCTGCCAACGGGGGTGGTCCCATTGTGCAATAACTCGCGCCGGTCCGATATCATTGCCATGATGCCAGAATGCAACGCGCACGACCCCGACCCGAGCTGGAAGGAGCCGAAGGACGACGAGGTGCAGCAGTTCTTTGACACCCTGCACGAGGGGTACGTCAACGCCGACGCCGAGCGGCTGCTTGTCCAGGACACCACCCAGGCGGAGTTGGAATACATCGCCACCAGGGCGAGGGAGGCACAGCTTGCCAGGGAGGCCGGCAGCACCGGCGGTGTGGAGGACACGGCCGCGACGATCGTGGAGGAGGAGGAGCTCGCCCGGTGGGCGGCGGCCGCCGGGGTAGCCAGCAGCATCGGCACCGAGGCTCCTCTGGTTGAAGATGTGACCGGCGAGTCTTCGGAGGAGGAGGCCGAGACCGCAGACCCAACGCCGCCTATGGGGAGGAGATGAGTCCTTCAGCGGGCTAGTTCCGGCGAGCCGGTCCGGCCCGGCAGGGCTGCGCGGCCACAGCTGACCCTGCAGGGGCCCGGGCGCCACACGAGGGCCGCGGCGGCAAAGAAGCAGAGGAAGGCCGTGGTGAAGAAGAAGACAGCCGCCCCTTCTTCGTCCGTGCGCGTCCAGACACCACCTCCTTCTCCTCCTCCAGCGAATGTTGATACGGAGGTTACTTTTGATTATGGATCCCTCAGCCCGAGAAGGAAGAGGAAGACAGCAGAGGAGGAGGCGGACGACGAGTAAGTATCTGGTTCCTTTTCGTTATCTCTACCTCCTCAATCTGCGTTGCTTGTCTTGACTTGTTTTTGTCTTTGCAGGGACGCGGAGACGCTGGCTCAGAGAGCGAAAAGGGCCAAGGTCTCGGCGGGTGGCCAGCCCTCGGCTGGTACTTCGAGGGCGCCGTTCGTGGGGTTGAGCAGCCCAGACAGCAGCCCCCGGCATAGCCCCAGCGTAAGTTCATCACTCTTCCCTCATCGACATGTGCCAGGGGCACGACACTTTGGTGCTGACCTTGCCAGGTATGTATGAGGAGAGCAGCAGCAGGAGGAGCCACAGAGGGCTACCCCCAACGCGCCGCCCCCATCGACCACGCCGTCCCGAGGGGCGTCCCCGGCAAGGCCGCCAAGTACCGAGCCTACGCACATGGAGGAGGAGGAGGAGAACTCGGGCGCCGACGGCTTTTCCTCGACGCCAAATGTTGGCGGGGAGGGGACTTCCGTTTCTTAGCCTGGTACCGGCACTGGTAAGCCATTCGCCGTTCGTCCCTATTCTTTTTCTTTCCGGCTCTTGGTCCTGGCCTTGCCTCACCCCCTTCTTTGGTGCTGACCTTGCCAGGTATGTATGAGGAGAGCAGCAGCAGGAGGAGCCACAGAGGGCTATCCCCAACACGCCGCCCCCATCGACCACGCCGTCCCGAGGGGCGTCCCCGGCAAGGGCGCCAAGTACCGAGCCTACGCACATGGAGGAGGAGGAGGAGAACTCGGGCGCCGACGGCTTTTCCTTGACGCCAAATGTTGGCGGGGAGGGGACTTCCGTTTCTCAGCCTGGTACCGGCACTAGTAAGCCATTCGCCGTTCGTCCCTGTTCTTTTTCTTTCTGTCTCTTGGTCCTGGCCTTGCCTCACCCCCTTCTTTGGCGCCCAGATTCCTCCTCGGTGAACCCAGAGGACGTAGACGCCGTCATCGAGGGCGTCGCCAAGGTCGCCGAGGCGGACGCCTAGAAGATCGCCGCCGAGGAGGCCGCCAAGGACGCTGCCGAGGACACCGCCGAGGTGCCTACCGGGGAGGACGACAAGGCTGCCGCTGAGGAGGACGGCAAGGGGCCTACCGGGGAAGCCGGCGGGGCCGCTGCCGAGGAGGAGAAGGAGGAGGCTGGTGACCAGCCTTCCTCCTTTGCTGCTTCCGGCTTCGGCAAGTACCTGAGGGTGAGTGACGACTTGTTCGTCCACCTTCCAGGCGCGTCGAGCACCAGGACACCCGTTGAGGGAGAGGTGTTCGACGACGAGGTGCTTGCCGCTGCCGGACTTGAAGTCGTCGACGAGCCGATCATTGGCAGCGACACTTCGCAGGAAGAGCGGCTCCTCCACGCCATGGGCGCCAGCCCGAAGCTTGTGCGCCCATCGCGCCGCCCGACAAGGCTAAGTCCAGGACGGTGGTGGTGGAGAAGGCGGAGGCGGGCCTCCGGAAGCGCGTTGCCGAGGCGCAGGACTAGTTCCGCGAGGCCCACAAGGAGCTCAAGGCGGCCTAGGGTGAGCAGGCCAAGCGCGACGTGGAGCTCACCATGAAGCTCGCCGACGTCGAGAAAGCTAAGGAGGCGGCCAAGAACTTGGCCGCGGCTGCCGAAGCCGCTCGGACCCAGCGCGAGGCCGCGCTGAACTCCCAGGAGGAGGACCTCACTGCACGCGAGGAGAAGCTTGCCACCATGCTTCACGGCAAGGATGCAGAGGTGGAGAAGCTTGTCTTGCAGCGGACCAGTGAGCTGGAGCAGAGGCACGAAGAGGCACTCAATGCCCAGGCCTAGGTTCACGCCAGCAAGGTGGAGGAGCTGGAGGCAGAGCGCGACGGGCTGAAGGAGCAGGTCCTGAAGCTGTCCCAAGAGAGGGACACGCTATCAAAGCTCTCGGCAGAGGCGCAGGGCGCGGTCGTCGGTAAGGCCGGGGAGCTCTCCGAGGCCAACAACTCCATCAAAGATCTCCAGTTGAAGTTGTAGGATCTCGAGAAGGTGCTGTCGGAGGCCAAAACCGGGGAGGGGATCCTTGCCAAGGAGCTGGAGGCAGAGAAGCAGTTGCGGACGAACGAGGGCCTCAACTTCGCGGATCATGTGGCGGGCGAGAACCGTTGGCTTGATCGCCTCGCCACCATCGCCAACCAAGCCGCCGCGCAGCTGGCCATCATGGGGTTGCCGGACGTGAGGTACATCCCGGAGCGGAGCGTGAGCGCCAATTGCAGCCTGACCATGTTCTTTGAGAAGGTCGTCGGTGCTCTGGAGCGGCTCCACGCCAACCGGGCGGCCTCGCTGGCCGAGGAGCCCCGGAGGCTTTGCCAGGGTGCCATGACCAAGGTTCTCACCGAGGTAGAGCACTGGTACCCCGACCTCGACTTCGATGCCGCGATGGAGAGCTTGCCAGAGGGTACTGACCTCGCGCCGCTCGGGGAGCGCATCAAGCCCATCATCAGCCGTGTTGGCGGAATTCTGAGGGTGGAGGACCGGCGCCGAGATTAGGCATCCTGTCCTTTATCGGTGCTGCAGGTTCACAACCAAGACAAAATTACTATCTCCAGTTAGAA
This sequence comes from Aegilops longissima, assembly GCA_021605205.1. Classification (NCBI taxonomy): domain Eukaryota; kingdom Viridiplantae; phylum Streptophyta; class Magnoliopsida; order Poales; family Poaceae; genus Aegilops; species Aegilops longissima. Next base: position 432,335,628 of record CM038681.1, on the reverse strand, counting down.
CCGCAGCAACAATTTGATGTAATATAACTCTGCAGCACTTTCAGTATTATGCATGTTATTTTCCTATTTGATTTTCCTTTGTATGTCCACCCTACGTTACAGGGTAGGCTCGCCAGCGCGTAAACCCAAGGCGGCGTCTTGGGGACGGATCCCCATTGGCCTGCCGGGAGGACCACCTTGTCGCCCTTAGCGCGGCCGCCCGAACTGTCGAGCTTGACTCGAGTCAGAGTCGGGAGCATTGCAGAGTGCGGAAGGCTACCCCGCCACTCTCGATGCGGCCGCTTTGAGCTGTTGAGCGGAGTCAAAACAGAACAAGGGCGTTGCCAATTGCGGGAGGGCCCCTTTGCGTGCAGGTTTCTCATACATATGCGAGATCTTCGAGGACGATAACCTTAGATAAAAGAGGAAATAACTCAAAGCTCTGAATAACTTAGCTTTTCTATTGCCGAGCCGGCGTCGTTTCTCCAGTCACCTTCTTCTTAGAAACCGAAAGCGAAGAAGAACTGCTAGGCTAACTACCAGACTAGATTCTCACAATTGCGCCCCTACCGGGCGCGCCACATGATGTCGGTGTGGAACGACACCTATGGGATCACAAGAATCCTGCTATAGATTGCCGGGCGCAGGGTTGCGAGGAGAGCAGGGCTAGTAGACAGCACAAGGATCGTTTACCCAGGTTCGGGCCGCGAGGATGCGTAAAACCCTAGTCCTGCTTTGGTGGTGTATTTCTAAGAGTTCTTGAGCTCTCGAACTAGCTGAGGTTAGCGCGTGGTCCGAAAGAGCCGAATCCTCCTTCAGTATGCCATGGGCCTCCTTTTATAGTTGAAAGGGGCTGCCACAGTGACACACAAAAGACAGCCGCCCCTTCTTCATCCGTGCGCGTCCAGACACCACCTCCTTCTCCTGCTCCGGCGAATGTTGATATGGAGGTTACTTTTGATTATGGATCCCTCAGCCCGAGGAAGAAGAGAAAGACAACAGAGGAGGAGGCGGAATACGAGTAAGTATGTGGTTCCTTTTCGTTATCTCTGCCTCCTCAATCTGTGTTGCTTGTCTTGACTTGTATTTGTCTTTGCAGGGACGCAGAGACGTTGGCCCAGAGAGCGAAAAGGGACAAGGTCTCGGCGGGTGGCCAGCCCCCGGCTGGTACTTCAAGGGCGCCGTTCATGGTGTTGAGCAGCCCAGACAACAGCCCCCGGCATAGCCCCCAGCGTAAGTTCATCACTCTTCCCCCATCGACATGTGCCAGGGGCACGACACTTTGGTGCTGACATTGCCAGGTGTCGTGGTTTTGTCACGGCAGATGTCCTCAGTGTCAGGACTTAGTCGCGAGGCCAACGCATCTATGTGGTAGCTTGAGAGGGGTTGAGTGGGACGAGAGACGCAGGGCGGATCAACACGCAAGACAAGGGTTTAGACAGCTTCGGGCCCCGGGAAACATCATCCGGTAATATCCCTATATGCTGTTTGAGGCTAGGTCTCATTATGATCACGAGGGAGTCACCGGTAAACCGGCTCTTTGTGTCTAGCCCTAGAGATTGTTTCTTCTTGCTTATCGCTTGTCCCTCTTTGGGGAGCCCCGCCTTTCCTTATATATGTTGAAGGGGCGGGTTACATGTGGAATCCTATTAGGATTAGGACTAGTCTATCTTTAATACAAACCGGATACAAGTCCAGGTCTTAATTCCTTGTAAGGTAAATATTCCTCACGCCTTTCCTCTTAAACCGGCCCACCATAACATGAGCCAGTCTTCTGGGCCTTTGGCCTTATCACCATCTGTCCCGCCCGCCGGGTTACCAGTAAGTCTTTATCTTCAGTCAGGTTGCTTGTAAACCGTCTAGTCTGTGCGGGTCGCCGGTGAATCGCCAAGTGTCAGCGGGGTCTCAAATAAACCGCCAAGTCCGGCCGGGTTATAGTTCTTGCTGGTTTACGCCGCGGGGTATATCCCCGACATTAGCCCCCAGTTCAATTTGGATTTATCCATGTTAAACTGATCCTGTAAAAAAAACACAAGAACAAACTTGACAGATTATGCTCCGGGTTAAGAATTCTTGTAAACCGGCACCTGATCATCCTTAATTCCTTGTCATTTCCTTCTTCTAAAAAATCCAGGTCAATAAGCCAGCATCATACTCAATTTGCTGACATTGGTTTCTCACAGAGAAATACTGTGAAGAATAATCCACTTGAGATGGCTTCCAAAGCGCCGATTTAAGAAATATGGGCCTTGAAATACTCATCTGATATTCAGCCGGTTTGAAGATGTAAAACATGCCGGTTTGTAAATATGGATGGCACAGAGTCATAATTGTTACCGACGCCGGGTCATAATTGTTGCAGACACCGGGTCAATCTTGTTTGCTCAGAACTGAGTATTTCAAGATTTTCCTCCCTTATATCCATATTACCTGTAGCCCCCCAAGTCTTGAGCAGAACAAAGTGATGGTTTAAGACTTGTTTCCATACAACAAAGTGATGGTTCTTATTTCCATACAATTACTGCCACTTTGAAGAAATCCATGTTGTTCATCTCAGTCCCTAGTAAAAACTGAATACTCCATATATGTAGCCCCCAAGTGTCGGGTCATTATGCAATAATGAGTAGGGACTTTATAAATATGATAATGTAGAGTTGAACAATAACGTGTAGCCCCCAAGGGCCGGCTCAGTAAGATAATATTGAGCTGGTACTTTATATATACTTCTTTGAAAAGAACATCATATGATGTAACCCCCATCATGGGGCTTGAACCCACGTCCACAAGGGTAAGAGCTTTGTGCTTTACCAACTGAGCAGTGGACCCTTCAATATAATGGATTAAGACTTGTGTACCTTGAATTGTTGACAGGAGCAATTGGTAGCCCCCAAGGGCCGGCTCATTACAATGTGATGAATCGGGTCTTCAATAAGGTCAATAAAAATGACTTTGCATTAGCCCCCAAGTGTCATGGTGCATGCTTGCAGCGACATGAGACTTGCATATTTGATATAATCTCAGTTTGAATAATATAGCCCCCAAGTGCTGGGTCGTAAGCCTGCAGCGACTCGGGACTATTCCTTCCATTGTGGAATAAATCATATCCATCGATAAAATAATATCCATTGCGCTAAAGCGACTTTGAAAACCTCAATAATACCGGTTATTAATAACCATAATAAAAATCCAGCCATGTTGGCTATTCAAGGTAATATAATCCGGTATGAAAAACCTTATTCATTCAATATCATAATGAAAATTCAGCCAAGTTTGGCTATTTGAATAATATAACCCAATGATTTATAAGCGCATGATTCCAATGGCGCAGTCCAAATATATACTGGCGACTCATAATCCGAAGCCAGGCCGGGTTAACAAACACCGGATAATTTCTCATCATATATTGGCGACTTATCGTCTTAAAGCCAGGCCGTTTTAATAAACACCGGATAATTTCTCATCATATACTGGCGACTTATCGTCTTAAAGCTAGGCCGGTTTAATAAACACTGGTGATTTATAATCATGCTTTATTCAACCTGTTTCTATGACATTGAATCACATCGTTGGCTTATCAACTTTTTGTAGTGAAAGTGATAACCCCAATCTTGAGTAATGATAACTCCTTTCATACTGTGCCGGTTTATGATAAAACCGTACCGGGTTGTGATAAACACCGGATTATCCATATATAACACTGGTGACTTATAGTCAAAACCAAACCGGGTTAATAATCTCCGGATTATAACTGGTCATGTACTGACAACTTGTAGCTGAAAGTCAAGCCGGGTTGATGAACACCGGTTTAAAAACATCACAAATCTTATCAAAAGAAAAAAAAACTTAGCAAAAGGCAAATAAAAACCGTTGTAGTCGAGGCTTTGAGCCGATCAAGAGGTGTGACTATGGTTCAGATACGACCAAGCCCCCAAGTGACATTGTGGCATTACGCCGATCAAGAGGTGTAGCTATGGTTCGGATACGACCAAGCCCCCAAGTGATGTTGTGGCATTGCGCCGATCAAGAGGTGTAGCTATGGTTCGGATACGACCAAGCCCCCAAGTGATGCTGTGGCATTGCGCTGATCAAGAGGTGTAGCTATGGTTCGGATACGACCAAGCCCCCAAGTGATATTGTATAAAACTTTGATAAGCTGAATCAAGGGTAAATCGGACGCCGCTTTATGAACCAGAAACCCCCACGTGATCAATAATATGATAAGCCAATAAGGCAGGATACCTATGTTTGAACCGCGCATCATGGCAGCAGGTCCTCTTCGGCACCCTTTAACTTTTTGCAAGAGATAAATTCTTCTTGAACACGGATTTTGAACCGGATATTGAGAGTTTCAAAGCTTTGTGAGAGACATCTTTCCCTTGAACCGGATTTTAAACCGGAATCTTCATTTTCAGCCGAAAATTTTCTGACGGCCTTTAAACTCGAACTTGCGAGAAGTTAATTCCTTTTTGAACCGGAAATTCTTAAACTGGATTTGAGAGCTTCAGAGCTTTGTGGGAGAACAGATTTCCCTTGAATCGGATTTTAAATCGGCATTCTTTATTTTGAACCGGAAATTTTCTGACGGCCTTCAAATTGTCATCAATATGGTAGTAGCCTCTGGGATCGGGTTATCTTTCCCTCCAACGTCCTGGGGTTCTTGACTTCACTGAAAACTGGCATATAGCTGAATCATATCATTGTAGCCCCCGAGTCTCAAGGTGACTCGAGGAGTTGGCTTGAGATTCTCCGTGTTTGACCATAGCAGAAGGTGTATATCATTGATGTTGATAACGCGATGTGAATCTACAAAAAGTTGAGGTGACTGCGGCGGGTTATAAATGATCCTATACGAGCCGTGTCAGCAACTTGGCCAATGGTTCCTTCCAACTGGCGATTTGAAGTTAAGCAAAACTATAGTGGCGGCGACTTTTGCGCCTGCCCATTGAACCACCTAGTGCAGACGGCGGTTGATAGTATATGATAATTTGCCTCCATTTTGTTGAAAGAAAAACCGTGCTACCCAAGCTGTGACTTGCTCATACTCAATAGACGGCTCATGCAGATAGGAGCGGCCCGGTGTGTTGATGTAGACTAGGCCGCGAGACACAGATGGAAAAACGACCGCAGCATCAGAGGCGGCTCAGACAGATGACACGCCCGCGGTGTTGTAAGCCAGCGTGGACGGGCAAGTCAATCGCCAACGTGGTAAACCGTATGGGCGAGTCAGCGACGTCGTGTTGATATAAACTGGGCCGAAGAAGCGGCAGCATGCACATATGTGGGTCTTAGACCAGATAATAGCGTATCATAATAGCACGAGCCATATGTCCATGATCCTTATTATTGCAGCGAATAATTGTCCTGCATACAATATTGCAGACCAAGGCAAAGATAAACTGCTCTTTGACAAAAATAATATGTACTAATAAAATATATTTTAGATGGATATCACCTGATGTGTTAGGCCAGAAATTATCCATCGTGGAGTTGATGATCACCACCGTGATGCTAAAATTAATCACGGCCAAGTTAACCATGGGAGCAGACATATGAGTCGGCCAGGCGTTGTAAGCCGGTGCGGCCGAGCAAGTCGTCCTCCACGTTGTAAGCCGACGCGTGAACCGGCCGCGAGAGCGGACGGGCGGGTCGTCCGTGGCGTTGTAAGGTGGTGCGGACGGGCGAGTCAGCTGGTACGTTGACGTAAACCGGACCACGACAGCTTGTCAGTGAAACTGTGCGATACAGCGAACATGCATCCGTGGTATAACACCACCCCTTTTTCTTTTAGTAGTTTCCCTGCGTAAAAATATTACAGGCAAGAGTAATTGTTGTCGGATGAATTAACATCTACTGATAAAATACATAGAGAGGATAGCACCTGGTATTTTTTTGCCGGATGCTGGTGCTGGATAATGCATAGTGCTGCCTTTCTTTTTGACAAAAGAGTTGATTGGTTATGTGTCTTCTAATTCCTGAGGTCTCCACATAACCTGGCCGGCACTTTTTGAGCCGGAATTTTTGGAACCAGAATTTCTTGATAATCCCGCCGGAACTTTTGATAATCCGGAACTTTTGAACCGGAACCTCTTGATAATCCGGCCGGAACCTTTGATAATCCGGAACTTTTGAACCGGAACCTCTTGATAATCCGGCCGGAACCTTTGATAATCCGGAACTTTTGAACCAGAACCTCTTGATAATCCGGCCAGAACTCCTTTTTTTCATAATCTAGGTCGGAACTCTTTGTCGATTCGTACGGAACCTTTCTGTGATTCGGCTGGATCCCTTTGATGATTCAGACAAAACTTTTCGTCGAGGCGATCGGAACTTTTTGGTGATTCAGACGGAATCTTGCATCGAGGCGGTCAAAACTTTCCAATGATCCTGCCAGAACTTTCCAACGAACCGGCAGAAACTTTCGATGAGCCTGACGGAACTTTTTTCGGCGAGCTGGCTGGAACTCTCCGACGAACCGGCCGGAACTTCTTCAATAAGCCAGATGGAGTTTCTCGATCCTTGGGATAGCGCCCTCCAAGAACTCAACACCACCGTGCGCAGGCCCCACGGTGGGCGCCAACTGTCGTGGTTTTGTCACGGCAGATGTCCTCAGTGTCAGGACTTAGTCGCGAGGCCAACGCATCTATGTGGTAGCTTGAGAGGGGTTGAGTGGGACAAGAGACGCAGGGCGGATCAACACGCAAGACAAGGGTTTAGACAGCTTCGGGCCCCAGGAAACATCATCCGGTAATAGCCCTACATGCTGTTTGAGGCTAGGTCTCATTATGATCACGAGGGAGTCGCCGGTAAACCGGCTCTTTGTGTCCAGCCCTAGAGATTGTTTCTTCTTGCTTGTCGCTTGTCCCCCTTTGGGGAGCCCTGCCCCTCCTTATATATGTTGAAGGGGCGGGTTACATGTGGAGTCCTATTAGGATTAGGACTAGTCTATCTTTAATACAAACCGGATACAAGTCCAGGTCTTAATTCCTTGTAAGGTAAATATTCCTCATGCCTTTCCTCTTAAACCAGCCCACCATAACATGAGCCGGCCTTCTGGGCCTTGGGCCTTATCACCGTTTGTCCCGCCCACCGGGTTACCAGTGAGTCTTTATCTTCAGTCAAGTTGCTTGTAAATCGTCTGGTCTGTGCGGGTCGCGGTGAATTGCCAAGTGTCAGCGGGTTATAGTTCCGGCCGGTTTACGCCGCGGGGTATATCCCCGACATCAGGTATGTAGGAGGAGAGCAGCAGCAGGAGGAGCCACAAAGGGCTACCCCCAACACGCCGCCCCCATCGACCACGTCGTCCCGAGGGGCGTCCCCAGCAAGGGCGCCAAGTACCGAGCCGACGCACATGGAGGAGGAGGAGGAGAACTCGAGCGCCGGCGGCTTTTCCTCGACGCCAAATGTTGGCGGGGAGGGGACTTCCGTTTCTCAGCCTGGTACCGGCACTGGTAAGCCGTTCGCCATTCGTCCCTGTTCTTTTTCTTTCTGGCTCTTGGTCCTGGCCTTGGCTCACCCCCTTCTTTGGAGCCCAGATTCCTCCTCAATGAACCCAGAGGACGTGGACGCCATCATCTAGGGCGTTGCCAAGGCCGCTGAGAAGATCGCCGCCTAGGAGGCCGCCAAGGATGCTGCCGAGGACGCCACTGAGGGGCCTACCGGGGAGGCCGACAAGGCTGCCGCTGAGGAGGCCGGCAAGGGGCCTACCGGGGAACCGACGGGGCCGCTACCGAGGATGAGGAGAAGGAGGCAAGTGACCAGCCTTCCTCCTCTGCTGCTTCTGGCTCCGGCAAGTACCTGAGGGTGAGTGACGACTTGTTCGTCCACCTTCCAGGCGCGTCGACCACCAAGACACCCGTTGAGGGAGAGGTGTTCGACGACGAGGTGCTTGCCGCTGCCGGGCTTGAAGTCGTCGACGAGCCGATCATTGACGGCAACGGTTCGGAAGAAGAGCGGCTCCTCCACGCCATGGGCGCCAGCTTCCACAAGCTCCAGGTGCTCCATCGCGCCCGTCTGGACAAGGCTAAGTCCAGGACGACAGTGGTGGAGAAGACGGAGGCGGGCCTCCAGAAGCGCGTTGCCGAGGCGCAGGACTAGTTCCGCGAGGCCCACAAGGAGCTCAAGGCGGCCCAGGGTGAGCAGGCCAAGCGCGACGTGGAGCTCACCATGAAGCTCGCCGACGTCGAGAAAGCTAAGGAGGCGGTGAAGAACTTGGCCGCGGCCACCGAAGCTGCTCGGACCCAGCGCGAGGCCGCGCTGAACTCCCAGGAGGAGGACCTCGCTGCACGGGCGGAGAAGCTTGCTGCCATGCTTCGTGTCAAGGATGCAGAGGTGGAGAAGCTTGTCTTGCAGCGGACCAGTGAGCTGGACCAGAGGCACGAAGAGGCACTCAATGCCCAGACCCAGGTTCACGCCGGCAAGGTGGAAGAGCTGGAGGCAGAGCGCGATGGGCTGAAGGAGCAGGCCCTGAAGCTGTCCCAGGAGAGGGACACGCTTAACAGTGCCCTGACAGAGGCGCAGGGCGTGGTCGTCGGCAAGGCCGGGGAGCTCTCCGAGGCCAACAACTCCATCAAAGATCTCCAGCTGAAGCTGGAGGGTCTCGAGAAGGTGCTATCGGAGGCCAAAACCCAGGAGGGGATCCTGGCCAAGGAGCTAGAGGCCGAGAAGCAGTTGCGAACGAACGAGGGCCTCAACTTTGCGGATCATGTGGCGGGCGAGAACCGTTGGCTCGATCGCCTCGCCACCGTCGCCAACCAAGCCGCCGCGCAGCTGGCCATCATGGGGATGCCGGACGTGATGTATGTCCCGGAGCGGAGCGTGCAGCCTGACCATGTTCTTTGAGAAGGTCGTCGGCGCTCTGGAGCGGCTCCACGCCAACCGGGCGGCCTCGCTGGCCGAGGAGTCCCGGAGGCTTTGCTAGGGTGTCATGACCAAGGTTCTCACCAAGGTGGCGCACTGGTACCCCGACCTCGACTTCGATGCCGCGCTTGCCGGAGGGTACTGACCTCGCGCCGCTCAGGGAGCGCATCAAGCCCATCATCAGCCGTGTCGGCGGAATTCTGAGGGTGGAGGGCCAGCGCCGAGAATAGGCATCCCGTCCTTTATCGGCGCTACAGGTTCACAACCAAGACAATCGCTATCTCTAGTTAGAACCGCAGCAACAATTTCATGTAATATAACTCTGCAGCACTTTCAGTATTATGCATGTTATTTTCCTGTTCGATTTTCCTTTGTATGTCCACCCTACGTTATTGGGTAGGCTCGCCAGTGCGTAAACCCAAGGCGGCGTCTTGGGGACGGATCCCCATTGGCCTACCGGGTGTGCTTGCTGCCGGGCGGACCACCTTACCGCCCTTAGCGCGGACGCCCGAACTATCGAGCTTGACTCGAGTCAGAGTCGGGAGCGTTGCCGAGTGTAGAAGGCTACCCCGCCACTCTCGACGCAGCCGCTTTGAGCTATTGAGCGGACTCGAAACAGAACAAGGGCGTTGCCAAATGTGGGAGGGCCCCTTTGCATGCAGTTTTCTCATACATAGGCGAGATCTTCGAGGACGATAACCTTAGATAAAAGAGGAAATAACTCAAACCTCTGAATAACTTAGCTTTTTCTGCCGAGCCAAGCGTCGCTTTCTCCAAGCCGCCTTCTTCTCAGAAACCAAAAGCGACGAAGAACTGCTAGGCTAACTACCAGAACAGATTCTCACAATTGCACCCCCTCCCTGGCACGCCAAAGATGTCGGTGTGGAACGACGCCTATGGGATCACAAGAATCCCTACCACGGTTGCCGGGCGCAGGGTTGCGAGGAGAGCAGGGCTAGTAGACAGACAAGGATCGCTTACCTGTGTTCGGGCCGCGAGGATGCGAAACCCTAGTCTTGCTTTGGTGGGTGTATTTCGAGAGTTCTTGAGCTCTCGAACTAGCTGTGGTCAGCGCTGGTTCGAAGAGCCGAATCCTCCTTCAAGATGCCATGGGCCTCCTTTTATAGTTGAAAGGGCTGCCACAAGGACACACAAGAGGTGGAAAGGCGACAAAGGCCTCGAGCTTATCGCCATATTACAGGACAAGACGCATTTAATGCGTAGCTTAGGTGTCCCCTTGCTTTATCGGGGACGGGGGCGAGGCCCGTCCCGTCCATCGTCGCTCCTCCTCGCTTCGACACGCTCCTCGGCCAGGGATTCGTGCGGTGCCATGTAGGCAGGTAGGCAGCTGAGTTGGCGCGGTGGTGGAGCCTTCACGAAGATCTGCATGCCGCCACGGAGGCGCTCGATGAGTTGGCCTGGGAGCTGCATGTTGCCACAGAGGTGCCCACCCAGCTGGTTGGGCTAGCAGCTGCATGTGAACGGCGGTGGAAGCTTGGTTGACGTGGGCTTGGCGGTGGCCTCGCCGGCGTCTTTGGCGAGGGCCTTGCCGGGTGGCCCGGCAAGGGTCTTGCCGTGGCGTGCTGTCGTCCTCGGCAAAGGTCTTGCCGGGGGTCTGGTAGCCTTCCTTGGCAAGGATCTTTCCGAGGATTGTCGTCTTCTAATCCTCATCTGATCTTGAATATGTCTTCACAAAGATCTGCATGCCACCACGGAGGTGCCTCCTGAGCCCTGGCCCCACGTGGATGATGGTGTTGGGGATCATGGGCTCAAGGGTTGCTCGCTCTGTTGGTGTGGGGCCAGCTGTCCCGACAAGGGTCTTGCCGGGGCTGCTGAGGCCGCCCGGCATGGGTCTTGCCGGGGGAACCTGCTTCGTCCCTCTGCTCTTTGTGATCTTGGCCTTTGCGTTGCTTTGATTGTCTTGGGCTTCAATCTTACCTTGGCTCACCTCCCTCGTTCTGCTTGGTGTAGTCGTGGGCATGGCTCTGACTGCCCGTGCACAGGAAAAGGGGTACAAAAATGCGCCGCTATTTTTGTACACCGACACCGAGTTTGTGTAATCGGTCAAATCGAGTTGTGGTATTACCCTAACCCTAGCACATCGGTCCCACTGAGTTGACATGTCGGTCCCACCGAAAATCCTAACATTCACATTTTGAACTAAATCGGTCCGACCGAGTTTCTCGATTCGGTCTCACAGAGTTTGGTAAATTGTGTGTAACGACAAGATTTTGTGTGGAGGCTATATATGCCCCTCCACCCACTCTTCATTCGTGGAGAAAGCCATCAGAATATGCCTACAGTTCCAGCATTCATTTTCTCAGAGAGAACCACCTACTCATGTGTTGAGACCAAGATATTCCATTCCAACCACAAGAATCTTGATCTCTAGCCTTCCCCAAGTTGCTTTCCACTCAAATTATCTTTCCACCAAATCCAAATCCATGAGAGAGAGTTGAGTTTTGGGGAGACTATCATTTGAAGAACAAGAGCAAGTAGTTCATCATCAACACACCATATATTACCTTTTGGAGAGTGGTGTCTCCTAGACTGGTCAGGTGTCACTTGGGAGCCTCCGTCAAGATTCTGGAGTTTAACCAAGGAGTTTGTACGGGCAAGGAGATCGCCTACTTCGTGAAGATCTACCCTAGTGACGCAAGTCCTTCATGGGTGATGGCCATGGTGGGATATACAAGGTTGCTTCTTCGTTGGTGGAGCCCTCCGTGGACTCGCGCAGCCATAACCCTTCATGGGTTGAAGTCTCAACCAACATGGATGTACGATAGCACCACCTATCGGAACCACGCCAAGAATCTCCGTGTCTCCAATTGTGTTTGCACATTCCAATCCCATCCCTTTACTTTCTTGCAAATTGTGTGCTTTACTTTCTGCTGCTCATATACTCTTGCAATGCTTGCTTGAAATGTATTGTGAATGTTTAAACTTGTGCTGAAACTCCACCTTAACTTGAAGAACTTAAAAACTGCTATTTTTCCTTGTTGTGGGTCTAATCACCCCCCTCTAGACACCTCTTCTTGATCCTTTCAATAAGGCACTCTATGGCCTTAAACAATCCCCACGTGCGTGGTATGAGCACCTTACCGAGTTGTTGCAAGATAGTGGGTTTAAAATTGGGAAAATCTACCCCACTCTATTTACTAAGAAGGTCAAAGGGGAGTTGTTTGTATGCCAACTATATGTTGATGATATTATCTTTGGTTCTCCTAACAAAGATTTCAATGAGGAGTTTGCCGCTCTCATGACCTCGAAGTTCAAGATGTCCATGATGGGAGACTTGAAGTTCTTTCTCGGGTTTGAAATCAAACAAATAAGAGAAGGAACGTTCATCAACCAAGCCAAATACACTCAAAACATGCTCAAGAGATTCAAGCTAAGTGATGTCAAGCCAGCTTCCACTCCAATGCCCGTCAAATGCCAACTTGACATAGATCCCAATGGTAAAGCGGTGGATCAAAAGGTATATCGCTCCATGATTGGCTCCTTGCTTTACCTTTGTGCATTGAGACCGGATATCATGTTGAGTGTGGGAATTTGTGCATGGTTTCAAGCCGCACCTAAGGAAAGCCACTATGTGGCGGTCAAGCGAATCTTTCGATATTTGGCTCAGACCTCAAACTTTGGCTTATGGTACACAAGAGGAGCTAACTTCAACCTTGTGGGCTTTTCGGACTCAGATTGGGCGGGAGATAGAGTGGATAGGAAGTCAACTTCCAGAGGGTGCCAATTTCTTGGTTGCTCTTTGGTGAGTTGGTCTTCTAAGAAGCAAAGTTGTGTGTCTCTCTCGTCCACCGAAGCGGAGTATGTGGCCGCTGGTAGTTGTTGTGCTCAACTCCTTTGGATGAGGCAAACTTTAAAGGATTACGGTGTCATTTGTGACAAAGTACCTCTTTGGTGTGACAATGAAAGTTCCATCAAGATTTCTCTCAACCCAGTGCAACACTTAAAGACGAAGCATATTGATATTCGGTATCACTTTATCCGGGATCACATTAGGCGAGGGGAGATCGAGCTCAACTATGTCAACACTCATGATAACCTTGCAGAAATCTTCACGAATCCCTTGGATGAAGCTAGATTTTGCGAGTTAAGGCATGAACTAAATATCATTCATTCGAGCAATGTGGCTTGAACCTTTGCACACCCCACCATACTCATCCTGATGTCTTGTTTAGGTGTAGGCATGGACATAGGGGGAGTGGTGTTCTCTCAATGAACTCTCCCTCCCCCCATTATGCATAAATTGAACAACTCTTTCACATTAGCCATTTTAATGGTACTGGTGCTTCAAAGATGAGTTTTGGTCATGGGCCCAAGGATAATTCTTCGCGCTGCCATACCACTTGACTCAAATAAAGGTGGCTCCGGCCACCGTCCTCTCTCTTTGAGAGGTTTTGGTTCGTGTTTGGTCCTCGTTGTCTTTTGCCTTCTTTTTGAGCCGTGTTTCTGTTTGTGTTTGTGTTGCCTCGTGTGTGTGCTCTTTTGCGTGTCCGGTTGCTTGTAGTTTGCATTGCAAAGGCCATGTTTTTCTGTTTTTGTCGAAACGTGCACTTTCTTGGGTATACGGTACTACCGTGGCAAGCCACGGTACTACCGCTGGAGATGGGTTGCTTCTGTGCACGCACAGCTATGTCCCAGGCACGGTACTACCGCTTCCATCGCGGTAGTAATTTTTTACTATCGCTGGAAGAGCGATACTACCGCCCTATGTGCGTTACTTCCGCCCGGGCGGTACTACCGCGATGACCCGCGGTACTACTGCGCCGTCGCGAGCGCATGGGGGCTAAGAGCGGGTTGGGGGAGTTCCAACTCCCCCATACCCATTCATCTCTTCCCCTCACTGCGTCTCTCTCTCTCCTGCCCAAGAACGGCACCGAGGACCTCGCCGGATCTCTGTCTCCGGCCGCTCTCCTCGCATTTCGTCCGATGGGATCAATCCCCACATCGCCCTCTTTCCATGGAACCCGGTATATTCCCTAGTCCCTCTCTCTTTTGTCGCGACCGGTTTTCCGGGTATTAATTTCTAGAAAAAGGCCGTCGTGCTCATCAGCCCCAGGATTACTGTTAGCTAATGAGGCATCAACATGATACAGAAATTCCAAGCAAAATACAAAATATGTAGTACAAGACCATTCTGGCATGTGAGTACAACAAATGATTTCTAGTGGTTGATGGCGGAAGCGGTTTGTGGATCATCAGTGTCTGTGGGACTCCATTTCCCACGGGAACAGCTGACCAGGTTAACTCCTATCTTCGCGAGTCTGCTATCACCGTTGCTTAATTTCCGGGGCTGTCATCGCAAGCTCCTCTCCAAGCAAGAAATCTGGCCAAGACAATAGCCAGGGACAAGCCAGTGAGTACTTTGAATGTACTCGCAAACATTATGAACACGGGTATAATATAAATGATAGTCATGCACTGAAATATTCCATGATCACAACGTCAGTCATAAATAAAATCTTTTATGCATGCAAGCAGGTTATTTATATGAATATGAAATAATGGAGTGGAAATAACATGCCGCAGTCGGGCGTCTATGCGACACCACATAAAGGGCTTATAGAGTACATAAATAACGAGCATGCCACAGTCGGGTGTCTCAGCGACACCACATAAAGGGCTTATAAGTGAAATAAATAACAAGCAACACCACAGTCGGGTGTCTCAGCGACACCACATAAAGGGCTTATAAGGAAAATATACAACAAGCAATGCCACAGTCGGGCGTCTCTGCGACACCACATAAAGGGCTTATAAGGAAAATATACAACAAGCAATGCCACAGTCGGGCGTCTCTGCGACACCACATAAAGGGCTTATAAAATAAACAATCACAATGAATATCCAGGAGGTAGAACCATCCCAGGGATACTCGATAATTCAAATAATGTAACGGTTAGTCCATAACAAAATAATAATCAAGGTCCTCACAAGTCACAAATCGGTTCCCAAGTTTGGTTTAACAGTATCTCCTCCGAAGACCGACACTAAGACCAAAACTTGACCCATCCCAGACTGAAATCCTTACCATGGGCACGGCTATTCGAATAGGTTTAAACTCTGCAGAGGGTGTACTCTTTACCCAGGAGCAACGGATTCCTTTAGTCCATCGGGACTAATTCCGTCTACAGTCTTTTAATTGAAAACACACCTGACTTGCACACACCAGCTTAACTTACCGGTGCCTGGAATCACCCGCGACACTTGTTAAGCAAAACTCTAAGTGGGGAGGCTACAACCTCGCGTAGCATGGGATCAAATTTATATCGCCCGCTCTAAGGGGTGGCCTCCCCTCTCGGTCTCAACCGGAAATACCCATGCCCCCGGACCAGATGGCATGCCTACCGGTTACAACCGATATCTTCCACCGTGGCCTCTCTGTACGGTGTGTGCTTGAAAGGGGTTGACGACTTACTTAACCGTACCCTACCTACGGCAGGGACAAGTGGTAGTACGAGGCAAGTACGGGGTTTACTGGAACAAGACTCGATCTACGGTCGACTCAGGAGGTTTATAAATTTCCCTGCATGACATGTATAACAAAAATATTTCAACCAACAAAATCACCACCCATTATACCTTACTATGCCATACCGGACATAACCGTTCCGACGGAGACCGGCGACAAGCTCACGCCTACCCAAGGCAGAGGCTTTCCCGGACTCCTTTCCGGTATGCATACAAGGCACATGAGGATGATTACCATCCCAAGTATATTCATTTCCAACAGCAAGGAAAATCACTAATATGCACCCATGCAAATGATCATATCACATGAAATAACAAGTCCTCCGTAATAAGGTGGTAGTTATAAACGTGTCAACTAACACACCAAAAATATTATGCCGGGATTAGGAATGCTTGCCTTCAAGTTGTGGAGGGGTGAGGTGCTCTCCAAAACTTTTGAACGTTTTCTCCTCTCTCTCCAAAATACTATTTAAAATATATTTGAATTAACACACATTTCCAAAACAGCACAAAAAAGTTGTCTGAAAGATTTTCAAATAAATCTTAAAATAAACTAGACAATATTTGAGAAAGGTAGGAAAAAGAATCAACTCATTTGGAGTTGTATTTAAAAAGTTATAGCCAGTCAAAGTTTTGGTCAAAATCTGTTATTTAAATTAAAACAGAAAAAGAAAACGATTCGAATATATACGTACACGTCGAAAGCGTATTTTGGAAATACGTTTCCACTTATCCAGCGTGGACCGCGCGTGAGTCACTGACAGTGAGTCCAGGTGGCCCACTAGTCAGGTTTGACTAGTCCACCTTCCCTCCTCTTCCTCTGCCCGAGAGGGGGCGGAACTCCGGCGAGGCTCGCCGGCGAACGGCGGCTCCGTTCGGGAAACCGAGACCACCCGTGATCTCAGGGGATCGAGACGGTCCTACCGGTGGTTGCTTTGGCCTCTGGGTGGACGGAGCTGCCGGCGGCGAGCTCCGCAGCGGACGGTGGCCATCAGGAGACCAAGTTCACAGTGCAAACAAAAACTCATGCCAAATCTGCCCATGCTCTCAAGGTGTTTGACAAATGTCATTGGCACCTAGGCAGTTCTTGGAGTGGCCAAACCTTCCAGAGTGGGGTCTCTTTAGATGAAAGAGAGGGTGGTAAGGTCATTTGGACAAAAGGAGAAACTTGCTAGTGCAAGTTTTGCAAATCTTCAGATTTGGACAGAAAGTAAATGGCATTACTTCATGAACCAAAAAATGATCCAATGGGTGCATGCTCCTGGACTTAGGGGTTATGCAGGGAGGACTACAAGTAGGAAAAGGAATCATGGATAAAGGAGCAACTAAAAATGTGTTGTTGTACAAATCCTCATGTTGGACCAGAATAGAAAAGAGGTTGATTCACTCAATTTTTCCAAAGAACGTCACTAGGTTTTTGCATAAAGTTGAATTTCATGCTACCACTGACATCCCATAATTTTGGTGAAGGTTTTAAAAAAATATTTAAATAGGCTGTAGTGCAAATCTGCCCACTGGACCAGATTTGAAAATAAGGTGCAGAGCTCAAAATATCCAAAGATTGAAATATATTCCTGCATAAAAGTGGTTTAAATACATCACATGACATCTCCAAATTTTGGTGAGATTTTTAAATGAATTTATAAAAGGGGTGCAGTTCAAATGGGACCCTAAACTTATGAAAAATCAATTTAGAGAAATAAATCTCAGGGATAAGTAATAATTCTACTAATAAAAGAATTGTTTTATTTGAGAGAGTAAATGGGTCCAATAACATTTGGAAAATTCTTAGTTGGGGTAAAAACTCCATAATAACCAAGAAAAGAAAGGTTCTGAAATCCAGAAAACAAAGAAAAAGAAAAGTTAAATCTTCTAGCAAGATTTTAATTAACAAAACAAGGTTAAAAATTTTGGGGTGTCACATCTTTGCCCCGTTGTTGTGCTTTTAGGTTTTGGGGAGATGCATGTGTAGTTCTTGTGATCTTTGGCTAAATCTTTGCAAGAGAAGATTGTTGGAGAGTGCTAGTGCGATAGATATGCTATTTGGTGTGATGCAACAGTGTAGTTTTGATCAACGGTAGTACCGATCCACATTTGTGGATGTTTCTAGATCCGTAGATGTTGTTCTTGCATGATTTTGTTCCTACTACCGCTCCTCCTGGAGCGGTACTACCGCCTCGCCAGATGAGAACTGCCTGCCCGGTACTACCGCTCATTGAGCGGTATTACCGCCAGTCGCTGGAAGTAAAATTTTACTTCTGCTCTAGGCGCGGTACTACCATGCCAACCCAGCACTGTACTACCCCGGCTAGAGCGGCTGTAAAATTTTACGTCCGCACCCTGGCCCGGTACTACCTTGATTTAAAAAGTACTTTGTTTTGTCCGCTCAATCTCATTTCTACAAGTTTTGTTTGGTTTTGGCCTTGGTCTTTACATTGATCCTTCTCGTTCTTCTTGTGTGTTTGTGTGGTGTGCCATAGGTGGTGGCTCCAATGTTCGGTGCTCGAATCCCAGCCGCGCCACGAGATCCAAGCGGCTTCGCAACCAAGAAGCTCCCGAGGGGTCTAATGCCTCACCACGCCATGTCAAGAACACAGTTAGCAAGTTCAAGGAGCCAAATGTTGGCATGGATGAGATGCCTCAAGCGGAGTTTTTGATTCGAAGAAGGCTCAACCCCTATGTGAAGCCTCATGAGAATGTCAGAGGAAATGATTTGTTCTGGACCAAGCAGCAAGATCTCATCTACCTCGATGTGATCAAGTGCAAGCAGAACATCTATGTTCCAGTTCAGTGGATTGATATGAATCATCTGAAGAAGGACCGGACATACTTGGTTAGCCTTTGGATTTGGTGGAGCAGTTTGGCATTGAAGAGTTACTCACGTTCCACATGGACTTTGACCCGGAGATCGTGGCTCAGTTCTTTGCTTCCGTCCATTTCCACACGGATGAGAAGCGGACCATGACTTGGATGACAAATGGGAAGAGGATGTCTGCTGAGTGGAAGGAGTTCATGGATCTACTGCATGTTCGTGATGAGGGGCTAGAAGTGCTCGTTGGTGCCCGCCCTCATGGCAACCCAGAATCTGCCAACAAGAACAAGTTTCAACCCTACCTTGTTGAGAAGAAGTTAGCCAATGGCAAGAAGACTTGGGTGTTGAACCCATTCCTTGACATCATGCACCGATCTTCCGCAAGACTCTCTTTCCGCGCATTGGTGACAAGGACAAGGTGCACGCTTATCTTGTGGACATGGTGCTTCTTTATGAGAAGGCACATCGTCAAATTCCTGGACCACTTGATGTCTCTCATATCATGTGGTGTGAGCTCCGGTTTGCGGTCTTCAATCGCAAAGTTCCCACCGATGGACTGTATTTGCACCTCTTGATCTCGAAGACTTGGGAGAAGCTCTTTCCACATGAAGAGTTTCTTGCTCCAAACTGGGTTAGCCATGAGGCTATCAAGCTGCGCCAGAAGAACAAGTGGGCTAATACCACTACCCGGGTTGAGGCTGCACAGATGGATGTTGATGAGGATGAGGCTGCGGAGAAGGAGGCTAAGGCCAGATCTGAGGGGTACGCTCCTACCTCTGCTGAGCCATCTTGGGCTAAGAAGCTCAAGGCCAAGATGAAGGCTCTGTTCTGCATGTAGGCCAAGGGCCAGTACACAGCTCATGTGAATGCCAAGATGGCTCGTCGTCGCGACAAGGCTATTATGAGGCAGGTTGGTCTTGAGGTTGAGAGTGGCTCCGAGGAGAGGATCACAAATGAGGACACATGGACCAGACAACAGTGCCGGTGGAGTGAGTCTGAGGAGGATACCGGAGTTCGCTCTTCATCCCGTGCTGCAGAGGAGTCTGAGGAGGAGGAACATGACTAGTGATGCATTGGAGTTATACCACCACCTGTGTCGTAGGTGTCCTCTTTGCCTTTTTGGTGTCTCGATGCCAAAGGGGGAGAAAGTGTAGTATTTGCTAGTCTTGTGTCGAGTCTTGTGTCACTTTGCTTTCGTTCCGTTGAACCTTCTTTGCTTTGGTTTGTTGATTTGTGGTTGTGTTCGTGTGAGTCCAGGAGACTATCATATGGTGTGAGACTTATGCCCTCAAGCTTATCATATTGTCTAGTATGTTTAGTAGATTGTGAGCTTATGTTATCTTGTAGCCTTTACTTCATGCTCACTTACCTTACCTTGCATCCATGCTTAGTGTCATTTATATTGTTGCAAGGATTGCCTTGTCTATAAAATATAGGGGGAGTATTGATCCTAGTATGTGTGTCGTGCAGTCCGAAGCATATCTATAGAGAGCACACATCTAGGGGGAGCCTGTCTATATTTTATAGATGTTGGGTTTGCTTATGTTTTTTCATCAATCCACCAAAAAAGGGGAGATTGTAAGGGCATATTTCTCCGTATGCAGTTTTGGTGATTGATGACAACGCATTTGCAGACTAATCCTGTGCATTGAGCATTTCAGAGATCTCATGTCTAGGCACAAGATGATTCGGTGCCCCTCGGAGCCTATCGAAGACAGCGGTTTTTTACATTTCTTTTTGGTGGATTTGAGTCATAGGAAAGCCGTACTATTAAGAGGGGGTCCGCTTCGGAAAGGTTAGGGTGGAATCAACACGTACACATTTGTTCCTTTGCACCACCTTTCCTTCGCTTCATTGGAGCACCGGTCATTTTCCCTTGTCTATGCGAAGATGAAGGCCTCCAACTGCTATAGTCTCTGTGGCGTGCGGTAGTACTGCTCAAGGGAGCAGTAGTACCACAGCGGTCCATGGTAGTACCGCCCAAGGCAGCGGTAGTACTGCTCCTCGCAAGTGGTAGTACTGTGGCCTCTAGCCCATAACACTGGCACGCACGGAAGTAGGTGCGGAAGTAATTTTTTATTTCCGCATCCTACGCGGTAGTACCGCTCCCTGCGAGCGGTAGTACCGTGCCGGATTTTCGCACAGACCAAAACTCAGCGGTAGTAGCCACGGATGTAATTTTATTAGTTTGTGCCTTCCCAGCCTAGTTGAACCCTGCCTTGCAGTAGTAGCGCTCCGGCGGTTCTACTGCTCGTTGCTTAACGCAACAGGGGCTCGTCTGGTCTCTGCCACGCAAGTGGTAGTACCGCACTGCCTAGCGGTAGTACCGCAAGACCTTGCGGTAGTACTGCGTGTCTGTGCGGTAGTACCGCATGTCGCGGGCTGAATAAGTGGGTAACGGTTGGATCTTTTCCCCCACTATATAAAGGGGGTCTTCTTCCCCAAGTTGACCACCTCTTACCTTCCTAAGCTCCATTGTTGCTCAAAGCTCCATTTTCGCCAGATCTCTCCCCCTAGCCAACCAAACTTGTTGATATGTAGTTGAGAAGGCCCCGATATTCACTTCCACCAAGAGAAATTTGATTCCCCCCACTAATCCCTTGCGGATCTTGTTACTATTGGGTGTCTGAGCACCCTAGACGGTTGAGGTCACCGCGGAGCCATATTCCATTGCGGTGAAGCTTCGTGGTGTCGTTGGGAGCCTCCAATTAAGTTGTGGAGATTGCCCCAACCTTGTTTGTAAAGGTTCGGTCGCCGCCTTCAAGGGCACCAATAGTGGAATCATGGCATCTCATATTGTGTGAGGGCGTGAGGAAAATACAGTGGCCCTAGTGGCTTCTTGGGGAGCATTGTGCCTCCACACCGCTCTAACAGAGACGTACTTCCTCTCAAAGGGAAGGAACTTCGGTAACACACCCTCGTCTCCACCGGCTCCACTTTGGTTATCTCTTACCTTTACTTGTGCAAGCTTATTTTGTGTTGTTTTCCTTGCTTGCTTGTGTGCTAGTTGTTGTTGCATCATATAGGTTGCTCACGTAGTTGCATATCTAGACAATCTACTTTGATGCAAAGTTTAATTTGGTAAAGAAAAGCTAAAAAGTTAGTTGCCTATTCACCCCCCCCCCCTCTAGTCAACCATATCGATCCTTTCAGCGTCTACTGCGACTTATAGCAAGACTGATGAATATATTGAAGGAAATATGCCCTAGAGGCAATAATAAAGTTATTATTTATTTCCTTATATCATGATAAATGTTTATTATTCATGCTAGAATTGTATTAACCGGAAACATAATACATGTGTGAATACATAGACAAGCAGATAGTCACTAGTATGCTCTCTTGGACTAGCTCATTAATCAAGATGGTTATGTTTCCTAACCATAGACATGTGTTGTCATTTGATTAATGGGATCACATCATTAGGAGAATGATGTGATTGACATGACCCATTTCATTAGCTTAGCACTTGATCGCTTAGTATGTTGCTTATGCTATCTTCATGACTTATACAAAGTTCCTGCAACTATGAGATTATGCAACTCCTGCTACGGAGGAACACTTTGTGTGCTACCAAACGTCACAACGAATCGGGTGATTATAAAGGTACTCTACAAGTGTCTCCGAAAGTATATGTTGAGTTGGCATGAATCAAGATTAGGATTTGTCACTCCGATTGTCGGAGAGGTATCTCTAGGCCTTCTCGGTAATACACATCAAATAAGCCTTGCAAGCATTGCAACTAATGAGTTAGTTGTGAGATGATGTATTACGGAACGAGTAAAGAGACTTTCCGGTAACGAGATTAAACTAGGTATTGGATACCGACGATCGAATCTCGGGTAAGTAACATACCGATGACAAAGGGAACAATGTATGTTGTTATGCGGTTTGACCGATAAAGATCTTCGTAGAATATGTAGGAACCAATATGGGCATCCAGGTTCCGCTATTGGTTATTGACCGAGAATGGTTCTAGGCCATGCCTACATAGTTCTCGAACCGTAGGGTCCGCACGCTTAAGGTTTCAATGACGGTTATATTATGAGTTTATGTATTTTGATGTACCAAGGAGTTCGAGTCCCGGATGTGATCACGGACATGACGAGGAGTCTCGAAATGGTCGAGACATAAAGATTGATATATTGGATGGTTATATTCGGACACGGAAAGGTTCGGAAGTTTCGGAGAAAACCGGAGTGCTGGAGGGGTTACGGAACCCCGGGAAGTTATGGGCCTTATTGGGCCAAGAGGGAGAGAGGGCTGCACCAGGAGGCGCGCCCCCCTCCATGGGGAGTCCGACTGACTAGGAGGGGGCGCAGCCCCCTTCCTCTCCCTCTCCTCTCTCTCCTTCCTTCCCTTCCTCTTCCTAGTAGGACTAGGAAAGGGAGTCCTACTCCTACTAGGAGGAGGACTCCCCCTCCCTTGGTGCGCCCCAAGGGCTGGCCGCCCTCCCCTTGCTCCTTTATATACGGGGCGGGGGCACCCTAGAACACACAAGTTGATCTTCGTGATCGTTCCTTAGCCGTGGCGGTGCCCCTCCACCATATTCCACCTCGGTCATATTGTTGCGGTGCTTAGGCGAAGCCCCGCGACGGTAGAACATCAAGATCGCCACCACGCCGTCAGCCGACGGAACTCCTCCCGACGCTTTGCTGGATCGGAGCCCGGGATCGCCATCGAGCTGAACGTGTGCTAAGAACTCGGAGGTGCCGGAGTAACGGTGCTTGGATCGGTCGATCGTGAAGACGTCGACTACATCAACCGCGTTGATATAACGCTTCGCCGGTCTCACGAGGGTACGTGGACGGACACTCTCCCTCTCGTTGCTATGCCATCACCATGGTCTTGCGTGATCGTAGGAAAATTTTGAAATTACTACGTTACCCAACAAAGGGCATCCGAGCCTGGTTTTATGCGTTGATGTCATATGCACGAGTAGAACACAAGTAAGTTGTGGGCGATACAAGTCATACTACCTACCAGCATGTCATACTTTGGTTCAGCGGTATTGTGAGATGAAGCGCCCGGACCGACATTACGCAGACGCTTACGCGAGACTGGTTTCACCGCTGTGAGCACTCGTTGCTTAAAGGTGGTGGCGGGTGTCTGTCTCTCTCACTTTAGTTGAACTGAGTGCATACGCCCGGTCCTTGAGAAGGTTAAACGGAGTCTATTTGACGAAGTATCGCTGTGGTTTTGATGCGAGGTAAGAACGGTTCTTGCTCAGCCCGTAGCAGCCACGTAAAACTTGCAACAACAAAGTAGAGGACGCCTAACTTGTTTTTGCAGGGCATGATGTGATGTGATATGGTCAAGACATGATGCTATATTTTATTGTATGAGATGATCATGTTTTGTAACCGAAGTTATCGGCAATGGCAGGAGCCATATGGTTGTCGCTTATTGTATGAAATGCAACGCCATGTAATTGCTTTACTTTATCACTAAGCGGTAGCGATAGTCGAGAAGCAATAGTTGGCGAGACGACAACGATGCTACGATGGAGATCAAGGTGTCGCTACCGGTGACGATGGTGATCATGACGGTGCTTCGGAGATGGAGATCACAAGCACAAGATGATGATGGCCATATCATATCACTTATATTGATTGCATGTGATGTTTATCCTTTATGCATCTTATCTTGCTTTGATTGACGGTAGCATTATAAGATGATCTCTCACTAAAATTATCAAGTAGTGTTCTCCCGAGTATGCACCGCTGCCAAAGTTCGTCGTGCCAAGACACCACGTGATGATCGGGTGTGATAAGCTCTACGTCCATCTACAACGGGTGTAAGCCAGTTTTGCACACGCAGAATACTCAGGTTATACTTGACGAGCCTAGCATATGCAGATATGGCCTCGAACACGGAGACCGAAAGGTCGAGCGTGAATTATATAGTAGATATGATCAACATAAGATGTTCACCATTGAAAACTACTCCATCTCACGTGATGATCGGTTATGGTTTAGTTGATTTGGATCACGTGATCACTTAGATGACTAGAGAGATGTCTGTCTAAGTGGGAGTTCTTAAGTAATATGATTAGTTGAACTTAAATTTATCATGAACTTAGTACCGATAGTATTTTGCTTGTCTATGTTTACTGTAGATAGATGGCTCGTCTTTGTTGTTCCGTTGAATTTTAATCGTTCCTTGAGAAAGCAAAGTTGAAAGATGATGGTAGCAATTACACGGACTGGGTCCGTAACTCGAGGATTATCCTCATTGCTGCACGTAAGAGTTACGCCTGGATGCACCGCTAGGTGCCGTGCCTGCCGCTGATGCAACCGACGACGTTAAGAACGTCCCGCGAGCAAAGCTGATGACTACTCTATAGTTCAGTGTGCCATGCTTTACGGCTTAGAACTGGTCTTCAACGACGTTTTGAACGTCATGGAGCATATGAGATGTTCCAGAGTTGAAGTTGATATTTCAACAGTAATGCCCGGATTGAGAGATATGAAGTCTCCAATAAGTTCTATAGCTGCAAGATGGAGGAGAATAGTTCGTCGGTGAGCACATACTCAAAATGTCCGGGTATTATAATCACTTGAATCAACTGGGAGTTAATCTTCCGGATGATTGTGTCATTGATGAATTCTTCAATCACCGCCACCAAGCTACAAAGGCTTCGTGATGAACTATAATATGCAAGGGTTAGTGAAGACTATGCTCGAGCTCTTCGCAATGCTAAAAGCTGCGGAGGTAGAAATCAAGAAGGAGCATCAAGTGTTGATGGTCAATAAGACCACTAGTTTCAAGAAGAAAGGCAAAGGGAAGAAGAAGGAACTTCAAAAGAACAGCAAACAAGTTGCTGATCAAGAGAAGAAACCCAAGTCTGGACCTAAACCTGAAATCGAGTGCTTCTATCGCAAGCGACGGTCACCGAAGCGGAACTGCCCCAAGTATTTGGCGGATAAGAAGGATGGCAAGGTGAACAAAGGTATATGTGATATACATGTTATTGATGTGTACCTTACTAGAGCTCGCAGAGTACCGGTATTTGATACTGGTTCATTGCTAATATTTGCAACTCAAACAGGGACTACGGATTGCTTAACACGGCAAAGGACGAGGTGACGATCGCGCTGGGAAATGGTTCCAAAGTCGATGTGATCGCGATCGGCACGCTACCTCTACATCTACCTTGGGATTAGTTTTAGACCTGAATAATTGTTATTTGGTGCCGCCGTTGAGCATGAACATTATATCTGGATCTTGTTTGATGCGAGACGGTTATTCATTTAAATCAGAGAATAATGGTTGTTCTATTTATATGAATAATATCTTTTATGGTCATGCACCCTTGAAGAGTGGTCTATTTTAATGAATCTCGATAGTAGTGATACACATATTCATAATGTTGAAATCAAAAGATGCAGAGTTGATAATGATAGTGCAACTTATTTGTGGCACTCGCCGCTTAGGTCATATCGGTATAAAGCGCATGAAGAAACTCCATCTCGATGGACTTTTGGAGTCACTTGATTATGAATCACTTGGCACTTGTAACCGTGCCTCATGGGCAAGATGACTAAAACCCGTTCTCGGTACTATGGAGAGAGCAACAGATTTGTTGGAAATCATACATACAGATGTATGTGGTCCGATGAATGTTGAAGCTCGTGGACGGATATCGTTATTTTCTCACCTTCACAGATGATTTAAGCAGATATGGGTATATCAACTTAATGAAACATAAGTCTGAAACATTTGAAAAGTTCAAAGAATTTCAGAGTGAAGTTGAAAATCATCGTAATAAGAAAATAAAGTTTCTACGATCTGATCGTGGAGGCGAATATTTGAGTTACGAGTTTGGTCTACATTTGAAACAATGCGGAATAGTTTAGCAACTCACGCCACCCGAACACCACAGCGCAATGGTGTATCCGAACGTCGAATCGCACTTTATCGGATATGGTGCGATCTATGATGTCTCTTACAGATTTACCGCTATCATTTTGGGGATATGCTCTTGAGACGGCCGCATTCACGTTAAATAGGACACCGTCAAAATCCGCTGAGACGACGCCTTATGAACTATGGTTTAGCAAGAAACCAAAGTTGTCGCTTCGAAAGTTTGGGGTTGCAATGCTTATGTGAAGAAACTTCAACCTGATAAGCTTGAACCCAAATCGGAAAAATGTATCTTCATAGGATACCCAAAGGAGACAATTGGGTACACCTTCTATCACAGATCCGAAGGCAAGACATTCGTTGTTAAAATGGATCCTTTCTAGAGAAGGAGTTTCTCTCGAAAGAAGTGAGTGGGAGGAAAGTGGAACTTGATGAGGTAATAGTACCAGCTCCCTTATTGAAAGTAGTTAAATCACGTAAATCAGTTTCGTAACACCTACACCAGCTTAGTGAGGAAGATAATGATAAAGATCATGAAACTTCAGATCAAGTTGTCACCGAACTCAGAGATCAACCAGAACAAAATCCGCACCAGAGTGGTACGGTAATCCTATTCTGGAAATCATGCTACTAGATCATGGTGAACCTACGAACTATGAAGAAGCGATGGTGAGCCCAGATTCCGCAAAATGGCTTGAAGCCATGAAATCTGAGATGGGATCCATGTATGAGAACAAAGTATGGACTTTGGTAGACTTGCCCGATGATCGGCAAGCTATTGAGAATAAATGGATCTTTAAGAAGAAGACTGACGCTGATGGTAATGTAATCTGTCTACAAAGCACGACTTGTTGCAAAAGGTTTTCGACAAGTTCAAGGGGTTGACTACGATGAGACTTTCTCACCAGAAGCGATGCTTAAGTCCGTCCGAATCATGTTAGCAATTGCCGCATTTTATGATTATGAAATTTGGCAAATGGATGTAAAACTGCATTCTTGAATGGATTTCTAGAAGAAGAGTTTTATATGATGCAACCAGAAGGTTTTGTTGATCCAAAGGGTGCTAACAAAGTGTGCAAGCTCCAACGATCAATTTATGGTCCAGTGCAAGCCTCTCGAGTTGGAATAAACGCTTTGATAGTGTGATCAAAGATATGGTTTTATACTGACTTTTGGAGAAGCCTGTATTTACAAGAAAGTGAGTGGGAGCTCAGAGCATTTCTAATATTATATGTGGACGACATATTGTTGATTGGAAATGATATAGAATTTCTGGATAGCATAAAAGGATACTTGAATAAAAGTTTTTCAATGAAAGACCTCGGTGAAGCTGCTTACATATTGGGCATCAAGATCTATAGAGATAGATCAAGACGCTTAATAGGACTTTCACAAAGCACATACCTTGATAAAGTTTTGAAGAAGTTCAAAATGGATCAGCAAAGAAAGGTTTTTACCTGTAGTACAAGGTGTAAGATTGAGTCGACTCAATGCCCGACCACAGCAGAAGATAGAGAGAAAATGAAAATGTTCCTATGCTTCAGCCATAGGCTCTATCATGTATGCAATGCTGTGTACCAGACCGACGATGCTTAGCTGTAAGCTTGGCAGGAAGGTACCAAAGTAATCCAGAGTGGATCATCGACAGCGGTCAAGAACATCCTGAAATACCGAAAAGGACTAAGGATATGTTTCTCGATATGGAGGTGACAAAGAGCTAGTCGTAAATGGTTACGCCGATGCAAGCTTTGACATCGATCCGGACGATTCTAAATCGCAAACCGGATACGTATTTTTATTAAACGGTGGAGCTGTCGGTTGGTGCAGTTCTAAACAAAGCGCCGTGGCGGGATCTACATGTGAAGCGGAGTACATAGCTGCTTCGAAGCAGCAAATGAAGGAGTCTGGATGAAAGAGTTCATTTCCGATCTAGGTGTTATACCTAGTGCATCGGGACCAATGAAGATCTTCGTGACAATCTTGGTGCAATTGCCTTGGCAAAGGAATCCAGATTTCACAAGAGGACCAAGCATA
The DNA here is from genome assembly GCA_021605205.1 of Aegilops longissima. NCBI lineage: Eukaryota > Viridiplantae > Streptophyta > Magnoliopsida > Poales > Poaceae > Aegilops > Aegilops longissima. Next base: position 432,307,595 of record CM038681.1, on the reverse strand, counting down.
TCAAAAGACGCTTCAATTCCATTCGGGACCAAGTCCAAGTGGGAGACATAGAGATTTGCAAAATACATACGGATCTGAATGTTGCGACCGCTGACTAAGCCTCTTCCACGAGCAAAACATGATCAGCACCAAGACTCCATGGGTGTTAGAATCATTCTTGTGTAATCTAGATTATTGACTCTAGTGCAAGTGGGAGATCAAGGAAATATGCCCTAGAGGCAATAATAAAGTTATTATTTATTTCCTTATATCATGATAAATGTTTATTATTCATGCTAGAATTGTATTAACCGGAAACATAATACATGTGTGAATACATAGACAAGCAGATAGTCACTAGTATGCCTCTACTTGGACTAGCTCATTAATCAAGATGGTTATGTTTCCTAACCATAGACATGTGTTGTCATTTGATTAATGGGATCACATCATTAGGAGAATGATGTGATTGACATGACCCATTTCATTAGCTTAGCACTTGATCGCTTAGTATGTTGCTTATGCTATCTTCATGACTTATACAAAGTTCCTGCAACTATGAGATTATGCAACTCCTGCTTACGGAGGAACACTTTGTGTGCTACCAAACGCCACAACGAATCGGGTGATTATAAAGGTACTCTACAAGTGTCTCCGAAAGTATATGTTGAGTTGGCATGAATCAAGATTAGGATTTGTCACTCCGATTGTCGGAGAGGTATCTCTAGGCCTTCTCGGTAATACACATCAAATAAGCCTTGCAAGCATTGCAACTAATGAGTTAGTTGTGAGATGATGTATTACGGAACGAGTAAAGAGACTTTCCGTAACGAGATTAAACTAGGTATTGGATACCGACGATCGAATCCGGGTAAGTAACATACCGATGACAAAGGGAACAACGATGTTGTTATGCGGTTTGACCGATAAAGATCTTCAGAGAATATGTAGGAACCAATATGGGCATCCAGGTTCCGCTATTGGTTATTGACCGAGAATGGTTCTAGGTCATGTCTACATAGTTCTCAAACCGTAGGGTCCGCACGCTTAAGGTTTCAATGACGGTTATATTATGAGTTTATGTATTTTGATGTACCAAGGAGTTCGAGTCCCGGATGTGATCACGGACATGACGAGGAGTCTCGAAATGGTCGAGACATAAAGATTGATATATTGGATGGTTATATTCGGACACCGGAAAGGTTCCGGAAGTTTCCGGAGAAAACCGGAGTGCCGGAGGGGTTACCGGAACCCCCCGGGGAAGTTATGGGCCTTATTGGGCCAAGAGGGGAGAGAGAGGGCTGCACCAGAGGTGGCGCCCCTCCATGGGGAGTCCGACTGGACTAGGGGGCGCAGCCCCCCTTTCCCTCTCCCTCTCCCTCTCTTTCCTTCCCCTTCCTCTTCCTAGTAGGACTAGGAAAGGGAGTCCTACTCCTACTAGGAGGAGGACTCCCCCCCTTGGTGCGCCCCAAGGGCTGGCCGCCCTCCCCTTGCTCCTTTATATACGGGGCAGGGGGCACCCTAGAACACACAAGTTGATCTTCGTGATCGTTCCTTAGCCGTGGCGGTGCCCCTCCACCATATTCCACCTCGGTCATATTGTTGCGGTGCTTAGCGAAGCCCCGCGACGGTAGAACATCAAGATCGCCACCACGCCGTCGTCAGTCGACGGAACTCCTCCCGACGCTTTGCTGGATCGGAGCCCGGGATCGCCATCGAGCTGAACGTGTGCTAAGAACTCGGAGGTGCCGAGTAACGGTGCTTGGATCGGTCGGATCGTGAAGACGCACGACTACATCAACCGTGTTGATATAACGCTTCCGCTTTCGGTCTCACGAGGGTACGTGGACGGACACTCTCCCTCTCGTTGCTATGCCATCACCATGGTCTTGCGTGATCGTAGGAAAATTTTGAAATTACTACGTTACCCAACATATATGAGGACGACGACAGTGGATAATAATTGTCTTACATATCTAGGAAGATAATTAAAAAAGCCACATGCGGCTACCCCTGAAATACACAAGGGCAAAAGAAGAAGGAAGACGCATGATACGTCTCCAACGTATCTATAATTTTTTATTGTTCCATGCTATTATATTATCTGTTTTGGATGTTTAATGGGCTTTACTGAGCACTTTTATATTATTTTTGGGACTAACCTATTAACCGAAGGCCCAGTGCAAATTGCTGTTTTTTTTCCGCATATTTCAGTGTTTCACAGAAAAGGAATATCAAACGGAGTCCAAATGGAATGAAACCTTCAGGAGAGTTATTTTTGGAACAAACGTGATCTAGAGGACTTGGAGTGGACGTCAAGAAATAAGCGAGGAGGCCACGAGGCAGGTAGGCGCGCCTGCCCCCCTGGGTGCGCCCCCCACCCTCGTGGGCCCCTCGCGGCTCCATCGACCTACTTCTTCCTCCTATATATACCCATGTACCTCGAAAACATCCAGGAGCACCACGAAACCCTGTTTACACCGCCGCAACCTTCTTTACCCGTGAGATCCCATCTTGGGGCCTTTTCCGGCGCTCCGCCGGAGTGGGAACCGATCACGGAGGGCTTCTACATCAACACCATAGCCTCTCCGATGATCTGTGAGTAGTTTACCACAGACCTTCGGGTCCAAGTTATTAGCTAGATGGCTTCTTCTCTCTCTTTGGATCTCAATACAAAGTTCACCTCGATCTTCTTGGAGATCTATTCGACGTAACTCTTTTTGTGGTGTGTTTGTCAAGATCCGATGAATTGTGGGTTTATGATCAAGATTATCTATGAACAATATTTGAATCTTCTCTAAATTCTTTTATGTATGATTTGTTATCTTTACAAGTCTCTTCGAATTATTAGTTTGGTTTGGCCTACTAGATTGATCTTTCTTGCAATGGGAGAAGTGCTTAGCTTTGGGTTCAATCTTGCATTTCTCGATCTCTAGTGACAGAAAGGGAAACGACACGTATTGTATTGTTGCCATCGAGGATAAAAAGATGGGGTTCATATCATATTGCTTGAGTTTATCCCCTACATCAGGTCATCTTGCCTAATGCGTTACTCTGTTCTCATGAACTTAATACTCTAGATGCATGCTGGATAGTGGTCGATGTGTGGAGTAATAGTAGTAGATGTAGAATCGTTTTGGTCTACTTGTCGCGGGCATGATGCCTATATACATGATCATGCCTAGATATTCTCATAACTATGCACTTTTCTATCAATTGCTCGACAGTAATTTGTTCACCCACCATAATACTTAAGAGAAGCCACTAGTGAAACCTATGGCCCCCGGGTATATTTTCCATCATATAAGTTTCCAATCTATTTTTACTTTGCATTATGTACTTTCAGTTTTTATCATAAAAATACCAAAAATATTGATCTTATTATCTCTATCAGATCCCGCTTTTGCATGTGGCGTTGGTTGCAAGGTTCTTATTTGTTTGTGCAGGTATAAGGCGACTGGTGTGTAACCTCCTACTGGATTGATACTTGGTTCTCAAAAACTGAGGGAAATACTTACGCTACTTTGCTGCATCACCCTTTCCTCTTCAAGGAAAAAACCAACGCAAGCTCAAGAGGTAGCTGTCACGCCCAATATGCGACCCTATCCAAAAGGAACTCGACGGTCCCACCAAGGATAGACCCGCATATTGAGACGCTTTTGCAAGGTGGATATCATTACATGAACATTACATAATAGATGGGGATACAAACATAAGGCACAAATGCCACAAGAAAACAACAACATCATATACAAGATCAACATCCGACTACGGATGAAACATAAACAGAAACTCAAACGACATCCACCCTGCTAGCCCAGGCTGCCGACCTGGAACCTATCCCCTGATCGAAGAAGAAGCAGAAGAAGAACTCCAACACAAGCAAACATCGCTCTCACGTCATGATCATCGCAAACCTGTACCTGCAACTGTTGGTGTAGTAATCTGTGAGCCACGAGGACTCAGCAATCCCATTACCATGGGTATCAAAACTAGCAAAGCTTAATGGGTAAGGAAGAGGTAAGATGGTGAGGTTGCAGCAGCGACTAAGCATGATATGGTGGCTAACATACGCAAATGAGAGCGAGAAGAGAAACAAAGGAACGGTCGTTAACTAGTAATGATCAAGAAGTGATCCTGAACACCTGCCTACGTCAGACATAACCCAGAAACCGTGTTCTCCTCTCGATCAACCCCGAAAAGAGACACTCACGGTTACGCACACGGTTGGTGTATTTTAGTTGAGATCAACTTCGGGTTTTCTACAACCGGACATTAACAAATTCCCATCTGCCACATAACCGCGGGCACGGCTCTTGAAAGTTTATACCCTGCAGGGGTGTCCCAACTTAGCCCATGATAAGCTCTCGAGATCAACGAAGGATATTCCTTCTCCCCGGGAAGACCCGATCAGTCTCGGAATCCCGGCTACAAGACATTTCACAGCAATAAAACAAGACCAGCAAAGCCGCCCGGATGTGCCGACAAATCCTGATAGGAGTCGCACGTACCTCGGTCTCAGGGCACACCGGATAAGTCAGCCTACGAGTAAAACCAGCCCTCGAGTTGCCCGTGGTGCCCCCGCAGATCTGCTCGGTTCGACCAACACTCGAAGGAGCACCGCCCGGGGCTAAAATAAAGATGACCCTCGGGCTCCGAAACCCAAGGGAAAAGGGGTATAGGTGAGGCAAATGGTAAAACCAATGTTGGGCATTGCCTGGAAAAGTCTTATTCAAAGCGAACTGTCAAGGGGGTCCCATAAATCACCCGACCGCGTTAGGGACGCAAAATCCGGGAACATAACACCGATATGACGGAAACTAGAGGCGGCAAGAGTGGAACAAAACACAGGCATAAGGCCGAGCCTTCCACCCTTTACCAAATATATAGATGCATTAATTAAATAAGATATATTGTGATATCCCAACAAGTAAACATGTTCCAACAAGGAACAACATCTCCATGTTCCAACAAGGAACAAACTTCATCTCCACCTGCAACTAACAACGCTATAAGAGGGGCTGAACAAAGCGGTAACATAGCCAAACAACGGTTTGCTAGGAAGGGTGCAAAAGGTTAGAGGCTGACATGGCAATTTGGGATGGCTTGAGCAGCAAGTGATAGGTATCGCAGCATAGCGAAAGAACGAAGCAACTAGCATAGCAATGATAGTAATGAGATCCAGGGTAGCGGTCATCTTGCCTGAAATCCCGCTAGGAAGAAGAACGAGTCCATGAAGAAGACGAACGGATGAAGCCGAACCAAGCGTAGACGAACGAATCCTCACGATCGCAACGCAACAGGAACTAACAAGAAGAAGCACACAACATAGGTAAACACACCACACATGAACAAGATATGATGCACAACAAGCATGCTGCATGACAAAGCTAGATGAGGCTACTCATGGCAAGAGATGATGCAAACAAGAACAACACATCAAGGCAAGTTTAAATGAGGCCGGAAACAACATATAACAATTCCGGTAAGTCCTCATATGCAAATTTCGAAATTGGTCCAGATCTGAACAAACCTTATGTTCAAGTTGTTAAACAGCAATTTAAGATGCACCACAATGATCTACACGAAATTCTAGTCAAGTTACATATAAAGTTCATTTAATTCGGAGCTACGGCCTAGAAGATATGAGCAAAACAAGATAAACATGGCATTGATGCAAAATGCATGCAAACATCAAGAAAACACCTCAAAACATGGATGCAACATGATAATATGAAACTACATACAAAATCAAGCAAGTTTCATATAGAGCACACTCAAAACGGAGCAACGGTGCAACACATACACCCTATACAAGACATGACAACAATCTGTCCAAAACAGCAACTAGGCATATTGTAAGCATCAAAACAACAAGCTACAGTATCTCAACATGAAAACAAAAGGCATGGGCATGATGTACAGGTAAGGCATTACAAAACATGAACACTGAGCTATCTCCAGAAACAACTAGAACATGCTCAAAATGACATGGCAAGATTGCAACTAATAACAGTTTCAGGCATTGGCAGAAATAACATCAGGTTGCAATGTTTAGAGCTATGAAACAACATGTTACAGGAAGTTATCATGGCAAACAAAGGCATGGCATGAATCTACTAATAGCATATAACAAAAGTCCCTTAGTGACCATGAGCCAAAAAGGATCATAAAATATAGTAACACCCATGTAAATATCGAAATTTTCGTTAACAGATTCAGCAACATGGCATGTCAAAAACTGATAACAAGTAGGCATGTTTACAAGCTCAATGCACTCACTACAGAGCCTTATATGAAAAACTAAGCATACATACATCAAGAAGACATGTCATAGAAGACATACATGGCAAGAACAATAACATAGCATACATGGATCAACTACAACAACCTTGGCAAAATTGAATAACATGTATACAATCTGCCAGGAAACATTTGATAGCAAAAGTAGAGCTCGATTGACTCAAGCTAGACTACTCCATAATTGCAAACAAGGGCATGGATGGATAGAGCAAGACATGTTTAACAAAACATCCTTACTGAAGTATCTCAAAATATGCATGGATCTCTCGGTAGCATCAAGTTAACATGGCATCAAAATATCAGCAAAACAGGGCTGAAATCAGCAACAACAAGACACCTAGTTTGCATGCTTGTGCTAGTCACCACATAGATCACAAAAATACATGGCATACACCCCTGGAAATATGGCATGGCATATTACATAACACATGTAGGACTCAAGCCCATAGGATGCACACATCAATCATGGCAAAAATGACAAAAGTGCAAGTCCTGATAAAAATCAGAAACTAACATCACATAGCACTCTTCCAACAGCATTTCGGGCATCAAGATGAGCTCAAAAGAAAATGATGCAATGAGATGAAATGATCTACTCTTCGAGGCGAACATTTTGACATATTACACGCGCACAACGGAGCAACGATGACAGAGATATAATGCGATGAAAATGGAACAAAATGTTGACAGATTCGAGACTTGGAGGAAAATTTCACCTCGCGGAAAAAAAAACAGAGGCCGGAGGGGATCGGGCCGCAGGGCAAACGGGCCGGCTCGGGGTCGCGGGAGTTGGGCCGCGGGGCGACGTGGCCCACGTGGGTGCGGTGCGGGCGGCCGGGTCGAGCGGCACCTCCGCCGCCCCCGACCAGGCGGCGGCGGCGGGCAAGGCATCCGCCGCCGGGGCGAGGTCCGGGCGAGGCAGGGGCCAGCGGGAGGCGGCGAACGCCGGGCGGCGAAGGCGGGCGGCCATGATCGCCGGGCGGGCGGCGGGCGGCGGAGATCCGCGGGCGGTGGTGGGTCCGCCACCGGCGGCGACGGCGGCGCAGGAGCGGGAGGCGGAGGCGAGGCGGGGCGCTGGATCCGGACCAGCTGGGGCGGATCTGGGCCTCCAGGCCAGCAGGGCGCAGAGGAGAGAGAGGGTCGGTGGCGGTGAGGTGGCGGCGCGCCATTGGCTGGGGCGGCGGTGGATTTGTCCGGCGGCGGACGGACATGTCCGGCTGCGAGCGGGGGGGATTTGCTAGGGTTTCATCTGCGCGAAAATTCGGGGGGAGACACCTATTTATTGGTAGAGGGAGCTAAGAGAGTCCAAATGAGGAGCGGTTTTCGGCCACGCGATCGTGATCGAACGACCGAGAACATGGAGGGGAGTTTGGTGGGTTTTGGGCCACTTTGGAAGGGGTGTTGGGCTGCAAACAAAAGAGGCTTTTGCGGTTACCCGGTTAACCGTTGGAGTACCAAACGACCTCGAAATGATCCGAAACTTGACAGGCGGTCTACCGGTGCTATACCAAGGCCGCTTGACAAACCTCGGTCCATTCCGAGACCGTTCAACACCCGCACACGAAAAGAGGTAGAAGGGGGCGCCGGGAGACATAGGAGTGCCGGATTGGAAAACGGACAACGGGAAAAGTGCTCGGATGCATGAGACGAATACGTATGCAAAATGAAAAACACATGATGGAATGATATGAAATGCAGATGATGACATGGCAAAGTGCAACACACAAGCACATGACATGGCAAAGACGGCGAATAACTGGCGGACACCTGGTGCATCGAATCCGGGGCGTTACAACACTCCTCCACTAACAAGAGATCTCGTCCCGAGATCTTAGGACCGAGACGGGAGAGAAAAGGGATGAGGTGAAACAAGAACTCAAGATAAGAAACAAAGAATCGAGTGCACACGAGAAGAAGAGAGGAACGACAAGAATGACGAGAATCGAAAGCTCACGGAATCAAGATAGACTATGAAACAACTCTGGTTAGAACGAGATAAGAAACGAATAAGACTGAAACGATTTAGGCAGCACTCCGGCTAAAACAATGAAGGAATGGAACACGAGCTTCACAAGATGGAATGAAACTTGACGAGATGAACAACACAATGCCTCCGGAAGAATTGAAAGAATTGAATGAAAAGAACTTAGAAGGAAGGATTGAACGGAGTTGTTGAGAAAATCAACCACGAAAGAATAAGCTTGTTGTGGACTTATGGAAAACATCTCGAAATTAATGAGGTGATAACCAGCCGCAAACGGAAATGATTGAATAGCTGAGACAAACGTAGGAATGCAAAACTCCACTTTCCAAGAAAATGAAGAATTCTTTGCACTTCGAGACGCGAGAAGAAAAGATACTTTAATTCCTCCAACAAGAATCTTGATGCACTCCTGAAGAATGAATTAGCTCCTGCAGAACCACCATGAAGAACTCCGGTAACAAAAGGATGATGAGATAGAATGAAGGAAGAAAGAATAAGATGAGCGTTGCGATGATTAAGATGGAGGTTCCGACGAAATGGCCGAGGAAACTGAACTCCGGATAAGAAAAGATGAAAACACTTGGGACTAGAATTTATTCCTCAAGAAAAAACTCCGAAGAAAAAGATTAATCACTTGGATGAAATAAGAATAAGATTTATTGTATGCTTAACCTTCATCAAATTAAATTGATGACCAACAATGGATTTCGCATCTTACTTATTCTTCTTGAAAAAGAATTGAGAAGTGACATAACGCAAACTTGAGAAGGTCTTCATGAATCATCGGTAGGTTGAAAAGAACGAATGAAATTAATATGATAATCAAAGAAAAAGAATCTGAATGAACCACAGTAAGAATTTGAAATGCCTGATGAAAGAATCGCCGGGAAAAATTAGAAGAACAAATAAGCTAGAGGGGATTTAGATGCAAAAGAGCGAAGAGATCGCGAACTGATTGAAGAATACTTGAACGAAGCACCGGAAGAATATTGAGACGAACGAAGGGGCACGAATAAGGAATAATTGGAGAACGGATTTGAAAACTTAGAACGAAGAAATATTCCGAAAAGATGACCTCCGGATGATCGAGACGGAAAACAACTCCTGAAATACTCCGGATGGATGAAAAGAATTGCACAACTGGAAACAACTAGATAGGACAATATTGAGCTATCACCATGAATCTCCGGGGGAACAGACAAGATTTAGAGAAAAGACTCTTCTTCAATCTTCAGATGATGATGAGAAACACCACCAAAATTACTGGGATACTCCGGTGAAACGAAAAGGTGGAGAGGTTGAGCCAACAATGAAATGGTTTGAAATCGATCTTGGAAAAAACATCTGACTGATGAAATTCATACTTACGTCACAACTTGAAAAGAATTGAGAATAACTCCGGGGGAATTAGAAGAGTCAGGTAAGATCCTGGGAAAAGACCTGTGGGTTAGGGCCCACTAAAAGAAAAACACCGTTGGAAAGGATGTTGCATAGATAGGTGATGTACCGGAACAATTGAAATATTTGAATGAGGTGACAACCTCGAATTAATTCGAACACAGACGAATCTCCTGAGATGACTTGAGCACTCCGGAAGGATAAACTGGCGAGAGGGGAACGAGCAAAGGGAAATATTTGAGCTGAGGGAAAGAATACGATCGACAACGAAAAACTTGAATTGAGTCCACCGGAGGAGAAAAAGAGATGATGAATTTCAAACGAGACGAGAATTCACCGGTTGAAATAATTGAGGAAACATTGAAGGGGTTCCACACGAATGGAATTGATGGTCGGAAGAAACTCGAACTCCGGGACGAAAAGGGTGGGAGGGTGGGAAAACAAAGGCAACTTTGAAGGGGAAACCGACGAATATCTTGAAGAGGGAACACCGGTTGAAATCATTGAGGAAAGAAAGGAAAGACTTCATTCGAGTAGGATGGATACTCGATTACGAACTCCGGTTCCGAGAGGAAGAAGGGAGGGCGGGTGGGAAAAACAAGGACAACTTCAGACAGGGAAAACAACGTCGAGAGAGAAAGAACTGACGACTGAACTTGCAAAAGACAACGAGGTTTGAGTCAACTTGACGAGAGATGCACCGGATCAAAAGAGCTGAGACCCAACGAACGAAAAACTAACCACGTGATCCTAAATAAAAAAAAATTGAATGGGGAGAGGAGTAATTCAAAACACCTACGTCAAGATTCCTTACCAGAGCAACGAAGGGGCTGAGGAGTAAAAAGAATTCCTACTCTCCGATATAACTAGACTCAGAAAACAGTTTTCTTCTAGACTCAACTGCGGCCAAACTACACGATCAATCAAGGGGGCTCCTAGGGTCGGTCGAGGCTCTGATACCAACTTGTCACGCCCAATATGCGACCCTATCCAAAAGGAACTCGACGGTCCCACCAAGGATAGACCCGCATATTGAGACGCTTTTGCAAGGTGGATATCATTACATCAACATTACATAATAGATGGGGATACAAACATAAGGCACAAATGCCACAAGAAAACAACAACATCATATACAAGATCAACATCCGACTACGGATGAAACATAAATGAAACTCAAACGACATCCACCTCGCTAGCCCAGCTGCCGACCGGAACCTATCCCCGATCGAAGAAGAAGAAGGAAGAAGAACTCCAACACAAGCAAACATCGCTCTCACGTCATGATCATCGCAAACCTGTACCTGTAACTGTTGGTGTAGTAATCTGTGAGCCACGAGGACTCAGCAATCCCATTACCATGGGTATCAAAACTAGCAAAGCTTAATGGGTAAGGAAGAGGTAAGATGGTGAGGTTGCAGCAGCGACTAAGCATGATATGGTGGCTAACATACGCTAATGAGAGCGAGAAGAGAAACAAAGGAACGGTTGTCAACTAGTAATGATCAAGAAGTGATCCTGAACACCTGCCTACGTCAGACATAACCCAGAAACCGTGTTCTCCTCTCGATCAACCCCGAAAAGGGACACTCACGGTTACGCACACGGTTGGTGTATTTTAGTTGAGATCAACTTCGGGTTTTCTACAACCGGACATTAACAAATTCCCATCTGCCACATAACCGCGGGCACGGCTCTCGAAAGTTTATACCCTGCAGGGTGTCCCAACTTAGCCCATGATAAGCTCTCGCGATCAACGAAGGATATTCCTTCTCCCGGAAGACCCGATCAGTCTCGGAATCCGGCTACAAGACATTTCACAGCAATAAAACAAGACCAGCAAAGCCGCCGGATGTGCCGACAAATCCTGATAGGAATCGCACGTACCTCGGTCTCGTGGCACACCGGATAAGTCAGCCTCACGAGTAAAACCAGCCCTCGAGTTGCCCGTGGTGGCTCCATGATCTGCTTTCGGTTCGGACCAACACTCGAAGGAGCACCGCCCGGGGCTAAAATAAAGATGACCCTCGGGCTCCGAAACCCAAGGAAAAAGGGGTATAGGTGAGGCAAATGGTAAAACCAATGTTGGGCATTGCTGGAAAAGTCTTATTCAAAGCGAACTGTCAAGGGGGTCCCATAAATCACCCGACCGCGTTAGGGACGCAAAATCCGGGAACATAACACCGATATGACGGAAACTAGGGCGGCAAGAGTGGAACAAAACACCAGGCATAAGGCCGAGCCTTCCACCCTTTACCAAATATATAGATGCATTAATTAAATAAGATATATTGTGATATCCCAACAAGTAAACATGTTCCAACAAGGAACAACATCTCCATGTTCCAACAAGGAACAAACTTCATCTCCACCTGCAACTAACAACGCTATAAGAGGGGCTGAACAAAGCGGTAACATAGCCAAACAACGGTTTGCTAGGAAGGGTGCAAAAGGTTAGAGGCTGACATGGCAATTTGGGATGGCTTGAGCAGCAAGTGATAGGTATCGCAGCATAGCGAAAGAACGAAGCAACTAGCATAGCAATGATAGTAATGAGATCCAGGGTAGCGGTCATCTTGCCTGAAATCCCGCTAGGAAGAAGAACGAGTCCATGAAGAAGACGAACGGATGAAGCCGAACCAAGCGTAGACGAACGAATCCTCACGATCGCAACGCAACGGGAACTAACAAGAAGAAGCACACAACATAGGTAAACACACCACACATGAACAAGATATGATGCACAACAAGCATGCTGCATGACAAAGCTAGATGAGGCTACTCATGGCAAGAGATGATGCAAACAAGAACAACACATCAAGGCAAGTTTAAATGAGGCCGGAAACAACATATAACAATTCCGGTAAGTCCTCATATGCAAATTTCGAAATTGGTCCAGATCTGAACAAAACTTATGTTCAAGTTGTTAAACAGCAATTTAAGATGCACCACGATGATCTACACGAAATTCTAGTCAAGTTACATATAAAGTTCATTTAATTCGGAGCTACGGCCTAGAAGATATGAGCAAAACAAGATAAACATGGCATTGATGCAAAATGCATGCAAACATCAAGAAAACACCTCAAAACATGGATGCAACATGATAATATGAAACTACATACAAAATCAAGCAAGTTTCATATAGAGCACACTCAAAACGGAGCAACGGTGCAACACATACACCCTATACAAGACATGACAACAATCTGTCCAAAACAGCAACTAGGCATATTGCAAGCATCAAAACAACAAGCTACAACATCTCAACATGAAAACAAAAGGCATGGGCATGATGTACAGGTAAGGCATTACAAAACATGAACACTGAGTTATCTCCAGAAACAACTAGAACATGCTCAAAATGACATGGCAAGATTGCAACTAATAACAGTTTCAGGCATTGGCAGAAATAACATCAGGTTGCAATGTTTAGAGCTATGAAACAACATGTTACAGGAAGTTATAATGGCAAACAAAGGCATGGCATGAATCTACTAATAGCATAGAACAAAAGTCCCTTAGTGACCATGAGCCAAAAAGGATCATAAAATATAGTAACACCCATGTCAATATCCAAAGTTTCGTTAACAGATTCAGCAACATGGCATGTCAAAAACTGATAACAAGTAGGCATGTTTACAAGCTCAATGCACTCACTACAGAGCCTTATATGAAAAACTAAGCATACATACATCAAGAAGACATGGCATAGAAGACATACATGGCAAGAACAATAACATAGCATACATGGATCAACCACAACAACCTTGGCAAAATTGAATAACATGTATACAATCTGCCAGGAAACATTTGATAGCAAAAGTAGAGCTCGATTGACTCAAGCTAGACTACTCCATAATTGCAAACAAGGGCATGGATGGATAGAGCAAGACATATTTAACGAAACATCCTTACTGAAGTATCTCAAAATATGCATGGATCTCTCGGTAGCATCAAGTTAACATGGCATCAAAATATCAGCAAAACAGGGCTGAAATCAGCAACAAGACACCTAGTTTGCATGCTTGTGCTACTCACCACATAGATCACAAAAATACATGGCATACACCCCTGGAAATATTTCATGGCATATTACAAAACACATGTAGGACTCAAGCCCATAGGATGCACACATCAATCATGGCAAAAATGACAAAAGTGCAAGTTCTGATAAAAATCAGAAACTAACATCACATAGCACTCTTCCAACAGCATTTCGGGCATCAAGATGAGCTCAAAAGAAAATGATGCAATGAGATGAAATGATCTACTCTTCGAGGCGAACATTTTGACATATTACACGCGCACAACGGAGCAACGATGACAGAGATATGATGCGATGAAAATGGAACAAAATGTTGACAGATTCGAGACTTGGAGGAAAATTTCACCTCGCGGAAAAAAAAACAGAGGGCGGAGGGGATCGGGCCGCAGGGCAAACGGGCTGCTCGGGTCGCGGGAGTTGGGGCAGGCGGACGGGCCCACGTGGGTGCGGTGCGGGCGGCGGGTCGAAGCGGCACCTCCGCCGCCCCCGACCTGGCGGCGGCGGCGGGCGAGGTCCGGCGAGGCGGGGCCAGAGGGAGGTGGCGAACGCCGGGCGGCGAGGCGGGCGGCCGCGGTCGCTGGGCGGCGGCGGGCGGCGGATATCATGGGCGGCGTTGGTCCGCCACCGGCGGCGGGGCGGCGGCGCAGGAGCGGGAGGCGGAGGCGAGGCGGCGCGCGCTGGATCCGAGCCGGCGGGGCGGATCTGGCCTCCTGCCCAAGCGGCGAGAGAGAGAGAGGTCGGCGGCGGTGAGGTGGCGGCGCGCCATTGGCTGGGGCGGCGGTGGATTTGTCCAGCGGCGGACGGACATGTCCGGCTGCGAGCGGGGGGGATTTGCTAGGGTTTCATCTGCGCGAAAATTCGGGGGGAGACACCTATTTATTGGTAGATGAGCTAGGAGAGTCCAAATGAGGAGCGGTTTTCGGCCACGCGATCGTGATCGAACGACCGAGAACATGGAGGGGAGTTTGGTGGGTTTTGGGCCACTTTGGAAGGGGTGTTGGGCTGCAAACAAAAGAGGCTTTTGCGGTTACCCGGTTAACCGTTGGAGTACCAAACGACCTCGAAATGATCCGAAACTTGACAAGGCGGTTCACGGTGCTATACCAAGGCCGCTTGACAAACCTCGGTCCATTCCGAGACCGCTCAACACCCGCACCTAAAAGAGGTAGAAGGGGCGCCGGGAGACATAGGAGTGCCGGATTGGAAAACGGACAACGGGAAAAATGCTCGGATGCATGAGACGAATACGTATGCAAAATGAAAAACACATGATGGCATGATATGAAATGCAGATGATGACATGGCAAAGTGCAACACGCAAGCACATGACATGGCAAAGACGGCGAATAACTGGCGGACACCTGGCGCATCGAATCCGGGGCGTTACAGTAGCAATGCATACAACGATCTGGCTCGCTGATCTCTACTTTCTTGATGTGCTACAGGTCGCGGAGACTAGTTCTCGCGGCGATCGGCGATGATCTCTTTCATCAGTTTCATGTCCCTATTACGCTGCTCGGCAGCATCCATGGATTCCTCCACCAGCCTTTCGCGCTCGATGCGGAGCATGGCATTCTCGTCCATAAGTTTCTTGACGATGACGCCCGTCCTCTTCAACAAGGCAGCGGTCTCCTCCGCCTGCTTCAGCCTTCCGGCGATATTCACCCTCAGCAGGTTGGGCTCGGCCTAGAGCTTCGCATTGCCCTCCCCTAGTTCCCGGATGATGCCGGTAGCTTGTTCAAACGAGGAATTCATCTTGTCCTGCAGCTTCATCCAGCCAGAGATCTGATCCATCTAGCTATGGGCGATCGCATGCATGCACCTGTAAGAGTCCTCGCCTGCCCTTGAGACAATTTCCCAGGCCGCCGCGGCACGGGAAGATATCTCTGCTGCATTCGCGGCACGGTGGGACATCTCTGCTGCTTCCGCGGCACGGCCGGACCAGTCCGCTGCATCGACTGCGCAGCGGGACCTCTGTGCTACTTCAGTAGTGCGGTGGGACCTCTGTGCTGCTACTGTCGCGTGGCGGGACATGTCGGCTGCTTTCGCGGCGAGGCGGGACATCTCTCGTGCTTCCGCTTCCATGCTCGCCTCTCCCTGGTGGTAATCTCTCAACCCAGAACTCATGCTGGCCATGGCGTATTTAAGGAACGATGTTGAATGACTTGTTTTCTTTTGTGGATGAGGAGTTGAGGAGGAATGTGCAGTCATCTTGGCATAGTAGTATTTCTAACCGAGTATTAATACACTCCTAAGTGGGAAACGGTTTAGGTTGTGATTGGTGTGAACAGGTTTGCAACTAAATATATCGGTGTGATCGGTGTGAACATGAGTAGTAATTTGGAATGCGATGAGACGCAAGCTCAAAATTTATTGACGGTTCTAGTTTTGAAGTGCAGCACTATTCCCGGATGGCGTAACGTGGGCACGTGTTCTCACCCGTGGTGTAGCTGTTTTGTAATATGCCATGGTACTTGAGGGAGTCCTGGATTAGGGGGTGTCCGGATAGCCGGACTACCATCATCAGCCGAACTATCATTGGCCGGACTATCATCATCGACCGGACTCCAAGACTATGAAGATACAGGATTGAAGACTTCGCCCCGTGTCCGGATGGGACTTTCCTTGGCGTGGAAGGCAAGCTTGGCGATACGGATATGTAGATCTCCTACCATTGTAACCGACTCTATGTAACCCTAGCCCTCTCCGGTGTCTATATAAACCGGATGGCTCTAGTCCGTAGGACTCGAAGAACAACAACCCTTACAATCATACCATAGGCTAGCTTCTAGGGTTTAGCCTCCTTGATCTCGTGGTAGATCCACTCTTGTAAACATCCACAAATATCAATATCAATCAAGCAGGACATAGGTTTTACCTCCATCAAGAGGCCCGAACCTGGGTAAAACATCGTGTCCCTTGTCTCCTGTTACCATCCGCCTAGACGCACAGATTCGGGACCCCTACCGAGATCCGCCGGTTTTGACACCGACATTGGTGCTTTCATTGAGAGTTCCTCCGTCGCCACCGATAGGCGTGATGGCCTCTTCAATCGACAACGACGCAGTCTGGGTGAGACTTTTCTCCCGGACAGATCTTCGTGATTCGGCGGCTTTGTCTGCGGGCCAACTCACTTGGCCATCCGAGCAGATCGAAGCTACGCCCCGCCGTCAGTCAGGTTTGAAGCCTAAACTTCACAGCCGATATCCGCGGGACTTGATCTTCGATGGATCTGAGCCGCAGCTAATCGTGTCGCGCTGCCACGATGGGCATGACCTAACTCGCCACGGACAGAACTTGAGGTCCGACACTAATCCGCTCCGACCCATAGTCCGGAGCCGATCGCCGGATCGAGGACGGATGGCTGGACACCGCCGAGCTGCAACTTCTACGGCGATGGAGCGAACACTTACCTTGTCCCGCATCAAGCTCGTGGACTCGAGGTGCCGGACTCTCGCCGGACTCGAACCTCCTGCGCCCCTACCACCGAATCGATTGGCGCCGATCATGGAATTCACCGCTGCGGACATCTTTCAAAGACTCGCCCTTGGCGATATCATAAATTCACTGAAGCATCTCTCGCTATCCGAGAACCCTGGCGAACTATGGCCAGGATGGTTGGGACGCGACGACGAAGAAATTCAGAGCCCACCCACCACCCACTTCAGTAGCCACCGCCGACGATTTAACCGACGACTCGACTACTATTCAAGACATCGACGGTATGGACGACGATGCTTGGAGATTACTAAGAACCAAAGCCTACAGGACACCGAAGACCACCCGCCATACGACATATACATGGTGGACACCCCAAAAGATGGGGACGGCGAAGAAGCAGCGGAGGCCGATTCCTTAAAGAAACAGCCCAAGCGCCAAGCGCCGTGGCGTGGCGCCGCTCTAAAACCCGCCACGACAAGAATGGAGATTCCGCACAGGAGATAATAACACCCCGTAGTGCGAAGACAACCCCTCCAAAGACGATCCAGACAGAGGAGGTCAAGCAAGCCCTCACGAAGGGCGGCAGATTTAAGAGGTCGAGGATGACAATTACTTACCTCCTCCGAGACGAGGCAAGCCTCGACGACGATTTAATTCGTCGTGCCTCGAGGATCCCGCCGAACAAGAGCGCTTTCAGACGCAGGCTAATGGTCACGCAAACAGCCTAAAGAAAAGCAGCAACAGCTTCAAGCTGATCAAGACCCCATCGCCGGATGATGGACCGACGCCCTCGCGTCAAGAGTATGAACTCAAACGCCTCCAAAAGTTACTCAAAACTCAAGTTGCTCCCCGATTAGAGGAGGAAGCGTACAAACCTGCATCACCAGCGCACAATACGGCAGACCGACCACCTCGTGGCCGCGACAGAGAGGCGTGCAAGCCCTCCACCAAAACCGTACCCCGGTGTCGGGGAAGCTGATCGTAACCCACGAACACCTATGGGACTGGCGGACTGAGCCCCTTTCGGTTCGGTGGGGGGCGGAGATTGCACGAAGAGCAGATCGAGGCGAAGCACACGAGCAGTTTACCCAGCTTCGGAGCTCTCCGGAGAGATAATACTCCTACTGCTGCTTGTCTGATTGTATTGTGTTCTTGCTAGGGAGCACAGAGAGCTACAAAACCTAGCGTGAGTGTGTCTAGTCTCGAATAAGTCGAACCCCCTCTACGTTGCGCATGGGCCTCCTTTTATAGGCTCAAAGGGGTCACCACAGGTGGCAACGTAAACAAGGGCAAAATGGGCAAATGAGTTGCGGTTGGTATAGATACTTTGTACAGTGTATTCTACCTAACTCTGACGGCAAGGGACAAAAACAATAAATGCCCGTCCATTTCGCCTAAACAGTGCAGAAAGGGACCGTTGTGGGCGCCACCGCCGCCACGATGGCACTCTGCCAGCGCCCATCGCCGCTCTCCGCCGGCTGCACAGCCTCTTGACACGCATGCCCGGAATGGTCCCATGGCGACACGCTGGTGGATGAGCTGGAGCGGAGATGAAGAGGTGGTTCGCCGCATGCAAGTGCCTTGCCGCTGCTGAATCTTGTCGCGCCCGAAGCTTGTCGCCATCGAGCCTTCCCGGCAAGCTCCTCTTGCCGAGGCCTTGTCTTCTGCGTGCCTTGAGTGGCCTTCCCGGCAAGCTCCTCTTGCGGGGGACTTGTCTCCTTGGCTCAAATACTTTGTTCTTGAATGGCTCCAAAGGAACGATGGAGGACCTTGGCGGTCACTAGGCAAGCCTTGCCGCGGGGTGCTGAATCGCGTCTGCACGCGGGATACTAGGGTACCCTACTCTAGTACACCGACAGAGCCCCGGCTCGGGCCACACGATGCCGAAGCGCTGTTGGGCCAGGCCCAAAACAGTGCACGGGCACGCTGCTGCCCAGATCACGCCAGAATCGCTCCGACCCACCACGCCCCCATTTAACAGCACGCTACTTAACGTGGCGCCGTGGGAGAGATCGTGGGGTTTCTTTTAATTGAAAAGCGGAACGTCCGCCCCTCTCCCTCCTTTATACAGGGGAAACAGGGCAGGTCGCCCACCTCGCCATTTGTTGTCCCATCTCGAAAACCACCGTCGCTCCTCCCTTCTTCTCTAGTCTGAAGAGAGCAACGCTCCGCCCCCCATCACCACCAGCGCCATCAACGCCGTCGACCTCCTCCGCCACCTCCGCCATGGCTCCGAAAGCCGACAAGGGGAAGGGTGTGAAGTCGGCCGAGGCGCAGCGGCTCGCAGCGCTGCGCGAAGGAGCGGGTCGTTTCCCCAGCTCGATGCAAAGGAGCTGAGGGAGGGCTACTACCTCTTCTGGTCGACGGAGACGCGGGCGCACCCGCGCACGAAGGTACTCTCCGCCGCATCAGATTTGGTTTGGCGGTACCCTTCTTCTTCGCTTTCTATTGCGGGCTCGCCCGCCTTCTCTGAATTCTTCTGCGACATCATGAACACCTACGGGCTTCACCTCCTTGATTTCACCCCCAATGCTGTCCTGACCATGGCAGTTTTCGCACACCTTTGCGAAAACTTTGTCGGAGTCCACCCTAACATAGCCCTCTTCCGCCACTTCTTCATGCCCCGCGTTGAGAGAGGAGAGCCACTTGCCGGAGGGATTGCTTGGATCTCCAGGATCGGCAAGAAAGAAGCCTATCTGGAAGGAGAGCTCCGCAGCAAGTGGGAGGAGTGGAGGGCCGATTGGTGTTGGATCATAGAGGAGAACCCGCAGCCCTTCACTGCCCAACGCCAAACTCCCATAGTGCGCGGCAACGATTGGAGCAACTTGGCGCCGGAGGATGCTAGGTTGAAGATTGCTGTGACCCGGATCATGCGCCTCAGGCTTGCCGGACTCACTGTAGGCGCAGTTGGCGCGGATTTCCTTCGTCGCCGCATCGCCCCCTTGCAGGAGAGGAGGAGACCTGCTTGGGAGTTCCAAAATGCGGCGGACATCATGAGGCTGCGCCCAGGCCTCAACTGGAATTTCACTGTCTTGGAGTTGGATGCGATGCTGCTGGAGCTGTTCAAGCACGACGCCGATCACCCCGAGTGGTTTAGGTTGACGAGGGGAGTCGTCCCATTGTGCAACAACTCTTCGCTCGACCGCATCCGCGCCATGATGACCTTGTGCGATTCGCATGGGATCATTCCAACCTGGCAAGAGCCTGCAGACGACGTCGTGCGGCAGTTCTTCGATAGCTTGGAAGAAGTGCCGATCCGCGCCGACGAAGCGAAGTGGCTCACCCGCGACACCACCGACGCCGAGATGCAGCGACGCCACCAAGCTGGAGGAGGCGGCAGCTGCTGCTGCCAGCCGGCAAAGGTTCACCGTGGAGGAGGCAGAGGCAGCAGAGGCGGCAAGCCTTGCCGACGAGAGGAGCTTGCCGGCGAAGAGGAGCAGGCTGAGCCCGGTTGAGCCGAGCGAAGTCCGCCGAGGGCGCCTCCACACCTTCAAGTAGCTTGCCGCGAAGCGGAGCCCACAGCTCCACCAAGAAGGAGTCTCCGCAAGGCCGGGAAGCGACGGGCGGCAGACGGGCAACAGCCGCAGCACTGCACGACGCGCGCTTCCACCGCTGCAAGCATCAAGTTGGAGCAGAGCACCCACACCGCCGCAAAAACCGAGGCGGATCTTCTCGTGCCACCACTGCCACCCCGCCAAGCGGTCAAGGGAAACTACTCCTCCGCCTCTTCGCACCGGAGGCGAGCTGGAATTTGATCTCTCCACGCTCAGCTCCGATGAGGAAGAAAAAGAAGAGTAATTCTCTATGCTATGCTTGTATTTCTTCAATTTGGTTGCTTTGTCTTGTATCTGATTTGCTTCATTCTGAACTCTTTCCTTTTTCAGGACGCTGGTCCAGAGGGCGTCGAAGAGAGCCAAGACCCCGGTGGTTGTCATCGAAGACGATCCCCCGCGGCAACAGGAGGCGCGTCTGAGACCCCCTTGCCGGACCCGGCAACCCTTCCTCAAAGCAGCCCTCAAAGACAGCCCCCAAACAGTAAGTATATGGTTTATTTTCACGGTTAGGTGTGCATGGGTGCTCCTTCTTTGCTGATATCTGACTTGTTGATTTGTGTAGGAGCAGAGCAGCGCCATCGGGAGGGCCCGGAAGCCGCCCCAAATACCATCTGCCTAACTACGCCGCCAAGGGAGAATTCTCCGGCAAGGAGCGTTCTCCCGCAAGGGATGCTTGCCCGACAAGGAAGCCTCTCCGACAAGGGGCAGCGCCGCGATCCTCCGGTGGTTGAGACCGCGCCACGTATCCCATCGCAGTAATCCCTTGGGTTTTTCTTCTTCGTTCTTCTTTTGAACATCTGCTGACTATTCTTTCTTTTTTCGATCGCCGATCCATCGCCGCAGAGCCGATGGAGACTGAGGTCGCCGGCGAGGAGGACGCTGCTGCAACACTGACGACGCCGCCACCATGGAGGAAGAGGCTGGCGCCGATGGGTCCGCCGGCGAGGAGGCCGCCAAGGCTGGCGAGGGTTCGTGATCGCATCGACGACTTCGAGGTCGCAGGAGCGCCAGCGCCACGCCGACCGCCGATCCCTCCGCCACCGGGCAGCGCCGGATCCGGAAGAGCCCCAGCCCGCGCTTATTCAAGGCCGGGCGACAGCGTCTTCATCAAGCTCCCCAGGCGCCGAGCCTGTGGCGCCCGGTCGGCGGGGAGACCTTTGACGAAGAGCTGCTCGCTTCCGCTGGGTTGTCGCTGGTTGACGCGCCTAGCAGCAGCAGAACGGCGAAGTTCGAGGAGGAGCAATGAAGAAGCTGCCGCTCTACCGCGCCGCAAGCCGTTGAGTCCCGGAAGCGCTTGTCGCGAGGGCGGAGCAGACATGGAGAAGCGCAGAAGAGCTCCGGGCGCGAACCAAGAAGCTCTCCGAACGAAAGGTAAGAGCGGGAGCAACTCTCGAAGAGCGCATAGCCTTCATCCTTGAGAAGGCTGAGGTCGAGGAGCAGCAACGGCTTGCTGCCGAGAAGCTATCTGCGCAAGAAGGCGAGTTGGCGCAGCGGAAGATCAATCTTGACAGCTATGAGGAAGAGCTTGCCGCGCGCGAGCAATCAATTGGCGGAGCTCTCAAGGAAGCAAAAGATGCTGCTGCAGCTGCCGAGGCCGCCAAGAAAGAGTTGGAGACAAAGGTAACGCAGCTGGAGGCCAACCTCCAGAAGAGCGGCGAAGAGCTTGCCGCGCTGAAGCACGAGCGCGAGAAGGACGCCTACACTCTTGGCGAGTTGCAGGGTCGTCTCGCTGAAAGGATCAAAGAGCTCGTTGCCGCCAAGGACTCCAAGGCAGATCTTGAGCTGAAGCAGACCACCCTGATGGAGACTCTGGACGGCGCCAAGGAGCGGGAGGTGGGTCTGTTGGAGAAGATCAAGGCCAACGAGGAGCTGCTGACGAGTGCCACGACTGCCCAGAACACCTTCAGAGAGAACGTGATGCACTGGACGGAGGGTCTTGTGGATACTTCCGCCGCCATCGACAAGGAGCTGATGGAGCTGGGGATGGTGGATCTCGGGTACTCCTCCGATGAGCGTCTCCAACCCAGCGCCAAGCTCAGCTTGTTCCTCAAGGGCGTGGTGACGGCTCTCCAGCGACTCCGGGAAGAGATCCCAAAGCAGCTGGCCGAGGAATCGCGCCAGATCAAGCGGAGCTCCGTAAGGTGTTGATGAAGGTGGCCTTCCACAATCCAGGCCTCAACCTCAACGGTGTCCTCAGATCCTTGCCGCCAGATGCCGACGTAGAGGCGCTCAAAGCCCTTGTCGCACCCATTGTGGACAAGGTGGGCAAGATCAAGCGGGTTGATGGCGACCGCGTCGACTAGGCCGCCAAATTTATATTTCCCTTGTCGCTGCTGGTCATGTTTAGGAGAACAATTTATTAGATCTGCAACAAGTTATTTTGTAATATAACTTTATCTTAGGCAATGATTGCAATGTTATTTCCTTTACTTGATTCCTTCCTTTGTATGTTTGTGCCCTACGCTTTTAGGGAACTTGTCGGCGCTGACACCTTTGCATGAAAGTGCTGAAAGTGAACGTCAAGAGCCTTCGCTGGCGGTGCCGCCTCCGACAAGCAACCTTGTCGCAACTAGTTGCAGCTCACTTAAGTTGTTGAGCGGACTCAAACAAAGTAAGGGAGCGACCAGCTACGAGTTGGTTCCTCCGCGCACAGGTTTTCCATACAAAGTACTATCGTTCGAGGAAGATAACTTTAAAAATTTAAAAACTGATTGCTCAAACTCTGGCAACTTAGCTTTTCTGTCGTTTGCTTCCCGGTAAGGCGAAACTTCCTTGAGCGACGCTTGGTGGCTCACACCATTATCTTCTCCTTCCCCCCTGGTTGACTTGTGTGCGAGGGAACCTTCCTTTCTTTGAGAAAGAGAAAGAAGAGAAAATAAAGTTATGGAGCCTTGTGGCTCGTTATTGCTTACCGGGTGTGGATGATGCACAAAATGTTAGGTAACACATGCAAAAAGGATTATGAGAAAGCATGTAGTTGACAAGTTGTGCGCAACACATGAGCTTTACTTATGCACGGGGTCTGCGCCCGGCTTTGTACAAAGGATTACATGCAGCATCGGCAAGACTTGTACAAAAGGTGGTTGCCGGAACAGGTTCCGGCAACCGCGCCCTACGGGTAAAACTTACGAAGATGCTCAATGTTCCAGGAGTTGCTCACCGGAATGCCATCTTCGGTCTCAAGGCGGACAACGCCAGGCCTAGTGACTCGTTTCACCCGATAAGGGCCTTCCCACTTTGGCATCAACTTGTTGGAATTCTTGGCGGACTGAGCGCGCCGAAGAACAAGGTCGCCTTCCACGAAGCTTCTGGCACTAACTTTGCGGCTGTGGTAGCGGCGCAAAGCTTGCTGGTAACGAGCAGCTCGTACAGCAGCCTGAAGACGGTCCTCCTCAAGGAGCAGCGCGTCATCTTGTCGCAGCTACTCTTGCTCAAGCTCATCATAAGAGAGTACTCGAGGTGACCCGTGATACGAGTTCCGTGGGGAGAACCGCCTCGCCCATAGACTAGAGCGAAGGTGTCCGCCGATGGCTCGATTTGGCGTCGCCCCGACGACCAAAGAACCACCGCAGCTCCTCAATCCAGTTTCTTCGACTTGTGCAGCCTCGTCGAAAGTTCTGGTCTTGAGCCCACGCAGCACTTCAGATTTGCCCTCTCGCTGACCGCTGCTTTCGGATGAGCAATGAAGTTAAGCAGACCTTGGCGCCAAGATCTTGGACGATCGCATGAAGGTGCGGCTCGTGAATTGTGTACCGTTGTCGGTGACGATCCTGTTAGGAATCCCAAAACGGCAAACAATCGACCAAGAACTTGACTACCGATCGTGTTGTCACCTTCCTCATCGCTTCCACTTCCGCCACTTTGTGAACTTGTCGATTGCAACGCATAAGTACTCAAAGCCCCGACAGCTCGGGAAAGGGGCCGAGGATGTCGAGCCCCGCATCAAAAATGGCCAGGATAAAGGGATCGCCCGAGAGCTTGAGCTGGCTGGTGTATCTCGCTGGAATGGTATCGCACGCTTCACACTTGGTTACTTGTGCAGTTGCATCCGGAGGGCTGTCGGCCGAAGAAACCTTGCCGAAAGCTTTGCGGCAAGTGTTTTGCGCCAATGTGGTGACCACATATGCCTCCGTGTATCTCTCGCCAACAGCTTCGCCCATCTTCCCGGTGAATACACTTCAATTTCACACCATTGAGTCTTCTTCTGTACAGAGTGCTGTCAACAAACTGGTACATACTTGACTGCCGGGCTACTCTTTCCGCTTCTTCCTGCTCTTCGGGAAGTTCTCCTGTTTGAAGGAAAGGGACAATCTGCTATGCCCATGCTGGAGCTTGTGGCTCGACAACAAGGACTAAAGGCACATCTGCTGCTGCGGGAACATCAGCTTTCTGGCGAGAACCCGCGGTTCTGCCGAGTTGACGTCCCCGCAAGCTTGCCGAGCAAAACTTGTCGGGAGCGTCTGCTTCAACGAAACAAACCCTAGGGCTTGTCGGAGCAGACTGCTCCTCAGCACTCTTGGTGTTGATCCTGGGGACCTTCACGGCGGCGGCTTCGGGAAGCTCAGCCGGAAAATAGTCACCAGAGACCAACTTCCTCTTCTTGTTCTGTCCAGTTGATGGCGTTACAGTCGGCTGAGTCAGCTTGAGCACAAAAATCCCTAGTTCCATTAAGTAACTTGAGGCGGCGACTTTGACAGGACATCGCAATATCATTCTCGAGCTCTTGGAACATGTTCCATTTGTAGGCCGTCAAAGTGCTCTTCTAGCTTTCTCACTTCATCAACGAGGCTTCCATCAACGGACTCGATAATCTTTGTTTACTTGGCGGACGACAAGCTGCGAGTCACCCCGACAATGAGCTTCTTGATCCCAAGGTTCACCGCATTCGAGGCCGGCAAGCAAACCTTCATACTCTGCAGATTGTTTGTTGCTTGCTCCTTGGGAAAGTGCATTTGACTACGTACTTGAGGTGCTCTCCATGGTGCGACGAGCAGCATGCCAAGACCGGCGCCTTTGCAGCGAGAAGGCACCATCAAAGTACATTAGCCACTCTTTACTTGCTTCCTTGACGGGACGCTCGTCTCTCGAATTTCTTCATCTTATGCTACGCCCATTCTGCTATAAACTCTGCCAATGCTCTGCTTTGGATAGTTGAAGTGCTTTCAAACTTGAGGCCAAAGCTTGACAGTTCTAATGCCCACTCGACAATCCTGCCCGTTGCTTCTGGATTTTGCAATATCCTCTTCAGGGGAAAGCGAGTGATGACTGTTATCTCATGTGCTTGGAAGTAATTGTGCAGCTTTCTCGAGGCCATGAGTAGGCCGAAAAGCAATTTCTGCACACCAGAGTACCTTGACCTTGCCCCCTGCAGAAGGGAACTGACGAAGTAGACTAGGCGCTGCACCATCCTTTTCTGCATCTTCTCGCAAGCCTGCGCAGATCTGTCCTTGTCGGGACCAGAGCTTGTCGGTGAAGCCCCCTGCTTGTCGCTGGATGCATCTGCCTTGGTTGCTGGCTCATCGTCTGCCTCCCTTTCCGCTACTAACGCAGCACTAACCACTTGATTGGTTGCCGCTATATATAGCAGCAACTTCTCTTGTGGCCTAGGTGCGACAACTATTGGAGTGGAGGACAGGTACCTCTTTAAGTCCTGCAGCGCAGCCTCCGCCTCGAGTCCATTTCATTGACCTGCCTTTTTCAAAATCTTGAAAATGGCAGTATGCTGCTCAACAAACCTAGAGATAAACCTCGCCGAGAGCAGCCACGCAACCGCAAGTCTTCGTGACATCCTTGACGCGCTTTGGTGCTTCAATATGCTCAATGGCCTTGATCTTGTCGGGATCGGCTTCAATTCCCCGCCGAGACACGAAGAACCCGGAAGCTTGCGGAAGGGACTCCAAACACGCACTTCTCGGGTTGAGCTTGAGGTTGATCTTGCGCAGATTTGCAAAGGTCTCATCTAGATCTTGAACCAGAGTTGCTTTGTCCTTGCTTTTGACCACTATGTCATCCATGTAGGCTTCTACATTCTGTGCATTTGCGGCTCACAAGCGTCATGGACTACTCTTGCAAACGTTGAACCAGCATTCTTTAGCCCAAAAGGCATCCGTACAAAATAGTAAGTGCCACATGGGGTGATGAATGCGGTTTTCTCCTCATCCTCTTCTGCCATGAAGATCTGGTGATATCCTGAGTATGCATCAAGAAATGAAAGCAAATCACATCCAGCCGTGGAGTCAACAATCTTGTCGATGCGCCGCAAGGGAAATGGGTCTTTGGGACAAGCTTTATTAACATCTCGTGAAGTCGATACAAAGTCTCCATTTCCCATTTGCCTTATGCGGCAACTACAGGATTGGCCAGCCACGAGGATGGAGCACTCCCGACAAGGCCCGCTGCTTCCAATTTCTTGATCTCTTCGCAATGAATTCTTGGCGCCCACCGCTCGCTTCCTCGACTTTCGCTTGACGGCCGCCAGATGAGGACAGACAGCTAGGTGGTGCTCAATT
The DNA here is from genome assembly GCA_021605205.1 of Aegilops longissima. Lineage (NCBI taxonomy): Eukaryota > Viridiplantae > Streptophyta > Magnoliopsida > Poales > Poaceae > Aegilops > Aegilops longissima. The sequence continues at coordinate 432,280,379 of CM038681.1, read as the reverse complement.
ACTTTTCCGAACACCGGGATGTCGACGGTTGCCATGCAAACACGCCGACGTTCGCCCGCAGGAAAGCAACGAGCGACCTTCCTATTTAGGGTCGAGAGTGGCACCGATGGTGAAGGTACCACCAGCACCGCCCTCCTTGGCGGACACCTTCTTGGTCACCGTGGAGCTGCCATCGCCTTTCTTGCACTTCCGGTGGAGCTCGATGGTGCGTCCTCGATGGTAGCGCAGCACCAAGAGGTGCGCTTGCGGAGTGGGCATCGAGCTCTTGCCGGACTTGGTCTTCTTCTTCCCCGGAGCTTCAGCCGCAAGTGACTTGCTATCTATCGCGGCTGCTGCCTCCCGTAGATCTTGTCGGCACAGATAAGAGCATCCTTCTTGTCGCCATGGACAGAAATGACACTTATCGGGCCTGGCATCTTGAGCAAGTTGTATGCGTAATGAGAGGCTGCCATGAACTTGGCGAGTGCCGGACGGCAAAGTATCCCATTGTAAGGCAATGGAAAATCAGCAACGCCGAACGTGACCTCTCAGTCCTGAAGTTTAGCTCGCTGCCAAATGTTACCGCAACGTGATCTTCCCTTCGCTTGCTCCTTCCCGGTTGATTCCTTGAAAATGCCGCCTCTTCGAGCTCACGACGGGACTGAAGCTTCGGAGCACCGCGGAGGAGATCAGGTTTGCCGCCCCGCCGTCAACTAGCATCTTGGTGACCTTGAGGTTGCGGATAGTTGGTGAGACCAACATCGGCAAGCACCCGACCGCAGTTATGCGATCAGGGTGGTCCTCAATATCAAAGATGATAGGCGGTTGGACCACTTTAGAGGCTTGCGTGACTCTCACGGATGGTTCTGCTGCATTTACTCCCCGCATCCACCGCTTGAGTTGGCGGTGTGAAGTATGCGAGAAGCACCACCGCCAACGCAGAGGACCCTCGTGGCTTTCTCAAACTCCTGCTCATCGGTCTCATCATCTTCCATATCTTCATCGCCGCCGCCGTCTTCATCCTTGTCGCGCGCTGGGAGGTCTGTCTCCTTGCCATGCCGCTTGGCCTTGCCATGGCGCCCTCCTCGGCCGGTCGCGCTTGCTAACTCCCCAAAGACCTTCTGGGCTATCTCCTTGTCACGCCGCTCGTACTCAGCCTTCTGCTGTTCAATAAGCTGCTCGACCTTCTTGCAGCTCTGGAGGTCATGGCCCTTGGTACGGTGAATCTTGCAGTACTGTTTGTTGGAGCTGTCCTGCTTGTCGGCGGCCGCCACAGCTTGGCGGTCGGTGCCAGCGGCAACCTCCTTGCCGGAGCCACCAACTTTGGCTTTCTTGGCGGCACCACCGTTGCCGGACTGCTCGACAACTAGCACCTCTTTGCTTTTCTTCTTTCTGTTGTTCCGCCGCCGGCTTTTCTTTGCCGGGGCAGTCTCCTCACTATCAGACCCTGCTTCTGCATTCTCTCCTGGGAGTCTCCTCCCTTCCTCGGCACGTGCACACTTGTCGGCCAGGGCATAGAGCTCACTGACGTCCTTCTCTTCCCTCATCCTGCGGTTCCGCACGTTTTGATGAAACGCGCTGATCACCACGGCAGGGTGGACATCTGGGATGTTGTAGTGCACATGGCTGAATCTCTGAATGAACTTGCGCAGGGACTCTCCTTCCTTCTGGGCGAGCAGATGAAGGTCGCTTTCCTGGCCATGAGGCTTGTGGCCGCCTGTGAAGGCGCCGACAAACTGATGGCATAGATCTGCCCAAGAGGATATGGAACTGTCCGGCAAGTGCATGAGCCAAGATCGACATTGGGCTTGAGTACCGCGGGGAAGTAGTTGGCGAGGATCTTGTCGCCTCGCCCCCGCAGCTTGCACCGCGATGGTGTAGATCTTTGAGGAACTCCGACGGATGCGCGCCCTGCCATCGTATTTCTCCGCATGTCCGGCTTGAAATTCTTCTTGCTGGGCCATCGACTTGCCGCAGCTCACGAGTGAACGCAGGGCAACCTATCGCAGACGGCAAGTCGCTGGTTCTCTCGGGCGCATGCATATCGACAGAGGGTCCAGCGCGCTGGTCGGATTGACGCCGCGCTTCTCTTCGGGCGCCGGCGCGAAGTTCGAAGCGTCTTCTTGTTGCCGTTCTTGAAGAACTTGGCGCTAATCACGGCGAGCTCGTGGATCCGACGACGTGGTGGAGTCGCTGTCGAGGTGGATCCGACGAGTTGGTGATCTTGGCCTTCTGGATGGAGAGTGCATGGTGGTTGCACCCCATAGGTTTTGCCGCCACCGCCCGCGTTTTGTCGTCTCGCCGCGCAAGGATGCGATTGGTTGTCATGAGTATCGCCGCTGGCAAAGCCGGCGAGACTCTGGATGGTGGCTTCCATTCGCCAACCTTGTCGGCTGTTGGAGGGTAGTCTAGGAGCAGTTGAGCTCGCCAAGGCTTCCGCTGGAGTGGTGGGTGGCAACGGCGACGGTGCGAGGAGCGGATATGCCGGACTTCTAACTAAGTTAGAAGGAGCAGCATCTCGCCCAGCGATCGCATTCGCTTCGTGCCAAAGATGTTTGGCGGCACGCTGGTCTTGAGGGCTTCGCGATCCTCCAGCTCGGTCTTGATCCAACGAGCGATGGTACTATGAATACCATGACGCTTGTCGGTCCCGCCCCGAGATGGGCGCGTATGCGTAACGGACGCCGAGGTCTGCGCGCCTTGTCCTTGACTTGGCAGCGTCATGAGCGCCTCGCCGACGCCTCGTTCTTCCGCCAGCGTCTACCCCGCCATCCGTTTGCTCCGGTGGTGGCGGGATCGATGTGGACGGCTCTGCCGCCGCCGAAGCCTTCTTCTTCGGTGGCATGTTGATGAAGATAACGAAGATGTTGCTCGTGTGAACGCCGGATCAGGTTCACACAGCCTCGACGCCCCCCTACCTGGCGCGCCAAAGATGTCGGGGAAGCTGATCGTAACCCACAAACACCTATGGGACCCGCGGACCGAGCCCCTTTCGGTTCAGTGGGCGGCGGAGATTGCACGAAGAGCAGATCGAGGCGAAGCACACGAGCAGTTTACTCAGCTTCGGAGCTCTCCGAGAGATAATACCCTCGCTGCTTGTCCGATTGTATTGTGTTCTTGCTAGGGAGCACAGAGAGCTACAAAACCTAGCGTGAGTGTGTCTAGTCTCGAATGAGTCGAATCCCCTCTACGTTGCGCATGGGCCTCCTTTTATAGGCTCAAAGGGGTCACCACAGTGGCAACGTAAACAAGGGCAAATGGGCAAATGAGTTGCGGTTGGTACAGCTACTTTGTACAAAGGTATTCTACCTAACTCGACGGCAAGGGACAAAACAATAAATGCCCGTCCATGTCGCCTAAACAATGCAGAAAGGGACCGTCGGGCGCCACCGCCGCCACGATGGCACTCTGCGGCCGCCATCACCGCTGCTCCACCGGCTGCACAGCCTCTTGACACGCATCACTGGAATGGTCCTATGGCGACACGCTGGTGGATAAGCTGGAGCGGAGATGAAGAGTGAGTTGCCTGCGCGGCAAGTGCCTTGCCGCTGCTGAATCTTTGTCGCGCCGGAAGCTTGTCGCCATCGAGCCTTCCCGGCAAGCTCCTCTTGCCGGGCCTTGTCTTCGCGTGCCTTGAGTGGCCTTCCCAAAGAAGCTCCTCTTGCCGGGACTTGTCTCCTTGGCTCAAATACTTTGTTCTTGAATGGCTCCAAAGGAACTATGGAGGACCTTGGCGGTCACTGTGCAAGCTCGGCGCTGGAAGTCAGAATCGCGCAGGCACGAAGTTCGGGATACTAGGGTACCCCTACTCTAGTACACCGACAGGACATGGGCCTCCTTTTATAGGCTCAAAGGGGTCACCACAGGTGGCAACGTAAACAAGGGCAAAATGGGCAAATGAGTTGCGGTTGGTACAACTACTTTGTACAGTGTATTCTACCTAACTCGACGGCAAGGGACAAAACAATAAATGCCCGCCCATGTCGCCTAAACAAGGCAGAAGGGACCGTCGGGCGCCACCGCCGCCACGATGGCACTCTGTCGGCGCCGCCATCGCTGCTTCTCCGCTGGCTGCACAGCCTTTGACACGCACGCCTGGAATGGTCCCATGGCGACACATTGGTGGATGAGCTGGAGCGGAGATGAAGAGTGGTTGCCTGCCGTGGCAAGTGCCTTGCCGCGGCTGAATCCTTGTCGCGCCCGGAAGCTTGTCGCTCACCGAGCCTTCCCGGCAAGCTCCTCTTGCCGGGGCCTTGTCTTCTGCGTGCCTTGAGTGGCCTTCCCGGCAAGCTCCTCTTGCCGGGGACTTGTCTCCTTGGCTCAAATACTTTGTTCTTGAATGGCTCCAAAGGAACTTTGGAGGACCTTGGCGGTCACCGTGCAAGCTCGGCAGCTGGGTGTCAGAATCGCCGTGCACGAAGTTCGGGATACTAGGGTACCCCTACTCTAGTACACCGACACTCGGCATCACTCAAAAAGCATGAAGCCACGGGGGAACGCGCCAGACTTGCGAGATATACTAGAGGACAAGGCAAGACAATCCAGATCTATCTACGGATCACGTGGGCGCCCCAAGACCCACGACGAATACCGTCGCGCCGGATACAACTACTCCGGCCGGGCCGAACACATGAGACAACGCCTCTCGAGCTACGTCGCGATATTGCTCAATACTGAGGCGCCAAGACACCCACTATGCTTCACCGACGAAGTAATGGATCATCAAATCCTCAAGGGTTTAAACCCTTTAATATCGAATCCTACGATGGCACAACAGACTTCGCGGTTTGGATTGAGGATTATCTCCTCCATATACATATGGCCTGCGGCGACGATCTTCACGCCATCAAATATCTCCCGCTCAAGCTTAAACGACCAGCTCGGCATTGGCTTAACAGCCTGCCCGCAGAGTCAATTGATGTTGGAAGACACGGAAGCCGCATTCCTCGACAACTTCTGTGGCACGCGATGTGCGACCACCGGACGCAGATGACCTAAGCCACATAATCCAGCAGCAAGACGAATCGGCCAGGCAATTCTGGACACGGTTCTTAACAAAGAAAAATCAAATCGTCGAATGTCCGGATGCAGAGGCACTCGCTGCCTTCAAACATAATATCCGCGACGAGTGGCTGGCCCGGCACCTAGGACAGCAGGTCGAAATCCATGGCAGCCCTCACATCACTCATGACCCGCTTCTGTGCGGGAGAGGATAGTTGGCTAGCTCGCAGCAACAACCTCAGCAAAAACACTGACAGTCCGGATACCAAGGACCGCAATGGCAGGTTGCGTCGAAACAAAACAAACGCCGCATTAACGGCGACAAAGAATGAGGATACGACGATCAACGCCGGATTCCGAGGCTCCAAGCCCGTCAACGGAAGAAGCCATTCAAAAGAACCACTCCGGGCCCGCCCAATTTGGACTGAATACTCGACCGCTCCTTGCAAATACATGGAACCCCGAAAAGCCAGCTAACCACACCAACAGAGATTGTTGGGTATTCAAGCAGCAGCAAATTAATCGCCAAAACAGTGACAAGGGCTACACAGCGATGACGAGGAAGAGACCCGCCGCCAAACAACAGAGGACAAAAAGGATTCCCCCCTCAAGTTCGGACGGTAAACATGATATACGCAACGATATTCCCAAGAGGGAGCGGAAGCGCACTAAGGGACGATACGCGATGGAGCCGGCCGCCCAAAATTCAACCCATGGTCCTCTTGCCCGATCACTTTCGATCAAGAGACCATCCGACCAAGATCCGCCATGGCGGATTCGCTGCATTGGTTTTAGACCCAATCGCCGATGGATTTCACCTCACGAGAGTCCCGATGGACGGCGGCAGAGCCTGAACCTGCTTTATCGGGATACAAAGGCGCAAGATGGGCATAGACCCTTCAAGGATTAAACCTACAAAGACAACCTTCAAAGGCGCCATACCGGTGTCGAGGCCAATTGTACAGTGCTCGATTACATCGAAGTGGTCTTCGGATCCCGGATAATTTCCAAGCGAGGAGTTAATCTTCGACATAGTCCCGCTCCACAGTGGCTATCACGCTCTGCTTTCGGACGAACCGTGTTTGCAAAATTCAACGCGTGCCGCATTATGCATACCTTAAGCTCAAGATGCCAGGCCCTCGTGGAGTCATCACGGTCAATGGAAACACAGAACGCCCCTCCGAACGGAGGAACATACAATGCTCGCGCGTAAGCATGAGCAGCCTTTTAAGGCAATTTCGAGTCCGCCGTTAAACGACCGGACACGCACCAAACGCTACCGAGCAACATCAACCAAGACCACCGACACGCTCCGAGCATCGCCAGAGTAATGAGGCCTCAACCCCAGCCCTCGCAAAATTGTAAGACAAACTCTCCGCGTACATAATTACGCCTTGGAGATACCATGGGCATAGGGGAAAGGCACAACCACAACAGATCCAGAGTGCGGTTCGACCACACCTGGGCTCCCAAGTGTGTCGCTCTTTTTCTTTTTTTTTTCTCTTTTTTATACAGAACTCTGTCCGTGGCGAACCTGCCAACTCATGATGCAACAGCCAGGGAAGGACAAAGGCATGATTTAAATACTCGTGTGGTCTCCATCACGAGCATTAAATTTGTTAAATACAACATCCAGCTGCCTACCCTCGAGGGAGACGCCTTTAATTCGTCCAACCTTGCTTTCCGCACTATTTGTATCATTCGCACTCATAGCATATCTTCTCGAATAAAATGCAGCACTTTTGCCCATAATTGCATTACCTTATATATATATATGTTCATTTACTTACATGTTGCACCAGACATTTTGGTACGCCAAATACACCAGGGCTTATGTTCTCCGATTATGGTGTGATAAAGTCCGAACACTTTCACAAGTGCGGCACCCGAACTTATAGCATTATATGAATCGGCTCCAATCATGTCTTGGGTCAATAGTTGGGTTTGCCGGCTCCCATGTTTGGCACCTTACGCCCGCTCTATCGGCTAAGGTAGCACTGGGAGAACCACTGCGATTGCCCTGTTGAGCCGGGTTAACGCCTCGATGGAGAAAGCTAAAACTGACTGTCATGATAAGGAGAGAGACTGGTCGCTGTTCGAGAGGTCCTTCGGGTCCTTAAAGACCCACGCCGCTCGAGCGAAGTTCGGATAATGTCCGACGAAGGCGTGGATAGCGCCCTAATTCGGTCCTCCGAATACTAGGGGCTTCACCAAATTTAAAATTATAGAATTCTATGGCTAAGTGAGAGTGTTCAAGCACTATAAGTCCGGTTGCCTTGTTCGTTGTGTTGAGCGCCCCTCGATGGACCCAAAATGGGAACTAGAGTGCTCAAGTTTATCCCGAACACCCCAAAGACTGTGGCATGGGGGCTGAAGCCGACGACTTGCCATCTCTCGATTTAATAAACGGCCGCATGAAGGTAATATTTTAAATTAACAAGCGTTGCTTAGCGATATGAACAAAGTTTTCAGCGATAGGATAACACATTGCGAATTTACTCAATAATTACATCCCGGGGCACTCATCCGCAATCTTGCGGGCACCCTTCAGGCAGTCTTATAGTACATTTCGGGCGACGATATTCCTTGCTACCGGGCGCGCGCCGAGATTAGCTTCTCCGCATCCAGCTTGCCCTAATGCACCTTTGCGCGGGCAAGGGCCCGACGAGCACCTTCAATACAAAGGAGCGCTTGATAACCTCCACCCAGGGGCACGATCCACCAGCCGTCGACGAGGCCGGTAGCTCCTGTGCATGGCCTCTCCAGCCACACCGGACTATGAGGCCCTTCATGGCCTGCTCGCCACCTTGTGAAGCTCGACCAGCCGCTTCACTGGTCGCTGGGGCACGGATGGCCGGCCTCAAAGATATCGAGACCGAAGACCTTCTCCGCTGAGCTCCCTCCTCGGCTCGGTAGAATGCGGCGGCATCGTACACGCCGCGAGGCAGATCTGCAAACGCCTCGAGAGCTCCGATTCGGGTAAGTAACACGTAATTTACATTCACATGCTTGCTTTGCATGAAAAATGCCTTACCCGCCGCTATCTTCCTCATCAACTCAATCTCCAAGGGACTTATGGGCATCGGCCTTGGCAGTTTTGGCACTTTCGAGAGCCGAGGCAAGCTCGGACTCGAGTCTTTGAGTCACGCCCAAACTCTCATGCTTTTCCATGAGAGCCCGGAGCTCTTGCTGAACCACCGCCACCCGCGCCTCTTGCTTTTCTCGCTCTTCCTGCCTCCGTGGTCCGATTATGTCCGGTCATGACACGGCCTCCTTCGTGGTCGCCACTCGCTCGTGGGCCCCCGCAGCGCCCATGTTATCCTTGTTATTTTTGTTGCAACCTAAATCCTTTTCTGAAGGTACAAGTTCAAAGTGGTGTTACTCACCTTCTTTGTCCCGAGCTGCTTCTGGCGCTGGCCGAGCTCTTGCTCGGACCGCCGAGCTCCTGCTTCAAAGCACCGACCTCCTTGCAAGCGGCAGAGGTCAGTCAACAGCGCAGCCTGCAACCCATATTGACATAATTTTTAGCAACCTCACGTATATCTTTTTTTCAGATCCTCATCCGCTTTTCTTTCGAAAACCGAACCGAGCATCGTGGGCTACCTGTCTATGCGGTATTACATTGCATATTTTAACTTCTTACCTCAAAGCCCGATAGAAGGCTATCAAGAAGCCACCAGCCCGCCCTTGGCGAGCTGCACCTTCTGAATCACTCAGGAATCCGGATACTTACGATCTCGCCGGAGGCCTGGCCCTTGAAGGCCATTCTTCCTCGCCGACGTTGATGTTGGCGAAGCTGTCCGGGAATAGTCCTTCCCTCTTGACCCTTCGGCCTCCCCTGCTGGGGAAGCCTTCCTCTTCCTCTCTCCTCCTCCGGGAGAGAGTCCTCTTCTCCTCCTCGTTTTGGGAGGAGTCCGCCTGAGTCGCCGGACACCTGAAAACGGGAACTCTTTCGAGCACCCGTGGCCTCCTTCTTGGTTTTCTTCTCCGCACCACGTGCGGTGCCGAACCAGCAGCCTCACTAGACGGGCGCTTCATCGGATTTTTCGGCATAGGAGCCGGGCAGATAATCTGCTCCGCCTTCCTCATCCAGTCTGTCAAAGGAAAAGGGAAATTAAAACCCGCGATAGAGTCAAACTATGAAAAGCAAGTGTCCCGTAAAGGGTAGAATCACTTACCTCGTTGGGCGCCATGAAGCGAAATCTGCGATCTTCATCGCGGATGCGGGGCTCGGCGCCTTGAACAGCACACCTCCGTGCACCTTCAGACGTCAGGTCAAGAGCCCGCTCAGCGCTGGTGCTGTTCCGGATCGAACTCCCACAGATTGAATGCCCTCTTGGCATGGGAGAATCCGCGACGAGCATGACTTGGACCACGTTAACCAGCCCGAGCTTCTTCACCAGCCATCGGATACAGTCTTGAGTACCGTCGGCTCCTCGAACTACCCCACAAGAAGCCCTTTCTTTCCGGGAGGTGAGCTGCGTGGGGATACCAGATCTGAACTCGGGGCCGCCGCCCATGTAGGGTCACGCTGCTCGGTGATATAGAACCACCCCGATTGCCACCCTTGACGGATTCCACGAAGGCCCTTCAACTAAAGGACGTTGGGCATCTTGCCCAACATGGCGCCCCGACTTCGCTTGAGTGCCCTTCACTACCTTCGCTTGACATTGAAGGTCTTGAGCCATGAGCCAAGTGGGGCTGGATGCGAGGAAGGCCTCGCACACCCACGATAAACGCCAAGATGTTGAGGATGAAGTTCGACGCCGGATCATGGAAATCCAGCCGTAGTAGAACATGAGCCCCGGACAAAGGGGTGAAGTGGACAGCCCAGTCCATGGAGGAAGTGGGGAAGAAAGACGACCTCTCATGGGGCTGGGGGTGGGATGAGCTGCCCTCGTCGGGCAGCCGGTGCGCTGATGTCGCGGAGAGGTATCCGCGCCGCGCAGTTTGGCGATGTGCTCCTCCTTAACGGTGGAGGCCAACCATTTACCTCCCGCCCGGACATGGTCGGAGAAGGTTGAGACGAGATGCGCGAACTTGGGCGCTGGAGCTCGAAATGCGGAGATAGATAAGCAAAGGAGGAAGAAGGCGAGGTGAGAAGGTGAATCCTTATCCCTTATATGGGCGGGCGAAGTCTACGCGTCCCCCACCAGCCTGGTAAAACTCGCTTATCTCCCAAGCGTCACCATCAATGGCGCGGTTGGGTTACCCACGTCCGTATTGATGAGGATCCCGGATTAAGGGGAAACACGATCTCTGCTTCGACAAGACGTGCCAAGGAAACCGCTTCGCTAAACGCGCTGAGGTGGTAGAGTAAAAAACGGTTTAAATAATGGCTTGGTAGTGGCGTGATGTCATGCCACAGAAAACGTCAGCAGATTGAACTTGTGTATATATTATTCTCTCTATGGTGGAATGTGGAATTTATTTTGCAGAGCCGGACACTATCCTGGTGTTCACAATCTTCTATCATTCGAGGAGGAACCCGCCTTGCAATGCCAAGCAATATACGCGCGGACTTATCATCGTTGAAGCCTGGTTCGGGGCTACCGAGGAGTCTGGATTAGGGGTGTCCGGATAGCCGGACTACAATCATCACCGAACTATCATTGGCCGGACTATCATCATCGATCGAACTCCAAGACTATGAAGATACAAGATTGAAGACTTCGCCCCGTGTCCGGATGGGACTTTCCTTGGCGTGGAAGGCAAGCTTGGCGATACGGATATGTAGATCTCCTACCATTGTAACCGACTCTATGTAACCCTAGCCCTCTCTGGTGTCTATATAAACCAGATGGCTCTAGTCCGTAGGACTCGAAGAACAACAACCCTTACAATCATACCATAGGCTAGCTTCTAGGGTTTAGCCTCCTTGATCTCGTGGTAGATCCACTCTTGTAAACATCCACAAATATCAATATCAATCAAGCAGGACGTAGGGTTTTACCTCCATCAAGAGGGCCCGAACCTGGGTAAAACATCGTGTCCCTTGTCTCCTATTACCATCCGCCTAGACGCACAGTTCGGGACCCCCTACCCGAGATCCGCCGGTTTTGACACCGACAGTACTTCTTTTTCTACTGCTGTGTATGTGCAATAACCTGCACCATCAGATACATATCTTACAGTTATTGGGGCGTTCGACAAGAATAGCCTCGTGGGGAGCTATAGAATAGTCTTTTTTTCACACGCATTACATCGACACATATCATTTCTCTCCCTCTTTCCCACGCACACACCTAGTCTCTCGGGACTTCTCGCACGCACCATCTCTAGCTCCCTATGTCGATGCCACCCACATACACTTGTACTCTGAGTTTAGTACGTTATACACGAAGAGAAGAGGTGCACGCACACACTCGTCCTCTCTCACGCACGCATCTGTAGCTTGCTACCTCTTGAGCACTGCGTTGGTTTTCCCTTGAAGAGGAAAGGGTGTACCGTGATAATGAATCAAGAGCGACATGTATGAAAGAATTATGAATGGTAGCTTTGCCACAAATACAATGTCAACTACATGATCATGCAAGGCAATATGACAATGATGGAGCGTGTCATGATAAACGAAACGATGGAAAGTTGCATGGCAATATATCTCGGAATGGCTATGGAAATGCCATAATAGGTAGGTATGGTGGCTGTTTTGAGGAAGATATAAGGAGGTTTATGTGTGATAGAGCGTATCATATCACGGGGTTTGGATGCACCGGCGAACTTTGCACCAACTCTCAAGGTGAGAAAGGGCAATGCACGGTACCGAAGAGGCTAGAAATTTGCGGAAAGGTAAGTGTGCGTATAATCCATGGACTCACATTAGTCATAAAGAACTCATATACTTATTGCAAAAATTTATTAGCCCTGAAAGCAAAGTACTACCACGCATGCTCCTAGGGGAAGGGTTGGTAGGAGTTAACCATCGCGCGATCCCGACCGCCACACAAAGGATGACAATCAATAAATACCTCATGCTCCGACTTCGTTACATAACGGTTCACCCATACATGCATGCTACGGGAATCACAAACTCCAACACAAGTATTTTTCAATTCCGCAATTACTCAATTAGCAAATTGCCATGCTGTTTTAAGAATCACAAAATAATATAAGTGAAGCATGAGAGATCAATAGTTTCTATAAAACAAGTCCACCACCGTGCTCTAAAATATATAAGTGAAGCTCTAGAGCAAAACTATATAACTCAAAAGATATAAGTGAAGCACATAGAGTATTCAAACAATTTCTGAATCATGTGTGTCTCTCTCAAAAGGTGTGTACATCAAGGATGATTGTGGTAAACTAAAAAACAAAGACTCAAATAATACAAGACGCTCCAAGCAAAACACATATCATGTGGTGAATAAAAATATAGCTCCAAGTAAAGTTACCAATGGAAGTAGACGAAAGAGGGGATGCCTTTCGGGGCATCCCCAAGCTTTGGCTTTTAGGTGTACTTAGATTATCTTGAGGTGAAATGGGCATCCCCAAGCTTAGGCTCTTGCCACTCCTTGTTCCATAATCCATCAAATCTTTTACCCAAAACTTGAAAACTTCAGAACACAAAACTTAACAGAAAATCTCGTGAGCTCCGTTAGCGAAAGAAAACAAAACACCACTTCAAGGTAATGAACTCATTATTTATTTATATTGTTGTTAAACCTACTGTATTCCAACTTCTCTATGGTTTATAAACTATTTTATTAGCCATAGATTCATCAAAATAAGCAAACAACACACGAAAAACAGAATCTGTCAAAAACAGAACAGTCTGTAGTAATCTGTAACTAACGCAAACTTATGGAACTCCAAAAATTCAGCCAAAATAGGACGACCTAGAAAATTTGTTTATTGATCCGCAGCAATTGGAATCAATATTTTATCACGTTCAGGTGATTTTTAACAATTAGTTTTGTGAACAGAAAGTTTCTGGAATTTTCAGCAAGATCAAATAACTATCATCCAAAAAGATCCTATAGGTTAAACTTGGCACAAACACTAATTAAAACATAAAAACACATCTAACCAGAGTATAGATCAAATATTTATTCCTAAACATAAGCAAAAAGCAAAAAACTAAAAAAAAAATGGGTTGCCTCCCAACAGGCGCTATCGTTTAACGCCCCTAGCTAGGCATAAAAGCAAGGATAGATCTAGGTATTGCCATCATAATAGGATAGATCACTAAAACTCATTTCATATTCTCTACGTTCAGCAGCGAGTTTTCTTTAAGGCAAGCAAAAGTAATCAAAAGGGCTAAATTTAATGGGACAGAAGTCACCAAGATCAACTTTAGGAGGTATAGGTTCCTCCTTCGGCCCTTCGTATTGCACAACCAATTCATCATTATAAGCATTCTTTTGACAGAACTTTGTGAGCCTATACTCGAGAGAATATCCTAGCTCATTATTTTGAATAGCAAAATCATTATTAAGTTCAGAAATTCTGTCAACTAGAACATTGGTAGGAACCTTTTTTCTAAGGTTCTCATTAAAAGCAACATAGTCTAGAGATTGAAAACGCATTATTTCCTCTTGATCAAATAGGATAGTTTCTATGGGAGGACGGCCAGCGTCCACCCTATAATGCGCAAAGATTTCTTTGGCCTCTTTTATTATAAATCTGAACTCATGAGCCAAAAAGATAGTAGCGGCACGCTTAACAGAAGAATGATCAATATTAGAAAATTCTAGGAAAATCCTTTGTATGCAAGGGTGCATGTGCATAAATTGCCTTTCAAGTTCAACTACAAGCATGAAAATAGCGTCCGCAAGACTACTAGTTCTATGAAGAAAAGAACTGCCCATAGAAGGCAAAGCACCAGCAAAATTAAAGAAATCCTGAATAACCCCTTTTCCAATAATATTACCACTCCCAATTCAGAATTTTTTTGTATGCAAGATAGGGGGTTCTTCAGCAGGAGCATCAGAATTTTCCATATTATTACTATTGTCCATATCGACAATAGTTTCCCCAATTTCATACATGACGGCAGCAAGTGCGAGGAGCAAAAAGAAAGAGGGAGGCAAACGGAAAAGAGATGTCGAATAAAACGGCAAGGGTGAAGTGGGGGAGAGGAAAACGAGAGGCAAATGGCAAATAATGTAATGCGGGAGATAAGGGTTTGTGATGGGTACTTGGTATGTTGACTTTTGCATAGACTCCCCGGCAAGGGCCAGAAATCCTTCTTGCTACCTCTTAAGCACTGCGTTGGTTTTCCCTTGAAGAGGAAAGGGTGATGCAGTAAAGCAGCGTACGTATTTCCCTCAGTTTTTGAGAACCAAGGTATCAATATAGTAGGAGGCCACGCACGAGTCCCTCGCACCTACACAAACAAATAAAATCCTCGCAACCAACGCAATAAAGGGGTTGTCAATCCCTTCACGGCCACTTACGAAAGTGAGATCTGATAGATATGATAAGATAATATTTTTGGTATTTTTATGTTTAAGATGCAAAGTAAAATAAAAGACAATAAAAATAACTAAGTGTTGGAAGATTAATATGATGGAAAGTAGACCCGGGTGCCATAGGTTTCACTAGTGGCTTCTCTCGAGAGCGTAAGTATTATGGTGGGTAAACAAATTACTGTTGAGCAATTGACAGAATTGAGCATAGTTATGAGAATATCTAGGTATGATCATGTATATAGGCATCATGTCCGAGACAAGTAGACCGACTCCTTCCTGCATCTACTACTATTACTCCACACATCGACCGCTATCCAGCATGCATCTAGAGTATCAAGTTCAAAAGAACAGAGTAACACTTTAAGTAAGATGACATGATGTAGAGGGATAAACTCATGCAATATGATATAAACCCCAACTTGTTATCCTCGATGGCAACAATACAATACGTGCCTTGCTGCCCCCATCACTTTGGGAAAGGACACCGCAAGATTGAACCCAAAGCTAAGCACTTATCCCATTGCAAGAAAGATCAATCTAGTAGGCCAAACCAAACTGATAATTCGAAGAGACTTGCAAAGATAACCAATCATACACAAAAGAATTCAGAGAAGATTCAAATATTGTTCATAGATAAACTTGATCATAAACCCACAATTCATCGGTCTCAACAAACACACCGCAAAAGAAGATTACATCGAATAGATCTCCACGAGAGAGCGGGAGAACATTGTATTGAGATCCAAAAAGAGAGAAGAAGCCATCTAGCTAATAACTATGGACCCGAAGGTCTGAGTTAAACTACTCACACATCATCGGAGAGGCTATGGTGTTTATGTAGAAGCCCTCCATGATCGATGCCCCCTCCGGCGGAGCTCCGAAAAAGGCCCCAAGATGGGATCTCACGGGTACAGAAGGTTGCGGCGGTGGAATTAGGTAGTAGGTATACATAGGAGGAAGAAGTATGTTGGTGGAGGAACATGGGCCCCACGAGGGTGGAGGGTGCGCCTGGGGGGGGTAGCGCGCCTCTACCTCGTGCCTTCCTGGTTGCTTTCTGGACATAGGGTCCAAGTCCTCTGGATCACGATCGTTCCAAAAATCACGTTCCCGAAGGTTTCATTCCGTTTGGACTCCGTTTGATATTCTTTTTCTGCAAAACTCTGAAATAGGCAAAAAAAACAGCAATTCTAGGTTGGGCCTCCGGTTAATAGGTTAGTCCCAAAAATAATATAAAAGTGTATAATAAAGCCCAATAATGTCCAAAACAGAATATAATATAGCATGGAACAATCAAAAATTATAGATACGTTGGAGACGTATCATAGCTACGAATTGTAGTGTTCTCAACCATCCGATTGGCTCTATCATAGGTTCCTGTTGCTCCTTGTCCTTGAGATTGAGAAGTTTAAAACGCGGAGGCTAAGCTGGAGGCGCGATGTTTTGGTTAATGTGCGGGCCGCACACGGCACCAACACGACACGAGCTTCGTCTGACTGGTGCGCTGTCGGGTGAGTACTACTAGTAGTAGCACTACTTTGATGTGTGGAGTCAACTCGCACAAGTATACAACACTACCTGAACAAACAAGCATATAAGCTGCTTATACTTCTTACCCAAAGGATCTTTATATCCAACAGACACAAAATATCAGTTCGAATGTAGGAAATTACTTTAACTGTTGATCTAATGTCGAAGTAATTGTTGCGTCGCCACCAAAACCGGCCATCTCTTAAGCTAAAGTAGACCGAGCTAACCCCTATATTAGCATATTACTAAGATAAACAGAAGGCACTGTAGATCATTTAGGAGGTGAGCTTGTCAATCTGAATGTGGACAGATACCGTCCTCGAAAACCCAGCCCCGGCCAGCAGGTTGGGCGGAACTGTGAACAAGGTCAGCTCCTGCACGGCGACGTCGCCGGGATCCTTGCTGCTTGTCACCTCGATTTCCACCTTGACCGCATCGGTCCTGCCATTGGGCTCCCCCGGCGGGCCGTTCTCCCACAGCTTGGTCGCATAGTGCGGCTGTGGGGACACCCCCACTCTGATGTAGATGACCGACATGGCGATAGGCGCGCTGATGTCGAGCACGCCGCCGACCAAGAAAAACGTGTGGTCGTCCTCCTCCGCGAACAGCAAGAGCCGTGGCTCCGACACTGGTACTTGCAGCTGGAGAACCTTGCCGTACTGGATCCTGTGCACGGGCATGGGATGCATGGTGCTGATGTGGTGGGAGAGCGCCGGCGGTGGGCCTTCGTAGCCGCAGATGGGCACGAGGCATTTGCAGGGCGCGAGCGGACACACGCTCTGGTGATCGACGAGCTTGTGGTAAGTGACGTAGAGCGCACAACCTTCGTGTAGGCATTCCCCGCTCACCGAGGAGAGGACGGCGTCCATCGCCGTGTTCCGCACGTCAAAGCCACCGCCACGCCAGACTTCGCACTACCGCTGGTTCCGGGCGCCGCGCTGGCTGTCCGCAGGCAGGTGCCCTCCCTTGCACTGCACAAATCAATCGAACAACACATCATTCAAGAAACCTGCACCTTGCTCGATCAGCCAAACGGATGAGGTGTATTCGAACCTCATACACTGGAGGCTTCAAGGGCGGAGGCACAAGGGGCATTGGAGAGAGGTGAGGTCCATAGAGACCATAGAGAGATCCATCGTTGGGTCATGTTCCGTCGGCATCTTCTCGCCCTCCTCGTGCACAACAATCTCTCGATTTAGGGGCGGGCATTACAAAGTTTTACCATCACTTATTCATACTAGTTCAAGGTGCATTAAATCAACACATGCAAGTATCAAAAGGAAAGTCACAGCATGCATGCATGCATTGTAATTAATGCATCGGTAAATGCAAATTACTGAAATATCTCGAGCGCACTGCTTTGATGTGTCGCGTCAACTCGTACAACAAGGAGAAGTTTGATTACAAAGCCCTCTCCCTCGCCCATGAGCGTGGTGGCTCGCAGGACTAGGAGAAGCTTTCGCTACACGCTCTCCCTCCCGCACACGGTGGACATGCAGCAGTTCATTCGGTGTCAGATGGCCATAAGCATAATAATAGTACTCCACTGCAGTATTACCATCATTGTTCGACTTCTCGAAGAGGCGAAGAGCCAAGCGCAACCCGAACGCTCGGTGGCAGTTTCATGTCTAGGGGAGGTAGTATAGTGACGTAGTCTAGGATAGCGTGTAGTGTGCCTCTAAGCTTAAAATCGTTGGAGTCGGCTCCATGCTATGAGGCCATCTCGAAGCATTTTTTTGATTAAAATAATCTTCTGGCCCTACATGTCATCTTGGTGATTGTAGTTTGCACGCTCATCTGGTCAAGACAGGAATATATACTTTAATTTGTGGTGGGGTAAATGTCAGAGGTTGGAGCACATATATTGTAGAATGTGGGTCTTTTAGCCAAGTTTAGAGGCAAGCATGTGGGGCCAGTGCTATGATGTGTCGCGTCAACTCGTACAACGAGGAGAAGCTTGATTTTACTACTACACGCCCTCTCCCTCGCCCATGCGCGCGGTGGCTCGCAGACGAGGAAAGGCTTTTTCTTACTACAACAAGCTATCCCCGCACGCGGTGGACGGACATGCAATAGTTGATTCAATACTGTAGAAGTAGTAACATCATTGTTCGTCTTCTCGAAGAGGCGAAGAGCCAAGCGCAACCCCAGCGTGGTAGTTGTGAACGTTCGCGTGGCAGTCTTTGTGTAGGGGTGGGGCGTGGTGAGGAGCCTTGGAGCACGCATATAGCCAGGCTCTTGCATGAGACAAATTGCCATGTAAGCAGCCTATAAGCCCACTATTGTACTTGCTCTTAATAGTATAGCCCTGTAAACCGAAAAGGAGGGACTACTCCCTCTATTTTTATTTAGTCAGTGTATTAGATTTGGTAGAAGTCAAGCTTTATAAACTTTGACCAAGTTTATAAAAATATATTAACATAAGTAATAACAAACCAATACAATTAGATTTATTATTGACTGCACTTTCACATCATATATACTCTATTTGTTATGACAAATGTTTATATTATATTTTATAGACTTGGTCAAACTTTATGAAAATTTGACTTCAGTCAACTCTAATATGTAGAGTAAATAAAAACAGAGGGAGTATTTGCCTTTCTAGAGATTTCAATAAGTGACTACACCCTAAATGAGTACATACGGAGCAAAATGAGTGAATCTACACCATAAATAAATGTGTAGTTCTCTCATTTACCTCTCCGCCTTGGTCGCGGTGCACAATATTAAGTATACTACTACTGACTAGTCTCTTTTTGACACGCATTTACGTTGATACGGCTTCAATGCCAACAAGGTAGAGCGTAGCGGTTCCCAAAATGTGAACGGTTAATGATGCCTCCACATTGAATTAGCATGCAGAGGTAGGAGTAAGTAATAGGAGAAGAAAACTGGAGCCAGCACGACGTGAATGCAACACAGTTTGGACTCTCATAAAGGCGCCCCACCACTCCAATCCATCTACTCCTAGTCTCTGCGCAACACTGCCCACTCCAATCCAAGACCAAGACCAAGTGACCAGAAGCCACAAGCACCTATGGCGTCGATGGACGCGAGCGGCAGTCGGCTGTGCCGGATTGTCCAAGATGCGGCCTGCGGCCCGGCATCGCGCAGTGTTTCCAGACGGTGTTGGTGACCGCCGGCATCATAGCCCTCGTCAATGCCGGCTTCGCCTCTCGCAAGTGCTAGATGATGGTCGACTCCATCGTCAAGTTCACCGCCGTCAAGAAGAGCCTGGACGACCTTGCCATATTGCTCTAGCCCGCACGCCTAGGCTCCTCATTGCCTCCCACCCTCATCGGCCTCCAAGGTGACGAACTCTTTGAAGCACTGGTGGCCCTGCAGCTGCCGGAGGTCATGACGAAGAATGTGCTCCTTGAGGTATCGCTCGCCGCGCAGCACCTCGCCATGCCAGAAACCGTCGACCTGCACATCCACGTCTACGAGGAAATTGTCTACATAGGACACTACAAGGCCAGCAAGGACAGAAAGACGTTGGCCTTCTTCCAGCGGCTGGAATCTTTGGACGCCATTGTTCAGAAGCACATCGACTTGGCCACGAAAGCCACTGCTACTTAGCCGCCGTTCGTTGGGCCGGCGCCCTGAGTTGAGGAGGTGGACGTCGTTGATGGATGCATTTTTCTTCTTGCCTCCTGTAACAAGCACTGCATCGCCTTGTGGCCTTAATGTTTTATTAGTGTATGGCATTTTTATTCCAGTCGTAAATGACATGTGTGATCCCTTGCTCTTATTTGGCGTTAATTATATGTAGTATCACTGTCTTCGACCTGGTGTACTACCTAGTTCCTGGTTTACTAGTCCCTTTTGTAATTGGTGCTAAATTTTGACCAAAGATTTAACTGACAAAATGTTAGTGCATGTCAAAAAAAAAATATATCATTTGATTTGTATTTGAACATAGTTTTCAATGATATAATTTTGGTGACATGCATGAACCTTTTGTTAGTCAAATTTATGGTCAAAAATTTGGCACAGATTACGACAGGGAGCAATAAACCAGGACGGAGGTAGAATGGTCCGTCACCATCGTGTTTTGTGTCTAATTTTGACTTCAGCGACCCAACCTACATGGAGGGAGTGTTGTATATATTGGCGCGACAACCAAACTTATATATTCAAAACTGAGCATTACTACAAGTCATGAGTTCAAAGAAAGAAAGTGGAACAAGTACAACATGCCTGTGCCGTTTGCGTCGCACCCCCACACGGTCGCGGTGCAAAATGTAGTAAATGACTAATCTCTTCTTGACCCACATTTACATTGATACGGCTTGAATGCCAAGGAGGGAGAGGGTAGCAGTTCCCGAGACATTGAATGATCAATGATGCATCCTCAATTAGCATGCATATGGAATTAATTGGAGAAGTAGAATAGAGCCAGCACGATGTGAATACAATAGAGTTTGGACTCTCATATAAAAGGCGCCCCACCACTCCAATCCATCTACTGCTAGTCTCTGCGCAACACTGCTCACTCCAATCCAAGCTCCAATCCAAGACCAAGTGACCATAAGCCACAAGAACCTAAGGAGGCGATGGATGCGAGCGGCAGTCGGCTGTGCCAGATCATCCAATACGCCGGCCTACTGCCCCGCACTGCACAACATTTTCGGACGGTGCTGACGACCGCCGGCCTTGTAGCCCTCGCCGACGTCGGCTTCGCCTCTCGCATGGAAGACATGATGGTCCGCTCCACCGCAAGTTCACCGCCATAGAAAAGTGTGCGGGCGACCTTACCGTACTGCTCTAGCCCGCGCGCCTAGGGTCCTCATTGCCTGCCACCCTCATCGGCCTCCATGGTGACGAACTCTTTCAAGCCCTGGTGGCCTGCACGTGCTGGAGGTCGTGACAAAGAACATGCACCTCGAGGCCGTGCTCACCGTGCAGCGCCTTGCCATGCAAGAAACCGTCGACCTGCACATCCACGTCTTAGAGGAAATCGTCTACATAGGACACTACAAGGCCAGCAAGGACGGGAAGACGTTGGCCTTCTTCCAGTGGCTGGAATCTTTGGACGCCATTGTTTAGAAGCACGTCGACCTGGCCACAAAAGCCGCTGCTACTTCGCTGCCATTCGGTGGGCCGGCGCCCTGAGTCGAGGAGGTGGACATCGTCGATGCATCTTTCTTCTTGCCTCCTGTAACTAGCACTGCATCGCCTCATGGCCTTAATGTTTTATTAGTGTATGGCACTTTTATTCCAGTGGTAACATTTTAAAAAAATGAGACCAACCCGGGCTAAACTAGCCTGTTGGCATTTTTTATAGAAGAAAACTTCATGAGCACCAAGCGCTCGAGCCTGGACTCGAACCCTGGTGGGCTGGCTGCGAACTCCCGCGCCTTGCCAACTGAGCTACGCTCTGTTCTCCAGTTGTAACATTTTCACTGTGAGATGGGGCCGCAGTTGAGCAAACCGACCATCGGCAAATCCCCACCCCGCCCACCCCGCGTCGGCTGAGTTAGAATTAGAAGAGAGAAACGAGGGAGAAGAGCTAGCTGTAGCACAGACACTCTTGTCAGGTGGGACTCGTGTTGATAGAATAGGAGTACTGAGTACTCGTACCTCTTTTTTTAGGGAAAAAGTAGTCGTACGTCTAGTACCACTAGTTGGGTGCGTGCGACCAATACCTGTCATCACTTTAGGTCTCCTTTTCAAACCGTAGCTACACTTCATAGTATATATTTTTGCACGCATTTATCCTCCTATATGTACTCCTAGGCTATTTCCACGTGCTCCCTTTCGTCGCCATGTGGGACATAGAGCATCTGGGTCGTAGTGCATGCATGACTCGGAGCATATGCAACCATCCTGGTGTACTTTACATTTCAGACCTCACGAATTACATGCAAACCCCCCGTAGAAGAATAAATAAATAAATGAATTACTACAGGCAGACCGGATTATTTTCATAGAAACCGGAGCACGTTCATTAAATTTTGGACATAACACATTTATAAAAAATGACCGAACCTAAACCAGTCTAAGGGCCTCTTTGATTCACAGGATACTGAAAACACAGGAATGGGGAAAGTATGATGGCGATGAACCGAGAAGAGGAGGAAGAGGAGTAGTACTGTACATGCTACAGACTGGACTATAGCACATTGTTTTTTATGGAGAGAAAAAGATAATCACTCCACTATATATATAGGCAGGGGCTGAGCGCTTGCTTTACTAGGACAAGACAGCGGTAGCGACATTTTCTCTCTGCTCACCGCTAGTCACAGATCCGGCTGGATTCCTTCAGCTGGTGTGTGTAGAGGACTAGTGCATCATTCACGTGGTCATCGGCGGCGAGGGAGGAAACCCACAGCTGCCGGCGGGTCCCGATCCTCCGCCCGTGTCGTTCTCTCCGACACAGCGCCGACTCGAGAGGTCCTCCAACCCTTCTTCCTACCTGCCGTATTGAGCGTAGATCCGACCTGCCACCGCTGACATCCTGACGACCCTCAGGTATAAGTTCTTCAAAAGCGGCCTTGCTCTACTGGCCTAGATCCCCACGTGTCTGCATGTGCATCTTTTTTATTTAGCTACACTTCTGTCGACTGAATTGACTTTTGGGTCAGTCGATTTTCAGCGGGTGGGTGGGGGGCTCGCAGGAGTTAAGGAAGAACCAGCCGCAGCACAGGCGGGGGCTTACCGGAGACGTACCCCACTATCTATCTTATGGTTTAGGGTGGGGGCGGTGGTCGCCGGCGGTGGGGGGCGCGGTGGTGGGGCAGTGGCGTGGGGATCACCATAAAAAAGCTCGGCGCGGGGGGCGGGGGGCTAGAGGGATGGCCAGGGTGGCGGCGGACTGGTGGTGGGGAGTGATTTCGGGGAGGGCGGGGCGGCGAGGCGGCGCGGGAGCTACTTCAGGCAGTCGGATCTAGGACTTGGTTCAAACAAAGAAGAAAGGGGCGAAAGTCATAGCATGAATCTAGGACTTGATTCAAAGAGGAAATAACAGGAGCAATGTAGTAGAGACTAGATACCTAACCGGTCTCTTGGTTGAAAAGGGAAATAAAGGGAAAAGGCGGTACAAACTAGATAAGGAACAAATCTATTATTGGTTGAAAAAAGGATAGAAAATTGGGCGGTTGGTGGACAAGTCAACAGAGTATGTCCAGGATTAGATTTGCTTCCCTCACATAGTAAAAGGTCTCCAGGATTAGATTTGCTACCCTCACAGAGTAGGAACAAACTCGGTATCACCACTTTATGCCTCCTTGTAGGTACATTGTGCTGATGCGTCCACTGTCGCATGTCCTTATACCAACTTTTTGCTGTTGTTAATGTAAGGCCGCACGTAAAATGAAGCGATGACACTGTTACCCTAAAGACATGTCTAACCAGTGTTATTGTTAATCTAATGCCTCTAGTGATATGATGCAATTGAACTGTTTACAAATGGTACTCCTGCTGTTTTCCCTAGTATGATAAGTAAGTTGCTTCTTTACGCTGCTGAGTGTCCTGGTGTCCCCACGGTCCCATGCCCTTAAACCAATTCTTTAGCTGCTGTTGATCTACTGTATCTTGTAAACAAGCAATGCCACCATTAAAGTAATCACATATTTGACGAATGTCATTATTGATCGTAATGCTTCCGGTAACATGAAGCATTGCTGACGTTTTAAAATTTCTACTATCCTTGCGTGATTGCCATGAACATAATCAAGACGCTTCTTTTTATTTCCTGTATGTTTCGTATCTTGTTGTTGACCAGGAACTGTTTTCTTTCTATCTTTTTGTGCAGATAGGGATATCCATTTCACCTTTTTGTTATTGTGACCTTTTGGTGAATTGCACAAAACACTTTTTTGGAATGAGTCTTGTGCATTTCAACTAAAATGTCACGTGGGCAACATCTCTCAATTTTGGTGGAACTACACAAAATGGTGGCTGGAGTTTCCAAATTCTACTAGTAATCTCGTGCAACATTTTATTACCCTTTGCAAGATGAGCCGTCACTGTCACCACAATGGCACTTTATTTTAGTGGAACTGCACAAAAAGATAAGCAAATGATAGTTGCACCTTACATGAGCAGGACAGCCAACCTTAATGTTGCTCAATTTTAGTGCAACTACTAAAGAAGTACTTCTTGCTAGCTGAATGATGCAATCTTTGCTTCATATAAGGTGAACTGCAGAAAAAGGCGCATGAATTGAACCATGGATCTGCAGGTTGACCTCATCCGAGTGGAATTGCAGCTTCACCGGATCGAGTCGTGGCGACATAGGGCCCCTCACACCGGCCAGTACTGTCCTTTATCAACATGATTGTGCTTTGTCATATTGTGCTAAAGTTGTATTTTTAAATAAAGCTATTCTATCGCAATCTTTTCTCGTTTTCGAAATAAAGTTTGCTTCAACTAGTGCCACTATTATAGTAATCATGCTCTTTCTTATGTGTGCAAATAGGAATACTCAATTACAGATGTTGCGATGGTCAAGAGCATTCGCCAAGTTCTTGGGTTGTATGACACGGCTAGCTAAGATGGATTTAATCCCGATATTCACTTTATTAAAAGGCTCTAGTGGGTTGGTTCTGAATCTTGCAAGATGGGAATCAATGAGATGTGTAGGCATCTTTGTTGTACTTATTATTTGAATCTTATTTGTTGGTTCTGAATCTTGCAAGCTGGGAAACACGGCATGGTGATGTAGAGTACAACAACCATAACAAACTGTTCAAACTTGGTAGTATTGTCTGTGTGAAAGTGCGGCAAATGTGCTGATCGTGTGCGTCCTGAGAATAATAATTCTAATTGTTGTGCATATTGATCCTGTGGCACTGATAGAACGAGCCAATGCATTGCTTGTTTTAAGAATAAATTTTAATAAAAGGTTATTAAATTTAAGTAAAGTGACCACTAACACTTGTTATTACAGTACCAATACAGACCCGCTCGTGAACCGAGTGTGGCTGGAATAGGTTTCTTAATGGAGGCGTTTGAATGCGCCGACGGTGCATGTTCTGTCGGGCGTGCAGCGGGCGAGGGAGGGGTAGTAACCGTTGTCGCCTGTACACACTCAGTTTAGTGTTGAATCTAGTTCCCCAAGAGCTGAAAAATGAACTGTTGCCGCTGCCTACCCACTCATTCACTTGAAGAGACTCCAATGGCGATCCAAGGGGTGAACCTGCTGGATATGGACTTCAGCAAGGAGTTCGCCTTTGAGTTCTCCGTTCAGTCCCATGGCTGCACCAAGTTGAACATGATGTACACCAACGATCCAGACTTGGTGAAGCTCTACCTCGACGAGTTCAAGCAGTACCTATAGGACAAGAAACCACAAGGTCGCAGGACTAGACCTTGTGCCGATCCATTCGTCTCCTGACAGGGACCAGTAGATCGCCGTCGCCTAGGTATGCGTGCCGTACGACGTTCTCGTCTACCACTGTTGTAGGGCCATCAGAGGTTCTAGAGCATTCGCCCGTTTCATTGGCAACAACAAATGCACCTTTGCTATGCTAGAGAGAAGGAAGAACACGACGATTCGGCCATCTGGTGCAGCAAGCTTATCGACATCCAGAAGCAATACAAGATCATCTACAATGGGTAGGAGAAGGACTCTGTTGTTGACCTCGCCGAGACCATCATTGACCCCTGCTACACCAACATGAAAGAAGACAACAATACCAAGGACTTGAACATGTGGGAGGTACCTCTGAATCTAGCCTACATAACCTACGCGGCCAAGGACGCATACGCATGCTACAACATGTACAGGCAGATCTTGGACATGGGGGTGTGTCTGCTTCCCGTAACTGACAAGTACACGGACAGCCGCAGCGTCATGATCAAGCGTGCCAGGATGGTCTAGATGATGTACTTTATCTATTTAAGCACCTTTATCATCTGAGTGTTTCATGCAATTAGCCTACGTGTCGTAATTACCTGTTTTGACTGAAATATTTCGTCTAAGAACCCATTAACCTGTTTGCTTTTTTTCTAGTGGCTATTTGCTTATGTATGTAACTAGTTCACTGGGCTGTCGTGCTTTGAATCTCCTTCCTCCCAACATATTCCCCTTCTCAGGTGGACCCAAGAGGTCTCGTACACAGACATCTGGGACCAACCACCTATCCATTTGTATTTCATTATTTTGTTCAATCTTTCGTCCTCTTCCTATACATCGGCTGGCGGCGCTGCCGCGCAAGCCTCGGTGACCCATCATAGCATATGGCGTTGGCCAGGCCATCCCTCTACTACCACACATTGTCCAGCGGCGGCAGCTCCACCGGCCCACCCTGCACCCGAACAAGTCAACCCTCGTACTCCCCTTCGCCCACGTCTTCCCCGCTCCAGTTCGTTCGGTCAGAAGTCTCGACGTTGTCCTCCGCCTTGGTGCTCTCACCGCAGCGTCGCTGTCTGTCATTCCCAACATGGTCAGCAAAACAAGAGGAATCGGGAGACGATTGTTCGTCGAGAGGCTGACAGTCTCGGGCCCACCAGGTCCATGGCCTAGGTTTTGTTCTTTAACATGCGCTACCCACGACATGTTTCAACTTTTTTTGGATCCAGCAGGTATCAAGCAGCCTCTGGGCCTCCCATCCTAGCTTGTCTATAACAACAGCAGCCCAAGTTATGTTTGTTTTTTCAAGACGACACAGCTCGGTTCTATTTTTCTATAAGAATGCAAAACTGAATCTATGTTTTCCCTTATATAATAGTATATATATTTATACTTATATCTTATTTTATTACGTATATATAATACAAACAACATTAGGTTCCGTCAAACCTGTCGTTCGTCCAACCATTTTATAGACCTTCCCACTTCCTTTATTTTTCGTTTTCATTAATCCTATATCTGAATTTTCTCCCACTTTCTTTTTCGATGTAATCTGAGTTTTCTCCCAGTACTTTTCCCTAGAACCAACTCAATTGTCCCACGTCTAGCCTAAAAAATAATAATACCCCACGTCCTGTTAACTCATCAAATTAAAATGATATTTTATTTCATAAATCGAAAGTTCTTACAAAATAATAATAAGAATTGTTTATATATAACTTGGCAAGTTAACTCCTGGTGATTGTGTACATAAGCTTGCAATGATTTTACTAAACAATGCAGTAATAGACGTGCAATCATGTGTTTATGTTTTTATGACATTTCTCCGTCCAGCCCAACATGATATTTTCACCCAGCCTAGCAAGTCCACGGATTTCAAGAAAAATTCAAAAGGGCTTTAAATTCTACCATAATATATATACAGGTTGCACAGGCGCTACATCATTGTTTCACCCAGCCCACCAAATGGACTAAAAACAAATGGACTGGCTGCCATGTGGGCCAGTAGGTCGAAGCCTAAGCACTTTTGCAAAAAATAAAAATACAAATATCCAAGCCTAAGCAAGGCGTTGGATCCACATCCAACGGCCGGCATTCTTCTTCAATCTCTCGTCTTCTTCCCCCAGCACTGCCAGGACCGCCTGCTCCAGCCTCTAGCGTCCAGCGGTGCTGTTTTGCGCGCCTTGCAGCGAAACTCTACCCCACCGACGGCCAGGCCATCCCTCCACTCCTCCGCACCTCCTGTTATTCTCTGCCGAGTGTAGGCCCACCCCGCACCCGAACCAGTCAAGTTTCCCACTCCTCTGTGTTTGCGACTCCACTGCCGCGTCATCCCCATCTCCAAGGCGTTCTAGTCTGGGGCCTTGTCGTCGTCCACCGGCTTGGGACCCACTAGCTACATCTTCGCACGCAAGGAAGTGCAGCCTTATTACGGGCAATAAAATGATTCTCACTCTTGACAGCTGGGACCCACCAGCTATATCTTCGCATGCTAGGAAGTGCGTCTTTATCCTCCCAGACAGCTGGGACCACCCAGTCGAAGCGTGCATAGCGTTGTCTGTGTACATACCGGTCGATCGGTCTCTCTAGCACGATTAACCGTGGCCGAGTAAGGAGCGGTAGCAGTTCACTGTCCAGTCCAAACCATGTACTCGTATGTACAGCCAGATGCCAAAAAATACGGCCACATACGTACATACGAGCGGGGTCGCGAACGCATACTCGCGCATACGTACGGCCAGGGCTCGTGTGCATGGAGAGGCAACGGACGGCAGCAACGGCGTCCTGTTCATCGGAAGCCAACCGGCTGGGTCGGAACAGAGAAACTGCGTCGTGTTCATGGGGAGGCAATGGAATGCGTCGTGTTCATTGGGAGGCAACGGAATGCGTCGTGTTCATTGGGAGGTAACGGAATGCGTCATGTTCATCGGGAGCCAACCAGCTTTGACGGAACAACCGAAACAAGGTCTGGCATACCATAGAACGGAGGAAACGGGCCTTCTGGGACCGTGTACGGTCGAAACGGGGTCCTGTTCATTGGGAAGGGTCTGGCCTACCGCAAAACGAAGGAAACAGACTTGTATTCGACCGCGTACGGTCGAAATGGGGTCATGTTGATCGGGAGGTGTGTGGCGTACCGCAAAATGGAGGAAACAGACTTGTGTTGGAGCACCTACGGTCGAAACGACATCATGTTCATCAGGAGGTGTGTGGCGTACCGCAAAATGGGACTCCATGGGCTACTGTTCTTCCACCATCGACTTCCTCCAGCCTCCACCTACTACTGTTCATCCACCATCGACTTCCTCCAGCCTCCACCTGCTACTGTTCATCCTCCGTCGACTTCCTTCAGCCTCCACCAGCTACAGTTCATCCACGGGGTCCTGTCCAGCCAGCCTCCACCGGTTACTATTCATCCAGCCTCCACGGGGTACTATTCATCCAGCCTCCACCGGCTACTGTTCAACCAGCCCTCCACGGGGTCATGTTCAACCAGCCCTCCACATACGGGGTCCCTCCACTGGCTACTGTTCATCCACCCCCACCTCCTCGATTGGGCTCCTGTTCATCCAACGGAAACGACCTCTACTACTGCGGGATCTTGTTCATTCAACCCCCATCGGGAACTGTTCATCAAGAGGCAGCTTCGATCAGCTTCAGTTAGCAGCAGTAGTGAAGGAATCACTTGGTTTCATTTAACAACAAGGGATCGATCGGGGTTCAGTAACGTAGATAGTGCAATCGCTCAGGTTCAGTTAGAGCCAACGCCTCGCTCGGGTTCAGTTAGAGCGCAACGCCTCGCACACACGCTTGTACGTGTACGAGAGAAACGCACAAACCTCCGTGCATCGCTCGGCCCCGACCACCCACCGTAACCGGGAAATCCCTAAAATTTTCCTCGCCCTCGCTACTACCATGATTTTTTCCTTCATGGACGGCCCAAAGAATGTCATGCAGGTGCGTCTCCGGGCCGCCCAGGACGACATGTCCATTTTCTGTCATGGTTTTTTGTCATGGAAGTAGGAATCCACCACATCTATGATGATACCGGGAATTATCATCATAGAAGTGTCATAAGCATGATAGGAAAAAAATTCGTTCAGCCCAAAATGTCACGGATGTGTCTTTTTTTGTAGTGATCATTTCCCTAATGATGTGATCCCGTTATCAAATGACAACACATGTTTATGGTTAGGAAACGTTAACCATCTTTGATCAACGAGCTAGTCTAGTAGAGGCTTACTAGGGACAAGGTATTTGTTTATGTATTCACACATGTATTTAAGTTTCCGATCAAAACAATTCTAGCATGAATAATAAACCTTTATCATGAATTGTAACATCCCAATTTTCAATTTGGATAGTATACATAGGTCATCATATGTATATCATATTTTATTTGCATTTTGGTTGTGATCCTAGGAATCCTAAGCAACTCAAGGACCCAAGGAGAGAGTTGGGGATTTCATTTATTTTCATTTTTGAATTTTTGAATTTTTCTCAAATTTGAAAAGAGGATCAATTTGGTTTTAATACTTTTCTTTCCAATTATTTCCAATATTAAAAATAAAAGAGAGAAGATAGTATGACTTCTTCAAAAGAGAGGAATATTGGAGGAGAAATTTTAAAATCAAATAGATATTTTATTTGGATTTTATTTGCTATTTTATTTGAATTAGAAAAATATACATTTCTGAAAATGGCATTATTAGGCCAGAAAAATGTTCACTTTGTTTTAAATATTTTGTTTAGATGGTGAAAATTGTTTTTGGCATTTTTAGAATTTCTTTTATTTTATTAGGAATTTTTTCTTCGGCGGAATTTATTAAACAAAAAGTTTCCGCCCGACTGGGCCGAAGGCCCAGTCGAGCCGGGCCGAAGCCCGTAGCGCCGCCGCCTTCCTCCTATCACCGTCGTGCGAGGCACGGACGCCGAGGAGGAGTCCAAGCCGGACTCCACCCCGCGCCGGCCCCTCCTCAAAGCCGCCGCGCCCCCGGCCTCTTTAAATAGGGCCGAGGCCCCGCCGCCCTCTCCACCCCGAGCCGCCCACCCCGAGCCGCCTCCCACGCCGCCGCCGCCGCCACCGCCGCTGCTGCTCATCACGACACCGCCGCCCCACAGCCGCCATTGAGCCGCCCGCCCGCACTGCTCATTGGATCTCGCCGCCGGTTTTTTTGTTGAATGGGTAAAAACTGACAAAACCGTCGCCCCTTTTTTTCGTTAGATCGGTTCAGGTTGGTTTTTTCGGTTTCGCTAATTAGCGAATGTTCACCCGAACGTCACTGTTAGCGAAAACATTCGCCCGTTTGTCCCTGATAGCAAACATTCGTTCGTTAGCAATTTTCTTTTATTTTATTTTTGGCTAGGGACCTATCTGCGATTACTTTTATTGCAGATTAGCCCCAGATCTTGAAACCCTCGCAACTTTTTTCTCGCTTATCCAAATCCAGTGAAACCAACGCCAAAATCTTTGTCTCGAACCCCTATTTCCAGTTAATCAACTTGAATATGGTTTAGACAAATTAAAATTTGGTTGCAAGCAGATTTGGATTCGAACTTGTTTTGATCGTAGTTGAGTTTCGTAGCTTTGATTCAATTGATTCTTTTTGCAAGTCGAAGCTCTTCAGTTGAACTTTCAATTTGAATCTTCTCATCCGAGTTTTACCTTTGCATCTATTGCTTGAGTGCTTATGTATGTTATTGTTTGTTTGTGATAGAGTTTCCAGAGTGCGAAGCGTGCTACTATGAGTCACCAGGATTTTCAGATCGTCAGCAAGGCAAGTAACACTTTCATCATACCCTTTATTACCCAGCTTTTATGCATTAGTCTCAATCCTCAAACATTGCATGAGTAGGATCTGTTAACATGTGGGTTTTGGGAAGTAGTAGTTGAGGTAGTACCTATTGCCCTTTTCATTCAAACCCTGGGAGTTACTTCTACGTTATGCTTGTACTGTTATGCTATGCTCGTAGATGCGGTTTGGTTTGAGTGATTCATGACAGTTGTGAGTATTATTATGAACTAAGGGTTTATATAAGGTGGCTACTTTAATACACATCTAGGTGGATTGTTTGTGGGCACCTGGGGAATCCAGTGTTCTCCAAGGAGATCCCGGGGAATCCGTGATCATCCTATGGTTCGCCACACAGGCTCAAAGGGATCATAAGATAATTCATGCTAGAAACTTCCGTGTGCATCCACAAGCCATTATGGGCTCTGGCACAGTTGAGTAAGTTGTGGGAATCCTTTCCATGATGGGCTAGCAGATGTAGGGGATTGTAGGTGTACCGGCCTATCTATCGGTTAAGGTGGCCTCTTCGGAAAGACTGTGTCTCGGTCATCCGTTTCTCAAACATCATGCAATGCGAGAAATTCAACGGAGGAGATTGAGTCTTGTGGGGATAAGTGCGCAAACCTCTGCAGAGTGTACAAACTAATCATGGTTAGTCGTGTCCCTGGTTATGGACATCTTGAGTATCTTTTTCTCGAATTATTGATTTGATCTCATCACTCTTAATTTAATTTGTTGGGCTGTTAATTACTGATTAATTGGGATTGAGATGGGGTTTCCATTCTCAATATTTATCAACCAACTTGCTAGTTAAATAAAATATATTCCTTTGCAGTAGGGAAAAATTGGCTTTACGCAAAAACTTAACCATAGAGCCACCACCAGCCAAATATGCATGTAGTAGTAGCTGTTATCATGTTCTTTTGCTCTATAGTGTTATTTTGCCGGCATATTCCATGTGTTGACCCGTTTCGGGCTGCAACGTGTTATGTTGCAGACTTTTCAGACGAAGAGTAAGGTGTGCTAGGTCGTTGTCGTGCACTCAGCTATGTCGTTGGAGTTGATGGACTCATTTACCTTCGAAGCTTTCGATGTTATCTTGTTTAGATGGCCTTAAGCCATATTATTGTAATAAGTTCTCTTTTGAGACATTCGATGTAATAAGTGTGTGATTGCACTCTCTTATAAATCCTTCGAGTACTGTGTGTGTCAGCATTACCGATCCAGGGATGACACTTATGCACAGAGATTTGACCGTTTGAGGTCGGATCGCTACAAGATGGTATCAGAGCACACGCTGACTGTAGGACGCGACCACTAAGATAAGCCATAGGTCACTCTTCTCTACTCATTTCTGACTCTCCTCCATTTCCCACTCTATAGATGGCGGACCCAAGGAACAAGTTTACTCAACCGGATGAAGACACACCATTTGGACGACACTTGAAGTAAGTTACTAGGTACCTAAACATCAGAATACCAAGCTTCACCAGGACCTACACCTCCACTTTACCAGAAGAGGAGCATTGGTTGATTTGAGTACATGTTCCAGGAAGGACATTCACGCCAATTACTAAGCCCATAGAGTTTTCCTTTGATGCACCAACCTGGAGTCTAGGAAAGAGCATGGCAGCCCACATCGCCATGGGACGCATTGGTGAAGTTTACAACAAGGATCTTAAGGACACCATCTACCAAATATGTGGGCGCCGAGATGAGCAATGGGAAATGATCAGCACCAGGAGGGACAGGTCCATTGCATCCTTCATCTAGGAGTTAAACTAGCATATTCGCCGCCAGGAGAACCTGATATGCCCAGCATGATAGATCTGATGAAGGTGATGAACAGGAACATGGAGCTTGAAGAGGAACTCGAGTCTACACGTGATGGGTATGAGGAGGAAATTGTAGTGTTACTGGAGAATAATGAACACCTGAAGAAGAAGCTAGGAATATTCATGGGAGATCCCACACCTGGAGAGGACAACCAACATGAAGACTACATCATCATCAACGACACCGACTCCGACCTCGATAGTGATGATGATTACGAAGACGAAGCTGGAGCGGATATCATGGAGTCTTCCATCGATCAAAATTTCTAGTCGACCACCATATTATCAGTAGAATTTACCCCATGTATATAGTAGTAGTCCGAGTATTTTGTAACGGTAGTTTAGATCGATTGTATGCTCTTGTTTGAATTGGGTGGTGTGATATGAATGTGTTTTTCTCATGTGCATATGGGTAGTGATTTCCCTTTAGACCTCATTTCTATTCTAATCTCTCCCCTCTAAACCCATCAGATGCCTCCAAGACGTGACCCTGGATTTGTCTTCCCACCAGAGCTCACTCAGTTGATCCAATAGCAGAATGCCTTGATGCAGTTGCTAGTCCAGAATGAAGGCAACAACAACAACAAGAAGAAGAACAATAAGAACAACAACAACAACAACAACAACAACAACAACCCACCGCCACCACCTCCAGTTGACAACTTAGCCCGTTTTCTGAGGTTAAATCCGTCGGTGTTTTCCTATAGCACCGAGCCGATTGTTGCTGATGACTGGCTACGCAGGATTGGAAGGGAGTTGACCACAGCAGGTTGCACAGATGCTGAGAAGGTGTGCTTTGCCGCACACCAACTAGATGGACCCGCAGCCTCATGGTGGGAGAATTACACAGCCACTTTCCCCATAGCAAATGTCACTTGGGATCAGTTTCAGCAAGCATTCCGCACAGCACATGTCTCAGCTGGAGCAATCAGCATGAAGAAGCGTGAGTTTCACAACTTATGCCAGGGAAATCGTACTGTGGGGCAGTACGTAGATGAGTTCAGCAAGTTAGCTCGCTATGCCCCGGATGATGTGGCCACAGATGCTGCGAAGCAGGAGAAGTTTATGGAAGGGCTGAAGATGAGCTGAGTATGCAGTTGATGGTAGCAACATTTTCTAACTACCAGGAGTTGGTAGATAGGGCTCTTATGATTGAAGGGAAGCAACAACAGATAGAGAGCCACAAAAGGAAGTATGGACAAGGGAAGTATAATTCTGGAGCTCAGCAGAAGCCTCGTTTTACCGCAAACTCGGGGGGATATGCCCATAACCATGGAGGCGACACTCACAATGGAGGAAGTTCACATAACCATAGTGGCCCCAAGAATGGAAATGGGAATGGAGCAAGTAGCAACCAGAACCGTTCCAACCCAGCAACACCCGCTAAGAAGGATCTGAGTCATATCACCTGTTACAAGTTCGAGAAGACTAGGCTCTACGCCAATGATTGTTCTGAGTTGAAGAATGGCGATGGAAATGGAAGCTCTGGGAAGAAGCCCAACCCTTTCAACAGGGGACAGGTGAACCATGTTAACGTAGAGGATGTTGAAGAACAGCCAGATGCAGTTATAGGTAAGTTTTTGATTAAGTCATTTACTGCAATAGTTCTTTTTTATACGGGTGCATCGCATTCATACATATCGAGGGGATTTGTGGATAAGTATAAGTTGCCCACCAAAGTTCTTAAGACACCTATGTTAGTAAGCTCGCCTGGAGCTGAGTATATGGCAAGCGGTAGATGTTTTCAGATGCCATTGACCATAGGTAGGCATGTTTTCCCCTCAGACCTAATAATTTTGGAGTCACAAGGATTGGATGTGATACTAGGCATGGATTGGCTATCGATGTATGGGGGAAACATTGATTGCGCCAGTAGGTCAATTCTGCTCACCACCCCAGAGGGTAAACATATTAAGCTCGGCATGCGCTAAAGAGGACCCAAGTAAACTCGCTCTCAGGAGTTGTTCAGGAGGAAGTGCCTGTTGTGAAGGATTACCCGGATGTATTTCCAGAGGAACTACCAGGCATGCCGCCAGATCGAGATATAAAATTTTTGATAGAGCTATTGCCAGGCACCAGACCAATATTGAAGAGGCCATACCGGATGCCCGCAAATGATCTGGAGGAAATTAAGAAGCAGATTAAGGAGTTATTGGAGAAAGGGTACATTCGACCAAGTTCATCACCGTGGGGAGCCCCAGTGCTCTTGGTTGAGAAGAAGGACGGATCCTTGAGGTTGGGTGTTGATTATCGTGCGTTGGACGAGGTGGCAATCAAGAACAAGTACCCACTACCGATGATCAATGATTTGTTTGACCAGCTGCAAGGAGCTAAAGTATTCTCTAAGATCGATCTGCGATCAGGATACCGCCAGCTGAAGATCCGAGAACAGGATATACCTAAGATAGCTTTCACCACAAGGTATAGGCTATATGAGTACACGATTATGTCATTTGGATTGACTAATGCCCTTGCCTATTTCATGAGTATGATGAACAAGGTGTTCATGGAGTTCTTGGATAAGTTTGTTGTGGTGTTCATTGACTGGTATACTCGAAGAATGAAGAGGAACACAAGGAGCATTTGCGTTTAGTTCTTGAGAAGCTCAGGGAACACCAGCTATATGCCAAGTTCAGCAAATGTGAGTTTTGGTTGAAGGAAGTTAGATTTCTTGGGCATGTTATATCAGGAGAAGGTATAGCAGTAGACCCTACCAAAGTTCAGTCAGTCACTGAGTGGTTGGCACACACCTTAGTAGGAGAGATCTGCAGTTTTCTTGGACTCGCGGGATATTACCGGAGATCCATTGAGAATTTCTCCAAGATTGTGAAGCCAATGACGGAGTTGTTGAAGAAGGACACCAAGTTCAAATGGATGGAAGGATGTGAGGCTAGTTTTCAAGAGTTGAAGAAACGTTTGGTTACAGCCCCAGTGCTAATTCTTCCGATAGACGCAAGGATTTCCAAGTGTATTGTGATGCTTCTCGCCAAGGACTTGGAGGTGTACTTATGCAAGATGGAAGATTTGTTTCTTATGCCTTACGACAGCTTCGACCTCATGAGTTGAATTATGCCACCCATGATATGGAGTTAGCAGCCGTAGTGCATGCGCTCAAGACCTGGAGACATTTTCTTATTGGAAACCGTTGTGATGTGTACACGGATCACAAGAGTTTGAAGTACATTTTCACCTAGAAGGAACTGAATCTCAGGCAAAGGAGATGGTTGGAGCTTATAAAGGACTATGATATGAAGTTACACTATCATCCAGGAAAGGCCAATGTCGTAGCAGACGCTTTGAGCCGGAAGATTTATGTCAATACCCTCATAAGCGGAGGATTACCGCAAGAATTAGTTGATGATCTCAAGGAAATTCGTTTGGAGATAGTTCCAAGTGGTTTTGTTGCAGCAATGGAGGCTCGGTCAACATTATTGGGAAAGATTCGAGAAGCTCAGAAGGATGACAAAGAAATTGCTGAGATAAAGGAGAAGATGAGTAAAGGAAAAGCCAAGGGTTTTTATGAGGATGAGCACGAAACTTTATGGTTTGAGGATCGTGTATATGTACCTAATAATGCAGAGATCAGGAAGGGAAGCTTCGGCACCCCCCTACCTGGCGCGCCAAAGGTCGGATCACGGGTTCCGGCAAAAACATTAAGGTTCGAACTCTGGGGTGCACGCGAAGTTCTTTCCCTCCTACCGATCCGCGCCCTAGCTTGCTAAGATCTCGAAGACGAACTCGACGAACTCACAACACAAGAGACACAAGATTTATACTGGTTCGGGCCACCATTGTGGTGTAATACCCTACTCCAGTGTGGTGGTGGTGGATTGCCTCTTGGGCTGATGATGAACGGTACAAGGGGAAGAACAGCCTCCTGAGGTTGAGGTGTTCTTGTGCTTGGTGTGTGGCTAAGGATCAGATGAGATGCCTCTCAATCAGTTATCCCCTACGGTGGTGGCTAGTTCTACTTATATAGGCCCTGGTCCTCTCCCCAAATATTGAGCGGGAAGGGAGCCAACAACGGCCAATTTGAAAGAGGACAACTAGTACAGCTTATCCTGACAAAAGAGGTCTCCGCCTGCAAAAGGCTCTGGTGGTGACGCTGCCTTGGGCTCCATTGTGACCTCCGTCTTGCCGTCCTGCTGGTCTTGGTCTCGTTGCACCGATATGGAAGCCTTTGATTGATGCCTCGCTACTCTGTGTATGCGCTTGCTTCCTTAGCATAAAAGGGGAAACAAGGACACTGCGCGCGCAGGCGCCCGCCTGGTCTTGATCGTCATGGCTCACGTCATGAGAACCTCGCGAGGTTTGCCTTGCCTTGATCTCCCCGCCCCTCGCGAGCCAACCCGCTCCTGAGGAGATCTTGTGTCATCCGCCTTGCGAGGCTTGGCCCCTCGCGAGGGTCTTGGATGCCTTGTTGATGAAGATGGGCCGTACAGGCCTCCTAGCACAGCCACACCATGGGCCGCAGGCAGGCAAGTCTGGGGACCCCCGTTCCCAGAATGCCGACAGTAGCCCCCGGGCCCAAGGTGCGCTCGGGCTTGGCTTCGAGGCGAAGCCAAAGGTCAAGTGTGGAGCGCCACGGGCCCCAAAAGCCCGTGGCCTTGGCTGACGTGTGGCGGTTGATTGGACGTGGGCGTCTCCGCTTCCCCACGCTGCCTCGGCATCTGCCCGACTTGACAAGTCCCTGCGACATGCAAGGGAAAACCATCATTACCTGTGATCGTGGGAGGCTCCGGTTGGCCTTCTCCCGCTATAAATGGGGAGGGGGCAGAGCCCCCGGCACCATTTCTCCCCATCCTATTTGCTTCTTCCTCCTCGATCCTCTTCTAGTAGTGATTGCGCCCATCCGAAGGTTTTCTGCCGCGGAAAAGGGAAAGACTCCCCTTGACGTGCCGACGCCGCTCCCGCCGAAGAAGAGGTCGGTTCACCGCCGCGACGCAGCGGCGATGCAGGTGGTGACGAGGCCTTGGTGCGAGCGGCCTCCTCCTGGGTATCAGCTACCCCTGTACGCCCAAGCCGGAGGCTTAGGAGGAAGGAGCGACGAGCGGCGCCGCCCGCGGCGCGACCGCGGCCGTTCTGCGATGGCGATACGCGCCGCCGCCCCTGGAACCCATGCTACGGACTCCTGTCACGAGCTTGTGCTGTGGGCGGTGATGCCCCCAGGCACCTGGATCTTCTTCCCACGGTTCTTCTCCGATGCTATGCCGCCGGGGGGACCCCTCAAGCTCTGGTTGCAGCATGCTGATTGTGACGCCCTAGGACCGGAGCAGAGGTTGAAGTGGTCTCCTCCGGAAAGATCTTCATGACCCGCGGCTGGGGTGAGGTTGCGCGGGTTTTCCGTGCTGAGGGCACCCTCACGACCCACTTCGACTATGACGGCGCCTCCATGCTGTTCTTCAAGGTTGAGGGTGGTCGCCTGGAGTGCTGCCCTGGAGGGGTGCGCCAGGACGATGCGCGCCCGGCCTGCGGCACCTCCAGCAGCAGCGACTCTTGGGCGTCCAGCGGTTCTCCTGAGCTCTATGAGACTCCGGAGACGAGCGACGACAGCTACGTGCCCCCGAGCTCTCGCCGCGCCCAGAGCAGGGCTGCGGCGTCCAGCCGCCGCTGTCGCTGATCTGGATGGGGTTGGCGCCGGCCTCCCGCGGCCCACTATTGATGATGGTGTCAGCCACGGGAGGGTGTAGATAGGATTCCCCTAAGTTCTCGTCTTTTGTTCCCTGCGAGGAATCAAGAAGTACCCTGTGGGGGTGTGTAAAGGGCATGTAATGTATTTTGTTGATACTATCCTTGTTATGAAAATTTGTGAATGCCTTCTCTGTTTAGGCTCGGTCTCCCCTTTCAAACCTTGCGACGGCTTGTTGCTCTACACTGACAGGTCCCGGTCCCCAGGCAAGCTGCAGCCGTCGCTGGTATGCCAGGTCGCGTGCCGTGGTCAAGGCCATGAGGTGAGCGGCCCGAGGTCCAGTAAGAGCCCCTTCAGGCGCGATGCTCAGGTGGTGGCTAGTTCTACTTATATAGGCCCTGGTCCTCTCCCCAAATATTGAGCGGGAAGGGAGCCAACAACGGCCAATTTGAAAGGGGACAGCTAGTACAGCTTATCCTAACAAAAGCGGTCTTCGCCTGTAAAAGGCTCTGGTGGTGACGCGCCTTGGGCTCCATGCTGACCTCTGTCCTGCCGTCCTGCTGGTCTTGGTCTCGTTGCATCGATATGGAAGCCTTTGCTTGACGCCTCGCTACTCTGCGCCTGCGCTTGCTTCCTTAGCACCAAAGGGGAAACAAGGACACTGCGCGCGCTGGTGATACGTCTCCAACGTATCTATAATTTTTTATTGCTCCATGCTACTTTTATCTACTGTTTTGGACTATATTGGGCTTTATTTTTCACTTTTATATTACTTTTGGGACTAACCTATTAACCGGAGGCCCCAGAATAGCTGTTTTTTGCCTTTTTCAGTATTTCAAAGAAACAGAATATCAAACGGAGTCCAAACGGAATGAAACCTTCGGGATCGTGATTTTCCAACCGAACGTGATCCAGGAGACTTGGACCCTACTCCAAGAAGCTTCCGAGGAGGTCACGAGGGGAGGGCCCCTCAGGCGCGCCCGCCTCGTGGGCCCCTCGGAGCTCCACCGACGTACTCCTTCCTCCTATATATACCTACGTACCCCCAATAGACCACATACAGAGCCAAAAACCTAATTCCACCGCCGTACCTTCCTGTATCCACGAGATCCCATCTTGGGGCCTGTTCCGGAGCTCCGCCGGAGAGGGCATCCACCATGGAGGGCTTCTACATCAACACCATAGCCCCTCCGATGAAGTTTGAGTAGTTTACTTCAGACCTTCGGGTCCATAGCTAGTAGCTAGATGGCTTCTTCTCTCTTTTTGGATCTCAATACAATGTTCTCCCCCTCTCTCGTGGAGATCTATTCGATGTAATCTTCTTTTTGCGGTGTGTTTGTTGAGACCGATGAATTGTGGGTTTATGATCCAGCTTATCTATGAATAATATTTGAATCTTCTCTGAATTCTTTTATGTATGATTGAGTTATCTTTGCAAGTCTCTTTGAATTATCCGTTTGGTTTGGCCAACTAGATTGGTAGTTCATGCAATGGGAGAAGTGCATGGCTTTGGGTTCAATCTTGCGGTGTCCTCACCCAAAGGATGTAAAGGGTTGCAAGGCACGATTGTATTGTTGCCATCGAGGATAACAAGATGGGGTATTTATCATATTGCATGAATTTATTCCTCTACATCATGTCATCTTGCTTAAGGTGTTACTCTGTTTTAACTTAATACTCTAGATGCATTTGGATAGCAATCGATGAGTGGAGTAATAGTAGTAGATGCGAGAATCGTTTAGATCTACTTGTCACGGACGTGATGCCTATATACATGATCATACCTAGATAACCTCATAACTATGCTCAATTCTGTCAATTGCTCAACAGTAATTTGTTCACCCACCGTAGAATAATTATGCTCTTGAGAGAAGCCACTAGTGAAACCTATGGCCCCCGGGTCTATTCTCATCATATCAATCTCCATTACTTTATGTACTTGCTTTGCTTTTACTTTTTACTTTGCATCTTTATACCAAAAATACCAAAAATATTATCTCTACCAGATCTCACTCTCGTAAGTGACCGTGAAGGGATTGACAACCCCTAATCGCGTTGGTTGCGAGTAGCTATCGTTTTGTGCAGGTACGAGGGACTTTGCGTGACCTCCTAATCGGATTGATACCTTGGTTCTCAAAAACTGAGGGAAATACTTACGCTACTATGCTGCATCATCCTCTCCTCTTCGGGGAAAACCAACGCAAGCTCGAGATGTAGCAAGAAGGATTTCTGGCACCGTTGCCGCGGAGGCTTACGCAAAAGTCAACATACCAAGTACCCATCACAATCCCTATCTCTCGCATTACATTATTTGCCATTTGCCTCTCGTTTTCCTCTCCCCCACTTCACCCTTGCCGTTTTATTCGCCCTCTCTTTCCCAATCTCCTCCTCTCTTTCCGTTGCCTTTTTCCTCGTCCATTTGTTGCTTGTGTGTCGTGATGGCTCAAGATGCTACCAAATTGTGTGACTTCACCAATACCAATAATAATGATTTCCTTAGCACTCTGATTGCTCCTCTTGCCAATACTGAATCTTGTGAAATCAATACTGCTTTGTTGAATCTTGTTATGAAAGATAAATTCTCCGGCCTTCCTAGTGAAGATGCTGCTACTCATCTGAATAGCTTCGTTGATTTATGTGATATGCAAAAGAAAAAAGATGTCGATAATGATGTCGTTAAATTGAAGCTATTTCCTTTTTCGCTTAGAGATCGTGCTAAAGCATGGTTTTCATCTTTGCCTAAAAATAGTATTGATTCTTGGAACAAGTGCAAAGATGCTTTTATCTCTAAGTATTTTCCTCCCGCTAAGATTATCTCTTTTAGGAACCATATTATGAATTTTAAGCAACTTGATCATGAACAAGTGCAAAGAAATCAATGTTTTGAGTGAAAAGATGGATGAACTTAGGAATTTATTTGTTAAGAGTGTTTCTTCTGATCCCAATAATATGCCTTTATCCACTTTGCTTGAGAATAATAATGAATCTATGGATGTGAATTTTGTTGGTAGGAATAGTTTTGGTAACAACGCTTATAGAGGGAATTTTAATCCTAGGCCTTATCCTAGTAATCCTTCTAATAATTATGGAAATTCCTACAACAACTCTTATGGAAATTTTAATAAGATGCCCTCTGAATTTGAGAGTAGTGTTAAAGAGTTTATGAATTAACAAAATAATTTTAATGCTTTGCTTGAAGAAAAATTGCTTAAAGTTGATGATTTGGCTAGGAACGTTGATAGAATTTCTCTTGAAATTGATTCTTTAAAGCTTAGATCTATTCCTCCTAAGCATGATATCAATGAGTCTCTCAAAGCCATGAGAATTTCCATTGATGAGTGCAAAGAAAGAACCGCTAGGATGCGTGCTTACAAAGATGCCTTTATTAAAGCGTGTTCTTTTAATTCCTATGAAAATCAAGATGAAGATCTAAAAGTTATTGATGTGTCCCCTATTAAATCTTTATTTTGCAATATTAATCTTGATGAAACTGAATATGATCTTCCTTTACCTAGGAGGCGTTCTAAGAATTCTGAGTTTTTAGATCTTGATGATGAAATTGATAAAAGTGGGATTGAAAGAAATAAAAATCGAGATATTGCTAAACCCACTATATTGGATCTCAAGGAATTTAATTATTAAAATTGCTCTTTAATTGATTGTATTCCCTTGTTGCAATCCGTGCTAAATTCTCCTCATGCTTATAGTCAAAATAAGGCTTTTACCGAACACATTGTTGATGCCTTGATGCAATCTTATGAAGAAAAACTTGAGATGAAAGTTTCTATCCCTAGGAAACTCCATGATGAGTGGGAAACTACCATTAAAATTAAAATTAAAGATTATGAGTTTCATGCTTTGCGTGATTTGGGTGCTAGTGTCTCTACTATTCCCAAAGCTTTGTGTGATTTGCTAGATTTCCGTGACTTTGATGATTGCTCTCTAAACTTGCATCTTGCGGATTCCACTATTAAAAAAACCTATGGGAAGAATTAATGATGTTCTTATTGTTGCAAATAGGAATTATGTGCCCGTAGATTTTATCGTTCTTGATATAGATTGCAATCCTTCATGTCCTATTATTCTTGGTAGACCTTTCCTTAGAACAATTGGTGCAATTATTGATATGAAGGAATGGAATATTAGGTTCCAATTTCCCTTAAAAAAGGGTATGGAACACTTCCCTAGAAAGAAAATAAAATT
Organism: Aegilops longissima; assembly: GCA_021605205.1. Classification (NCBI taxonomy): domain Eukaryota; kingdom Viridiplantae; phylum Streptophyta; class Magnoliopsida; order Poales; family Poaceae; genus Aegilops; species Aegilops longissima. The sequence goes on along the minus strand of CM038681.1, from coordinate 432,237,702 downwards.
ACCTTATGAATCTATCATGAGAGCCACTTATGGATTGCCTACCAAAGATGGCAATACCTAGATCTATCCTTGCTTTTATGCCTAGCTAGGGGCGTTAAACGATAGCGCTTGTTGGGAGGCAACCCAATTTTATTTTGTTTTTGCTTATGTTTAGGAATAAATAATCCATCTAGATTCTGTTTAGATGTGGTTTTATCTTTTAATTAGTGTTTGTGCCAAGTTAAACCTATTAGATCTTCTTGGGAGATAGTTATTTGATCTTGCTGTAATTTCCAGAATCTTTGCGCTCAGTGCCCGAATTGTTAAAAATCACCAGAACGTGATAAAATAGTGATTCTAATTGCTGCTGATCAATAAACAAATTTTCCATGTCGTATAATTTTGGTAGAAATTTTTGAGTTCCAGAAGTTTGCGTTAGTTACAGATTACTACAGACTGTTTTGTTTTTGACAGATTCTGTTTTGCGTGTGTTGTTTGCTTATTTTGATGAATCTATGGCTAGTAAAATAGTTTATAATCCATAGAGAAGCTGGAATACAGTAGGTTTAACACCAATAAAAATAAAGAATGAGTTCATTACAGTACCTTAAAGTAGTCTTTTGTTTTCTTTCTCTAACGGAGCTCACGAGATTTCTATTGAGTTTTGTGTTGTGAAGTTTTCAAGTTTTGGGTGATTTCTTTTGATGGATTATGGAACAAGGAGTGGAAAGAGCCTAAGCTTGGGGATGCCCATGGCACCCCAAGATAATCCAAGGACACCAAAATTAAAGCTTGGGGATGCCCTGAAGGCATCCCTCTTTAAATCCACTTCCATCGGTAATTTACTTGGAGCTATATTTTTATTCTCCAACATGATATGTGTTTTGCTTGGAGCGTCTTGTATTATTTGCGTATTTGCTTGTTAGTTTGCCACAATCATCCTTTCTGTACACACCTTTTGAGAGAGCCATACATGAATTGAAATTTTTTAGAATACTCTATGTTCTTCACTTATATCTTTTGAGCTTGATAGTTTTGCTCATAGTGCTTCACTTATATCTTTTTGAGCTTGATATTCTTGCTCTAGTGCTTCACTTAGACCTTTTAGAGCACGGTGGTGGATTGTTTTAAAGAAACTTGATATCTCATGCTTCACTTAGATTATTTTGAGAGTCGTTAATAGCATGGTAATTTTCTTAATGTTAATATACTTGGTATTCAAGATATGTGAAACTTTCTTTTGAGTGCGTTGAATACTAAGATAAGTTTGATGCTTGATAATTGTTTTGAGATATGGAGGTGATAATATCAAAGTCGTGCTAGTTGAGTAGTTGTGAATTTGAGAAATACTTGTGTTGAAGATTGCAAGTCCCGTAGCATGCACGTATGGTTAAAGTTGTGTAACAAATTTGAAACATGAAGTGTACCTGGCTTGTGCATCCTTATGAGTGGCGGTCAGGGACGAGCGATGGTCTTTTCCTACCAATCTATCCCCCTAGGAGCATGCGCGTAGTACTTTATTTTTGATGACTTCTAAATTTTTGCAATAAGTATATGAGTTATTTTGACTAATGTTGAGTCCATGGATTATACGCACTCTCATCTTTCCGCCTTTGCTAGCCTCTTCGGTACCGTGCATTGCCCTTTCTCACCTTGAGAGTTGGCGCAAACTTCGCCGGTGCATCCAAACCCCGTGATACGATACGCTCTATCACACATAAACCTCCTTATATCTTCCTCAAAACAGCCACCATACCTACCTATCATGGCATTTCCATAGCCATGCCGAGATATATTGCCATGCAACTTCCACCATCATCATCGTGACATGCATTACTTTTGTCATATTGCCATTGCATGATCTTGTAGTTGACATCGTATTTGTGGAAAAGCCACCATGCATTATTTTTCATACATGTCACTCTTGATTCATTGCACCATCCCGGTACACCGCCGGAGGCATTCATATAGAGTTGTAATTCATATGTTGTAATGAAAGTGTGATGATCATCATTAGAGCATTGCCCAAAAAAAAGAGAAAGACCAAAATAAAAAAAGAGAAAGGCCCAAAAAATAAAAATAAAAAAGGGCAATGCTACTATCTCTTTTTCCACACTTGTGCTTCAAAGTAGCACCATGTTTTTCATATAGTGAGTCTCTTAAGTTGTCTTGTTTATACTAGTGGGAATTTTTCATTATAGAACTTGGCTTGTATATTCCTACGATGGGCTTCCAAAATGCCCTAGGTCTTCATGAGCAAGCAAGTTGGATGCACACCCACTAGTTTTCTTTTGTTGAGCATTCATAGCTCTAGTGCATCCATTGCATGGCAGTCCCTACTCCTTGCATTAACATCAATCGATGGGCGTCTCCATAGCTCATTGATTAGCCTCGTTGATGTGAGACTTTCTCCTTTTTTGTCTTCTCCACACAATCCCCATCATCATATTCTATTCAACCCATAGTGCTATATCCATGGCTCACGCTCATGTATTGCGTGAAGGTTGAAAAAGTTTGAGATTATTTAAGTATGAAACAATTTCTTGGCTTGTCATCGGGGGTATAGAAGTTGGGAACATCTTTGTGTGATGAAAATGAAGCATAGCCTAACTATATGATTTTGTAGGGATGAACTTTCTTTTGCCATGTTATTTTGAGAAGACATGATTGCTTTGATTAGTATGCTTGAAGTATTATTATTTTTGTGTCAATATGAACTTTTGTCTTGAATCTTTCGGATCTGAATATTCATACCATGATTAAGAAGATTTACATTGAAATTATGCCAAAGTATCACTCCGCATCAAAAATTCTTTTTTATCATTTACCTACTCGAGGACGAGCAGGAATTAAGCTTGGGGATGCCTGATACGTCTCCAACGTATCTATAATTTTTGATTGCTCCATGCTACTTTATCTACTGTTTTGGACTATATTGGGCTTTATTTTCACTTTTATATTACTTTTGGGACTAACCTATTAACCGGAGGCCCAATTTTAATTGATGTTTTTTGCCTTTTTCAGATTTCAAAGAAATGAATATCAAACGGAGTCCAAACGGAATGAAACCTTGGGATCGTGATTTTCCAACCGAACGTGATCCAGAGACTTGGACCCTACTCCAAGAAGCTTCCGAGGAGGTCACGAGGTGGAGGAACGCCCCGGCGCGCCCCGCCTCGTGGGCCCCTCAAGCTCCACCGACGTACTCCTTCCTCCTATATATACCCACGCACCCCAATAGACCAGATCACGGAGCCAAAACCTAATTCCACCGCCGTGCCTTCTTCCTCAGATCAACGAGATCCCATCTTGGGGCTGTTAGGAGTTCACGAGAGGGCATCCACCACGGAGGGCTTCTACATCAACACCATAGCCCCTCCGATGAAGTGTGAGTAGTTTACTTCAGACCTTCGGGTCCATAGCTAGTAGCTAGATGGCTTCTTCTCTCTTTTTGGATCTCAATACAATGTTCTCCCCCTCTCTCGTGGAGATCTATTCGATGTAATCTCCTTTTTGCGGTGTGTTTGTTGAGACTGATGAATTGTGGGTTTATGATCCAGCTTATCTATGAATAATATTTGAATCTTCTCTGAATTCTTTTATGTATGATTGAGTTATCTTTGCAAGTCTCTTCAAATTATCCGTTTGGTTTGGCCAACTAGATTGGTAGTTCTTGCAATGGGAGAAGTGCATGGCTTTGGGTTCAATCTTGCGGTGTCCTTACCCAAAGGATGTAAAGGGTTGCAAGGCACATATTGTATTGTTCCCATCGAGGATAACAAGATGGGGTATTTATCATATTGCATGAATTTATTCCTCTACATCATGTCATCTTGCTTAAGGCGTTACTCTTTTTAACTTAATACTCTAGATGCATCTTTGGATAGCGGTCGATGAGTGGAGTAATAGTAGTAGATGCGAATCGTTCGATCTACTTGTCACGGACATGATGCCTATATACATGATCATACCTAGATAACCTCATAACTATGCTCAATTCATCAATTGCTCAATAGTAATTTGTTCACCCACAAGAGAATAATTATGCTCTTGAGAGAAGCCACTAGTGAAACCTATGGCCCCGGGTCTATTCTCATCATATCAATCTCCATTACTTTATTTACTTGCTTTGCTTTTACTTTTTACTTTGCATCTTTATACCAAAAATACCAAAAATATTATCTCTATCGATCTCACTCGTAAGTGACCGTGAAGGATTGACAACCCCTAATCGTGTTGGTTGCAGTAGCTATCGCTTTGTGCAGTACGAGGGACTTGCGTGACCTCCTCTTGGATTGATACCTTGGTTCTCAAAACTAAGGGAAATACTTACGCTACTATGCTGCATCATCCTCTCCTCTTCGGGGAAAACCAACGCAAGCTCGAGACGTAGCAGCTGGCGCCCGCGTGGCGCCCGCCTGCTATCGATCATCATGGCTCATGTCACGAGAACCTCACGAGGTTTGCCTTGCCTTGATCTCCCCGCCCCTCGCGAGCCAACCTGGTGAGGCCGCTCCCGAGGAGGTCTTGTATCGTCTGCCTCGCGAGGCTTGGCCCCTCGCGAGGGTCTTGGATGCCTTGTTGATGAAGATGGGACGTACAGGCCTGCTAGCACAGCCACGCCGTGTGCCGCAGGCAGGCAAGTCTGGGGTCCCCCGTTCCCAGAACGCCGATAGTTTTGGAATCAGTTGCACCAGACTTTGGGTACCAGGCTAGAGTTCAGTATAGCCTTTCATCCGCAGACAGATGGACAGGCCGAGAGAGTCAATCAGATTCTGGAGGACATGTTGAGAGCTTGTGCACTAGATTATGGATCTAGTTGGGATGAAAATTTGTCTTACACAGAGTTCTCATACAACAACAGTTATCAGGCTAGTTTGAAGATGGCACCTTTCGAAGCTTTGTATGGAAGAAGGTGCAGGACACCGTTAATGTGGGATGAAGTCGGAGACTATCAGTTGTTTGGACCAGATTTGATCAAGGAATCTGAGGAGAAGGTTAAGTTGATTCGAGATAGACTGAAGGTAGCTCAGTCCAGCCAGAAGAGTTATGCCGATACAAAATGCAAGGAGGTAGTCTATGAAATCAGAGACAGAGCATATCTTCGTGTGTCACCACTCCGAGGAGTTAAACGATTTGGAGTTAAGGGAAATTTAGCCCTGAGAACTGTAGGACCATACCGAGTTCTGGAGCGTATGGTAGAAGTTGCCTACAAGTTGGAATCACCCGAAGGACTGTTAGGAGTTCATGACGTGTTTCACGTTTCCGGTTGAAGAAGTGCCATGCAGAGATGGCCGATATTCCTCTAAGAGATACCGTGCCCCTGGAAGCAATTCAGTTGGATAGTGACCTAACCTACGAGGAGAAACCCGTCAAGATTCTCGAGTTTGCCAGCCGAGTTACCCGCATCAAGGTTATAAAGTTTTGCAAAGTTTAGTGGAGCCACCATACTGAGGATGAAGCCACCTGGGAACGAGAAGAAGACCTAGGAAAAGACCACCCACACCTATTTTCTAGCCAGCCCAAATCTCGAGGGCGAGATTCATCTTAAGGGGGGTAGGTTTGTAACATCCCAACTTTCAATTTGGATGTTATACATAGGTCATCATATGCATATCATATTTTATTTGCATTTTGGTTGTGATCCTAGGAATCCTAAGCAACTCAAGGACCCAAGGAGAGAGTTGGGGATTTCATTTTTTTTCCGTTTTGAATTTTTCTCAAATTTGAAAAGAGGATCAATTTGGTTTTAATATTTTTCTTTCCAATTACTTCCAATATTAAAAACAAAAGAGAGAAGATAATATGACTTATTCAAAAGAAAGGAATATTGGAGGAGAAATTTTAAAATCAAAGAAATATTTTATTTGGATTTTATTTGCTATTTTATTTGAATTAGAAAAATATGCATTTTTGAAAATTGCATTATTAGGCCAGAAAAATGTTCACTTTATTCTAAATATTTTATTTAGACGGCGAAAATTGTTTTTGGCATTTTTAGAATTTTTTTAGTTTATAAGGAAAAACAATTCTTCGGCGGAATTTACTTAAAACAAAAGTTTCACCGATCGGGTCAAGGCTCACCGAGCGGGCCGGCCAGCAGCGCCGCCACCTTCCGCTCCACCCCGAGCCGCCGACCCCGAGCCGCCTCCCTCTTCAAGATCAAGGTTAGCCGCCGCCGCCGCCGCCGCTGTCAGAGTTGCCATCACTGCCGCCATCGAGGCGCTGCTAAGCACCGATGTCTGCTGCCCTACAGCCGCCAGAGCGCCAGAGCCGCCCGCCCGCGCCGTTCACCGGATCTCGCCGCCGCGGGTTTCTTGTTGAATCGGTAAAAACCGACAAAATCGTCGCCCCGGTTTTTTTCGTTAGATAGGTTCTGTTTTTTTTCGGTCGCTAATTAGCGAACGTTCACCCGAACGTCACTATTAGCGAACACGTTCGCCTGTTTTTTTTCACTTGAGTTTCGTAGCTCCGATTCGATTGATTCTTTTTGCAAGTCGAAGCTCTTCAGTTGAACTTTCAATTTGAATCTTCTCATCTGAGTTTTACCTTTGCATCTATTTCTTGAGATCTTATGTATGTTATTGTTTGTTTGTGATAGAGTTTCCGGAGTGCGGAGCGTGCTACTACGAGTCACTAGGATTTTCAGATCGTCAGCAAGGCAAGTAACACTTTGATCATACCCTTTATTACCCAGTTTTTATGCATTAGTCTCAATCCTCAAACATTGCATGAGTAGGATCTGTTAACATGTGGGTTTTGGGAAGTAGTAGTTGAGGTAGTACCTATTGCCCTTTTCATTCAAACCGTGGGAGTTACTTCTACGTTATGCTTATATTGTTATGCTCTGCTCGTAGAGGTGGTTTGGTTTGAGTGATTCTTGACAGTTGTGAGTATTATTATGAACTAAGGGTTTATTTAAGGTGGCTACTTTAATACACATCTGGGTGGGTTGTTTGTGGGCACCTGGGGAATCCAGTGTTGTCCAAGGAGATCCCGGGGAATCAGTGTGATCATCCTATGGTTCGCCACCCAGGCTCAAAGGGATCATAAGATTATTCATGCTAGAAACTTCCGTGTGCAGCCACAAGCCATTATGGGTTCTGGCATAGTTGAGTAAGTTGTGGGAATCCTTTCCATGATGGGCTAGTAGATGTAGGGGATTGTAGGTGTACCGGCCTATCTACTGGTTAAGGTGACCTCTTCGGAAAGATTGTGTCTCGGTCATCCGTTCCTCAAACATCATGCGGTGAGAGAAATTCAACGGAGGAGATCGAGACTTGTGGGGGAAAGTGTGCAAACCTCTGCAGAGTGTACATACTAATCATGGTTAGCCGTGTACCCGGTTATGGACATCTTGAGTACCTGGTTCTTGAATCATTGATTTGATCTCATCACTCTTAATTTAATTTGTTGGGTTGTTAATTAGTGCTTAATTGGGACTGAGATGGGGTTTCCATTCTCAATATTTATCAACCAACTTGTTAGTTAAATAAAATATATTCCTTTGCAGTAGGGAAAAATTGGCTTTACGCAAAAACTTAACCATAGAGCCACCACCAGCCAAATATGCATGTAGTAATAGCTGTTATCATGTTCTTTTGCTCTATAGTGTTATTTTGCCAGCATATTCCATGTGCTGGCCCGTTTCGGGCTGCAACGTGTTATGTTGCAGACTTTTCAGACGAAGAGTAAGGTGCGCTAGACCGTTGTCATGCACTCAGCTATGCCGTTGGAGTTGATGGACTCATTTACCTTTGAAGCTTCCGCTGTTATCTTATTTAGATGGCCTTAAGCCATATTATTGTAATAAGTTCTCTTTTGAGATATTCGATGTAATAAGTGTGTAATTGCACTCTGTTATAAATCCTTCGAGTACTGTGTGTGTCAGCATTACCGATCCAGGGATGACACTTATGCACAGAGATTTGATCGTTTGAGGTCGGATCGCTACATGAATAAGGAAATATAAAATAACAACTTTATTATTGCCTCTAGGGCATATTTCCTTCAATCTCCCACTTGCACTAGAGTCAATAATCTAGTTCACATCGCCATATGATTAACACCCATAGTTCACATCGCCATGTGACTAACACCCAAAGAGTTTCCAAGAGTCAATAATCTAGTTCACATCACCATGTGATTAACAGCCAAAGAGTACTAAGGTGTGATCATGTTTTGCTTGTGAGAGAAGTTCAGTCAATGAGTCCGCGACATTAAGATCCATATGTATTTTGCAATTTTCTATGTCTACAATGCTCTGCATGGTGTTACTCTATCTAATTGCTCCCACTTTCATTACGTATCCAAATTGAGACTTAGAGTCATCCGAATCGGTGTTAAAGCTTGCATTGACGTAACCCTTTACGTCGAACTCTTTATCACCTCCATAACCGATAAATATTTCCCTAGTCCTCTTAGGCAACTAAGGATAATTTTGACCGTTGTCCAGTGATCTTCTACTGGATCACTATTGTACCCCTTTGACAAACTCATGGCAAGGTACACAATAGGCCTGGTACACAACATGGCATACTTTATAGAACCTATGGCTGAGGCATAGGGAATGACTTTCATTCCCTCTCTATCGTCTGCCATGTTCGGGTTTTGAGTCTTACTCAACTTCACACCTTGTAATACAGGTAAGAACCCTTTCTTAGACTAGTTCCTTTTTGAACTTCTTCAAAACTTTGCCAAGGTATGTGCTTTGTGAAATTCCTATTAAGCGTCTCGGTCTATCCCTATAGATCTTGATGCCCAATATGTAAGTAGCTTCACTGAGGTCTTTCATTGAAAAAATTCTTATTCAAGTATCCTTTTATGCTATCCATAAATTCTATATCATTTCCAATCAACAATATGTCATCCACATATAATATCAGAAATGCTACAGAGCTCCCACTCACTTTCTTGTAAATACAGGCTTCACCACAAGTCTGTATAAAACCATATGATTTGATCACCTCATCAAAGCGTATATTCCAACTCCGAGATGCTTGCACCAGTCCATGGATCGCTGGAGCTTACACACTTTGTCAGCACCTTTTGGATCGACAAAACCTTCTGGTTGCATCATATAAACTCTTGTTTAAGAAATCCATTAAGGAATGCAGTTTTGACGTCAATTTGCCAGATTTCATAATAATAAAATGCGGCAATTTCTAACACGATTCGGATAGACTTAAGCATCATACGAGTGAGAAAGTCTCATTGTAGCCAACTCCTTGAACTTGTCGAAAACCTTTCGCGACAAATCGAGCTTTGTAGACAGTAACATTACCATCAGCGTCAGTCTTATTCTTGAAGATCCATTTATTTTATATGGCTTGTCGATCATGGGGCAAGTCCACCAAAGTCCATACTTTGTTCTCATACATGGATCCTATCTCATATTTCATGGCCTCAAGCCATTTATCAGAATCTGGGCTCATCATAGCTTCTTCATAGTTCGTAGGTTTTCCTTGGTCTAATAACATGACTTCCAGGACAGGATTACCGTACCACTCTGGTGCCAAACGTGTCCTGGTCAACCTACAAGGTTCAGTAGCAACTTGATCTGAATTTCATGATCATTATCATTTGCTTCCTCTCTAGTTGCTGCAGGCATCACGCGAACGGATTTCTCTCATGTGCTACTTTCCAATTCAAGAGAAGGTACAACTACCTCATCAAGTTCTACTTTCCTCCCACTCACTTCTTTCAAGAGAAACTCCTTCTCTAGAAAGGACCCATCCTTAGCAACAAACATCTTGCCTTTGGATCTGTGGTAGAAGGTGTACCCAATAGTTTCGTTAGGGTATCCTATGGAGACACACTTCTCCGATTTAGGTTTGAGCTTATTAGGCTAAAGCCTTATGACATAAGGGTCGCATCCCCAAACTTTAAGAAACGATAGCTTAGGTTTCTTGCCAAACCACAGTTCATACGGTCGAAAGATCGAAATCAAATCAAAAATAATTGCAAACAAAACTCCCCCAGGTTTGATGTTAGTTGGAGGCACCCGTTGTTTCGGGAAGCCATATTGATGATTGTTGGTTGAGGGGGAGTAAAAATCTTTACCTTTCTGTTTGGGAACCGCCTATAATGTATGTAGTATGGAAGATATTGGGAACTCATGGTCGTTATGTTGACAATGAAAGCATACCTCTCAAAATTATTTTCATCTCTGTTTTTTGCTTCGAGCTTTGGCACCTCTGCAAATCCCTGCTTCCCTCTGAGAAGGGCCTATCTTTTACTTTTATGCAAGAGTCAGTAGTATTCCTTCTCATTCCAACCTACTCTTTAGTTGGCAAGCATCATGTGATGGAAAGATCTAAGCATATATGGCCATCCAAATATATTTGAGCATGATGTAGCGACCTGACCCAAAATCGGTCAAATCTCTGTGTCTGTACCATCCCAAGATCATGCTGGTACTCACAGTACATCGAATAAGTAATCAAAGTTCAATCACACCTGAATATCATTAATCGATTCTCATATAGAGTCTTTATTACAAGGGAATAAATTCGGCTCAAGGCCAACTCATGAGAAATAAACTATAAATGCTGCGGAAGCGTCGAAGGTAAGCGAGTCCATCCGACTCCAAAGGGCAATCGCCAAGCGCGGAGCATAGCCTCACTCCTGATCGGAATATATCTCTGCAACATAATACGTTGCAGCCATATAGGTCAGCTTTTGGAATAAGCTGGCAAGTCAAGAAGAATAAATAATAAAGTTACTAACACTATATGCATTTTGGCTGTGGAGCTCTAAATTTCATCATTTTGCGAAAAGCCAATTTTATCCTACTACAGTGGACTTATTTGCAAATTACTACAAATTGTTGGTAGTTATTGAGATGGTTCCGCCAACCAATATCTCGTTCCCAAAGTATTATTAAGTCATAAACCCATCAAATTAATCCATTAAATTTAGTGTTGAGATATCCGAATACTTCCAAGGTCCAGATGCTCAAATGTCCGTGAATCGGGACACGGCTAATCGATTAGGTTATAACACTCTGCAGAGGTTTATGACTTTCCCGCAAGAATCATTCCTCCTTTAAAGTCTTCGCACTTCATGGTGTTTGAAGACGGACGAATGAAACAGGTCTTCCAAAGAGTTCTTCCGCCACCGCCGGTACCCATCCAATCCTACCGCTCGTCTACTTCTCGTAGTACCGCCCAGCCAGCTTCACTACAAGGGTCAACCCAGCCAGAGCCCATAATGGCTTGCGGCTGCACAGGTAAGCTTCCGGTCATGGGGCATCCATCCTTCTCTTCGTGGCTGGGTGAAGCTTTCCGCAGGATGTCATGGCGCTTCTCCATGCATCCCGGCCACCACTGGGTGCTCCAGGTGCCCGTCAACCAAATCCTCCACCCAAGAGTGATTTTCAAGTCCATCTTGATCATTGTAGTCCATGGGTTGTCATCATCATTGACTCTCACATCTTGCTTATGAACTTCACTCATCCCAAATCCCGTCTACGAGCATAGCAAAATAACTACCACGTCCCGGGGTCATGGTAACAAGGGGACTGGTTCATCCTACCACATGATACTACTCAAGTTTAATGACTTCAAGATTTCACTACTGCATGCAATGGTGGGTGGTGACAACTACTAATGCACAAAAACATAGGTATAGAAATAACATGATCAAAACTTGCCTTGCTGATGATCCTCGTAAGCTAAAGAGTCGAGTAGCAAGCTTCAGACTCAGGAACTCTACCGAGACAAACAATAGCACAATAAGCATAAAGCAAGAGGATCACACAAGATAACAAAAGTAACATAGCACAACAAAACAATCAAAACCAAATCAAAAGGAAAACTCAAAGAAATCAAATTCAAAGTTTTCCCTATTCCAAACAATAACAAAAATAGTTTTTATATAACAAAATTCCTTAAAATAACCTAATCATGGTTTTAGGTTAACTTAACAGAAAAGGATTAACTAAGCAACTAGGAGCAAAAAGAATTAATTAAATAGCTATTATAAAACTCACTTTAGGCCTAATCCAATTTTTATTAAGAAAATTAATTTAAAACTTTTATTAATTATAAATAAAAGTTCATCTAATGGAGTGACAGAAACTAACCTAGAATAACTAATCACAAGTTAAAAATAAATTAATTTACTAATTAATTAATTAGGAAAACAGGAAATAATCAATTAATTAGGATTAATAGGATTCTGCCTAGAATTAATTATTTATTAATCCTAAAATACCAAAGTTAATTTCTAGGGTTTGGCAATATCAAAATAAAGTGATGACAAAAGAATCATGCAAAATAATTTTTCTAACTAAAACTATAGCAGATTTGCTATTCTGACTAAAACAATATTAAAGCATTTTTAATTATTTTTAACATAGCTAAATATATGTTTTTCAGAAACTACATAAAATTTGCAATCCAACAAAAAAAGAATCACTCGAAAATATTAAACAGAATAAAAGATATACATTTTTGAAAATTGAAACTATTCGGCTAAAACAGAAAATCAAAATAAAAAAAGAAAAAACCCAATGGGCCTATACTGTGCCCTGTGCGTAGTTTAGTCTAAACGGGCCTAGGGTTTAAACTAACGAACCGGCCAAATAAACAAAACCTAAACTAAAATAAAAACCGTTCGGGCCGGCCGGTTTTCTAATAAAAACATACCCCTTCGGGGGCTTCTAATCCTAACCATAGGTTTAGGATCGAACGGTGGAGGTGTTTTCCGGGGACTCACCGGACTCCGGCGACGGCGGCGGCGGCGGCGAGAGTGCTCCGAGGGCTTCGAGCGTCGGCGAGCTTCGGCGAGACGTCGGGGAGATGCGGGGGAGCTCGGGGGAGGGTTCGGTGGTGTCGGGGAAGGTCGGGGTGGACTAGGGTGGCGTCGGCGGTGGTTTTGGCGGCGGTGGCGAGCTCGGTGCTCCGGTGAGCTCGGGAGGGAGAAGGAGAGGGTTCCGGCGAGGCTAGGGGGGGGAATGGGGTGCGGAGCCTCGGGCTTATATAGCCAGGGGGTCGGGCGAGGGGCGGAAGGGCATCGGGGCGATCGGGATCTCCGGATTCTTGGGATCCGTGGATCTCCGCGAGCTCCGCTGCTTGGGCGAGGGGAAGACGACGGGTGGGGCCCATGGGTCGATGAGAGGAGAGAGGAGGTTGGTCGGGTGGCGAATCCACGGGGTTTCAGGCGAGGCGAGGTGCTGGGCTGGCTCGCTGGGTGGGCTGGCCTGGTGGGCCGGCTTGGCTGGGCAAAGGAGGCGGAGGGTGAGGTGGCGCTGGCCTGGCCGGGGTGGCTTTGGGCGCCCCAGGTCTTTTTTCCTTTATTTTTTTAATTAAAACAAAAACAAAAATAAAACCTAAACTATAAATATTTTATATAGGGTATATATATACCAAAATGATCAGGGGAATATTCCCTTTCATTTGAACATTTTTCCAAAGGCAAAATCCAAACTTTATAAAAATCCATTTTTCTCAATTTCAAATAAAATTTCAGATTTGAATCCAATTCTTTTGGCATTGTTTCCTCTGATATTTTTTTGGAGTGTCATGTTTGCTCCTCTCATACTTTTGATCAAGTATTTATCAGGCTTAGTTTTTTTTTAATTGTTTCCCACATGCCAAAGTTTGGAATTCAAATTCAAATAACTCTGAAACTTCAAATGGCATTCAAATTCAAACAGGATGCATAGGATGCTTAGCTATAATTGTAAAACATTCCAAATAGGAAAATTTGGGATGTTACAAACCTACCATTTTAAGATGAATCTAGCCCTCGAGATTCGGGTTGGCTAGCAAATAGGTGCGGATGGTCTCGACGAAGATCTTCTTGGCGTTCCTGTGTGGCTTCTTCCTCGGTGTGGTGACTCCACAGCACCTTGCAAAACTTGATGACTTTGCTGCGGGTGACTCTGCTTGCAGTCTCGAGAATTTTGACGGGTTTCTCCTTGTAAGTTAGATCACTGTCAAGCTGTATGGCCTCCAGGGGCACTGTGTCTCTTAACGGAACATCGGCCATGTCGGCATGACACTTCTTCAGCTGAGAAACGTGGAAGACATCATGAACTCCGGACAATCCTTCCGGCAATTCCAACTTGTATGCAACTTCTCCACGACGTTCGAGGATTTTGTAGGGGCTAATGAATCGGGGTGGTAACTTTCCCTTGACTCCAAACCTCTTGATCCCACGAAGTGGAGACACACGAAGGTATGCTCGGTCTCCCACTTCGTAAGTCACCTCCTTGTGCTTACTGTCGGCATAACTCTTACGTCGTGGATCGTGCTATCTTGAGCCGGTCTCGAATTAGCTTGACTTTCTCTCGAATCCTTGATAAGATCGGAACCGAAAAGTGATCGATCTCCAACACTATCCCACAAAGAATGGTGTTCGCACCTCCTTCCGTATAGAGCTTGAAAGGGCCATCTTCAAACTGGATTGATAACTGTTGTTGTACGAGAACTCTGCAGACGGCAAATTGTCATCCCAGCTAGACCCATAGTCTAGCACACAAGCTCTCAACATGTCCTCCGAATCTGATTGACTCTCTCGGTCGTCCATACATCTGCGGATGAAAAGGCTGTCTTGAATTCCAGCCTCGCACCCAAAGTTTCATGCAATTGCTTCCAAAACTTTGAGGTAAACTGCGTTCCTCTATCGACACGATTTTCCTCGGAACTCCATGCAGACATCGATCCTGGTCATGTATATCTTGGCCAACTTGGCACTGGTATAGGTAGTCTTCACGGGAATGAAGTGAGCTACCTTAGTCAAACGATCAACTACTACCCAGATAGAATCATAACTGAACGGGTCTGGGTAATCCGTGATGAAATCCATACCAAGTTTCTCCCATTTCCAATCGGGAATCGGCAAAGGTTGAAGTAACCCTGCTGGCTTCGATGTTCGCCTTTACGTTGGCAAACATCGCATACGGCTACGTACTCGGCAATGTCCTTCTTCATACCATCCACCGAAACTTTGCTTCAAATCCGGTACATCTTGGTGTTGCCGGGTGAATTGAGTACGGGAATCATGAGCCTCTGAAGAATTAGCTTCTGAGCTCGGGATCATTGGGCACGTATATACGATCCTCAAACCAAATAGTTCCATGTTCATCCTTTCGGAATCCTTTAGCTTTTCCTTCCTCCATCTTTTGCTTAATCTCATCGATTTCCTTGTCCGACTTCGGGCTTCACGAATCCTTTCGGTCAAGGTGGACTGAACTTCGAGTTGCGACAAATCCTTTCGAACTATCTCCATCGGAGATCTCGAGGTCATCGACCAACTCTCGGGTAATCCTCCTGCGGTAAGAGTATTTACATAACTCTTACGGCTCAAAGCATCTGCTACAACATTGGCTTTACCGGGATGGTAATGCAATCTCATGTCATAGTCCTTTATCAACTCTAGCCATCTCCTCCGCTCGAGGTTCAATTCCTTCTGCGTGAAGATATATTTCAAACTCTTGTGATCCGTATAGACATCACAACGATTTCCAATGAGGAAATGTCTCTGTGTCTTGAGTGCATGCACTACATTTGCTAACTCCAAATCATGCGTGGCATAATTCATCTCATGAGGCCGTAGCTGTCTGGAGGCATAAGCTACAACCTTACCTTCCTGCATCAATACTCCTCCGAGTCCTTGACGAGAAGCGTCACAATAGACCTGGTATTCCTTATGTATGTCCGGCAATATCAACACTGGGGCTGTGACCAACCGTTTCTTCAATTCCTGAAAACTGGCTTCACATTCCTCGGTCCAAACATACTTGGCTTCCTTCTTCAACAGCTCAGTCATGGGCTTGGCAATCTTTGAGAAGTTCTCAATGAACCTCCGATAATATCCTGCGAGTCCGAGAAAACTGCGGATCTCCTTGGTCGAGGTGGGTGGCGCCAATCGGTGACTGATTCAACCTTGGCGGGATCAACTGCTATTCCTTCTCCTGAAATAACATGTCCGAGGAATCCAACTTCCTTCAACCAAAATTCACATTTACTGAATTTGGCATACAACTGATGTTCTCAAGTTTCTCGTAACTAGACGCAGATGTTCCTTATGCTCTTCCTCGCTCTTGGAGAATATCAATATGTCATCGATGAACACCACGACAAACTTGTCCAAATACTCCATGAACACCTTGTTCATCAAATTCATGAAGTATGCACGGGAGCATTAGTCAATCCAAATGACATGACGGTATACTCATATAAACCATACACGTAGTGAAGGCTGTTTTGGGTATATCCTTTTCACGAATTTTCAACTGGTGATACCCTGATCGAAGATCGATCTTAGAGAATACCTTGGCTCCAACAAGCTGATCAAACAAGTCATTGATCATCGGCAGAGGGTACTTGTTCTTGATGGTTACTTCGCTCAATGCACGATAATCCACAACCATCCTCAAGCTTCCATCCTTCTTCTCTACCAAAAGAACTGGGGCTCCCCAAGGTGATGAGCTTGGACGAATATATCCTTTCTCCAATAACTCATTTATTTGCTCCTTGATTTCTTTCAACTCATTCGGTGGCATCCGATAAGGTCTCTTGGATATTGGGGCTGTGGGCAATAACTCAATCGAAACTCTATGTCTCCGTCGGTGGCATTCGGGTAATTCCTCCGGAACACATCGGGAAATTCTTGCACTCTCGGCACTTCCTCTGAACAACTCTCGTGAGGGAATGCACTGATTCTTCATCCGGCTGTGCTGGCTACATACTTGATCCTCTTACGCTCCGGGTGGTGAGCAGAATAGACTTGCCGGCGATCAATGTTCCTTCATACTTTGACAACCAATCCATGCCTAGGATTACATCCAAGGTCTGAGTTTCCAACACTATGAGTTCTACGGAAATTTGTGATTCCCGATGTTGAGGGTTGCGGACAGCTTAAACCTGCCATCATTTCTCCTCTGCGGCCCGACGGAGGGGCTTCTAAGGGTTCTAGTGCGTAATCCGTACTTATCCACAACTACCCTTGATATGAATGAATGCGTTGCACCGTAATCAAACAGAACCAAAACTGAACGTGAATTCAATAAAACTTACCAACCACGATGTTCGGCTGATCATAGACGTTCCACGTCGATGTGATTCACTTGAGCACGAGGGAAGGATTGGGCTTCTTGAGCCTCCATTGCCATTCCTGTTCCTCCGCTTGGCCTCCGGCAGTCGGTGGCGTAGTGCCCTGCCTTCCGGCACTTGAAGCGGTGATGTGGCTCAGATCCTTCGGAGCCGGGCAGAACGGTGCTGATTGCCATTACCATCGCCATTGCCATTGCCATGGCCTGACTTGTTGTCCTGGCTGCGGTTGTTTCCATTTCCACCATGGTTATGACCTCCATGGTTGTGATGGATGTGCCCTCCTGAGTACGGTGCATAGCGGGGCTTCTGCTGAGCTCCTAAATTGTGCTTCCCCTGGCTGTACTTCCGCTTTGCGGTTTTCTATCTGCTGCTGCTTGCCTTCCAGAATGGTGGCCTTGTCTACCAGCTCCTGGTAGTTGTTGAAAGTAGCCACAATAAGCTGCATGCTCAATTCATCATTGAGTCCTTCAAGGAACTTCTCCTGCTTGACGGCATCAGTAGCCACATCATCAGGGGCATAGCGAGCAAGCTTGCTGAATTCCTCCACGTACTGTGCCACAGTACGGTTCCCTCGCGCAAGTTGCGGAACTCACGCTTCTTCGCACTCATGGCTCCAGATGAGACATGAGCGGTCGAAGGCCCTGCTGGAATTGATCCCAAGTGATGCCACCCAAGAGAAAAGTGGCGGTGTAATTCTCCCACCAAGAAGCTGCAGGTCCATCCAGTTGATGCGCGCAAAGCGCACCTTTTCAAAGATCGGTGCATCCAACGGTGACTAGCTCTCTTCCAATCTTGCGGAGCGGTCATCACCACAATCGGCTCGGTGCTACTAGAGAACACCTGGCGGATTCAACCTCGTAAATCGAGTCAAATTGTCCACGATGGGTGGTGGTGGTGGATTGTTGGCGGGGTTGTTCGATTCGAATCGGGAGCTGCATCGGTGCATTCTCGCTTTGGAGCAGTGGGTGAGCTCGGCGGGAAACCAAAGGTCACGTCTCGGAGGCATCTGGTGTTTTGGAGTGGGTGAGAAGATTAGAATAGAACAATGGTCTATGAGAATAACACTACCCATATGAATGCACAATCATAACACACCAAACATTTATTCATTCCACTCAAACATGGTTCAAACTCGATTACAAAAGCTCATGACTAATCGAAGGAAAACATCGCCTAACTGATCGAAAAAAAGGAAATAAAAGATAACATGGTGGTCGACTAAAAGTCTTCATCGATGGCGCCTCCTCTTGGGGTTTCCTTGATGGTACTCCTTCAAAATCCTGATCATTGCTCACGAGGGTGCTTCATTTCCACTCGGGTAAAGGTCCTCTCCCAAGTCCATCTTCTCCTCAATCGCGCAAGCTTCATCTTGGTCGTCGACTATCTCCATGAAGTCCGTGATTTCTTCCTCATGGCCAAGGAAATCTGCGCGTGCCTTCTCCTCCAGCTCCAGTTCGCGGAACAAAAGCTTCCGGTGTGTCTTCGAGTTACGGCGAGCCTGAATCTCCCGTTTCCTGAGAAGACACTCCAAGTCCTGGATGTAAGAGAGAGTGGAATCGTCCTCGATGGTGCGGATGATATCTCCATTCCTTGCCCTGCGAGAAACCATGGCGAGGTCTCGAGTGATCGAGCTCGGTCCTCAGACTCCTCTCGGAGATGTCCAAGTGCTCGGTAGATCGCCACGTCCCTTCCGATGATCCAGTTGAACTCGGTGAACTCAAAGTTGATAGGCTCCGTCGTCCTCCAAAGGTCCTCCCTAGGATATGCACCTCAATCCTGAAGGGTGTCCGTCGGAAGTGCATTGGTTGGTTTCCAGTGATCAAGGGCGAGCAATCTTCAGCAGCTTCACCATCTGGACCAGCTTTCTTCCAAAGGGCATCGCCTCATCGGGTGGCAGTAACTCCGTAGCAAAACTGGGGTGAACTCGACGGCCATCTAGAATGTTGCAAAGGGAGAAGAGTCGAATAGATCGGGAAGAATTATAGAATGAAAGAGGGTTCAAAGTAAATGGTCTCGCTATGGCTTTCCGATCCTAGGGTTTACGATCCTACGGTCGGCGTGTGCTCGATACCATCTCAGAGCGACCTGACCCAAAATCGGTCAAATCTACGTATGCATACCATCCCAAGATCATCTTTGGTACTCACAAGACATCGAATAAGTAATCAAAGTTCAATCACACCTGAATATCATTAATCGATTCTCATATAGAGTCTTTATTACAAGGGAATAAATTCGCTCAAGGCCAACTCATGAGAAATAAACTATAAATGCTGGAGCGTCGAAGGTAAGCGAGTCCATCCGACTCAAAGGGCAATCGCCAAGCGCGGAGCGTAGCCTCACTCCCGATCGAATATATCTACGCAACATAATACGTTGCAGCCATATAGGTCAGCTTTTGGAATAAGTGGCAAGTCAAGAAGAATAAATAATAAAGTTACTAACACTATATGCATTTTGGCTGTGGAGCTCTAAATTTCATCATTTTGCGAAAAGCCAATTTTATCCTACTACAGTGGACTTATTTGCAAATTACTACAAATTGTTGGTAGTTATTGAGATGGTTCCGCCAACCAATATCTCGTTCCCAAAGTATTATTAAGTCATAAACCCATCAAATTAATCCATTAAATTTAGTGTTGAGATATCCGAATACTTCCAAGGTCCAGATGCTCAAATGTCCGTAACCGGGGACACGGCTAATCGATTAGGTTATAACACTCTGCAGAGGTTTGCGACTTTCCCGCAAGAATCATTCCTCCTTTAAAGTCTTCGCACTTCATGGTGTTTGAAGACGGACGAATGAAACAGGTCTTCCAAAGAGTTCTTCCGCCACCGCCGGTACCCATCCAATCCTACCGTTCGTCTACTTCTCGTAGTACCGCCCAGCCACTTCACTACAAGGGTCAACCCAGCCAGAGCCCATAATGGCTTGCGGCTGCATGTAAGCTTCCGATCATGGGGCATCCATCCTTCTCTTCGTGGCTGGGTGAAGCTTTCCGCAGGATGTCATGGCGCTTCTCCATGCATCCCGCCACCACTGGTGCTCCAGGTGCCCGTCAACAAATCCTCCACCCAAAGAGTGATTTTCCAAGTCCATCTTGATCATTGTAGTCCATGGGTTGTCATCATCATTGACTCTCACATCTTGCTTATGAACTTCACTCATCCCAAATCCCGTCTACGAGCATAGCAAAATAACTACCACGTCCCGGGGTCATGGTAACAAGGGGACTGGTTCATCCTACCACATGATACTACTCAAGTTTAATGACTTCAAGATTTCACTACTGCATGCAATGGTGGGGTGGTGACAACTACTAATGCACAAAAAACATAGGTATAGAAATAACATGATCAAAACTTGCCTTGCTGATGATCCTCGTAAGCTAAAGAGTCGTAGTAGCAAGCTTCGCACTCCGGGAACTCTACCGAGACAAACAATAGCACAATAAGCATAAAGCAAGAGGATCACACAAGATAACAAAAGTAACATAGCACAACAAAACAATCAAAACCAAATCAAAAGGAAAACTCAAAGAAATCAAATTCAAAGTTTTTCCCTATTCCAAACAATAACAAAAATAGTTTTTATATAACAAAAATTCCTTAAAATAACCTAATCATGGTTTTAGGTTAACTTAACAGAAAAGGATTAACTAAGCAACTAGGAGCAAAAAGAATTAATTAAATAGCTATTATAAAACTCACTTTAGGCCTAATCCAATTTCTATTAAGAAAATTAATTTAAAACTTTTATTAATTATAAATAAAAGTTCATCTAATGGAGTGACAGAAACTATCCTAGAATAACTAATCACAAGTTAAAAATAAATTAATTTACTAATTAATTAATTAGGAAAACAGAAATAATCAATTAATTAGGATTAATAGGATTCTGCCTAGAATTAATTATTTATTAATCCTAAAATACCAAAGTTAATTTCTAGGGTTTGGCAATATCAAAATAAAGTGATGACAAAAAGAATCATGCAAAAATAATTTTTCTAACTAAAACTATAGCAGATTTGCTATTCTGACTAAAACAATATTAAAGCATTTTTAATTATTTTTAACATAGCTAAATATATGTTCTTCAGAAACTACATAAAATTTGCAATCCAACAAAAAAAGAATCACTCAAAAATATTAAACAGAATAAAAGATATACACTTTTGAAAATTGAAACTATTCGGCTAAAACAGAAAATCAAAATAAAAAAAGAAAAAACCCAATGGGCCTATACTGTGCCCTGTGCGTAGTTTAGTCTAAACGGGCCTAGGGTTTAAACTAACGAACCGGCCAAATAAACAAAACCTAAACTAAAATAAAAACCGTTCGGGCCGGCCGGTTTTCTAATAAAAACATACCCCTTCGGGGGCTTCTAATCCTAACCATAGGTTTAGGATCGAACGTTGGAGGTGTTTTCCGGGGACTCACCGGACTCCGGCGACGGCGGCGGCGGCGGCGAGAGTGCTCGAGGGCTTGGCGTCGGCGAGCCAAGTGAGACGTCGGGGAGATCTTGGGGAGCTCTGGGAGGTTCGGTGGTGTCGGGGAAGGTCGGGGTGGACTAGGGTGGCGTCGGCGGTGGTTTTGGCGGCGGTGGCGAGCTCGGTGCTCTGGTGAGCTCGGGAGGGAGAAGGAGAGGGGTTCCGGCGAGGCTAGGGGGGGGAATGGGGTGCGGAGCCTCGGGCTTATATAGCCAGGGGGTCGGGCGAGGGGCGGAAGGGCATCGGGGGCGATCGGGGATCTCCGGATTCTTCGGGATCCGGTGGATCTCCGGCGAGCTCCGTTGCTTGGGCGAGGGGGAAGACGACGGGTGGGGCCCAGGGTCGATGAGAGGAGAGAGGAGGGTTGGTCGGGTGGCGAATCCTCGGGGTTTCAGGCGAGGGCGAGGTCTTGGGCTGGCTCGCTGGCTGGGCTGGCCCAGTGGGCCGGCTTTGGCTGGGCCAAAGTCTTGGAGGGGTGAGGTGGCGCTGGCTGGGCGGGGTGGCTTTGGCTGGCGCCTGGTCTTTTTTCCTTTATTTTTTAATTAAAACAAAACAAAAATAAAACCTAAACTATAAATATTTTATATAGGGTATATATATACCAAAATGATCAGGGAATATTCCTTTCATTTGAACATTTTTCCAAAGGCAAAATCCAAACTTTATAAAATCCATTTTCTCAATTTCAAATAAAATTTCAGATTTGAATCCAATTCTTTTGGCATTGTTTCCTCTGATATTTTTTTGGAGTGTCATGTTTGCTCCTCTCATACTTTTGATCAAGTATTTATCAGGCTTAGTTTTTTTTTTGAATTGTTTCCCACATGCCAAAGTTTGGAATTCAAATTCAAATAACTCTGAAACTTCAAATGGCATTCAAATTCAAACAGGATGCATAGGATGCTTAGCTATAATTGTAAAACATTCCAAATAGGAAAATTTGGGATGTTACACATGAATTATTATTGTTGACATTACCCTTGAGGTAAAAGGTTGGGAGGCGAAACATTAAGACCCTATCTTTCTCTGTGTTCGACGAATACTATTTGTTCTAAAAATATGCTTTGAGTGGTAGCAATCATGGAAGACTAAATGATAGTTGAGTATGTGAAGTTTGCTGAATCAAAGCTCTGACATAGACTCTTCCTGAAAATAAGATGAATTGTAATTGTTTGAGGACTAATAACACGGTTTGTTAGTTTTCAAGAAAGTTTGTGATCTATACTTTAACATGTGAATAGCTTGTTACTTGATCATGAAAAGTTCTATGAGTTGAGCTACTGTTATGATTGAAATTATCATTGATCAAACTTATGCACCTGCTAGCATTCACACTTCATAAATTATTTCTTTTATCATTTACCTACTCGAGTACGAGCAGGAATTAAGCTTGGGGATGCTGATACGTCTCCAATGTATCTATAATTTATGAAGTATTCATGCTATTATATTATCCATCTTGGATGTTTTATGGGCTTTACTATGCACTTTTATATTATTTTTGGGACTAACCTATTGACCCAGAGCCCAGTGCCAGTTCCTGTTTTTTTCCCTTGTTTCAGTGTTTTGAAGAAAAGGAATATCAAACGGAGTCGAAATGGAATGAAACCTTCTGGAGAAGTTATTTTTGGAAGGAAAGCTACCCGATAGACTTGGAGTGCACGTTGGGAAAGAAACGAGGGAGCCACGAGGTAGGGGGCGCGCCCTCCACCCTCGTGGCTCCCCTTGTAGGACCTTGAAGTATGTCTAGAGGGGGGGGGGTGATTAGACTACTTGACATTTAAAAACTTAACCTTTTCCCAATTTTAGAGTTTGACAGATTTTAGCTACTTTAGGACAAGTCAAGCAATCATCACACAATTCAAGCAAGCATGCAAAGAGTATATAGGCAGCGGAAATTAAAGCATGCAACTTGCAAGAAAGTAAAGGGGAAGGGTTTGGAGAATTCAAACGCAATTGGAGACACGGATGTTTTTGGCGTGGTTCGGATAGGTGGTGCTATCCTACTTCCACGTTGATGGAGACTTCAACCGACGAAGGGTAATGGTTTTGCGAGTCCACGGAGGGCTCCACCCACGAAGGGTCCACGAAGAAGCAACCTTGTCTATCCCACCATGGCCGTCACCCACAAAGGACTTGCCTCATTAGCGGTAGATCTTCACAAAGTAGGCGATCTCCTTGCCCTTACAAACTCCTTGGTTCAACTCCACAATCTTGTCGGAGGCTCCCAAGTGACACCTAGCCAATCTAGGAGACACCACTCTCCAAGAAGTAACAAATGGTGTGTTGATGATGAACTCCTTGCTCTTGTGCTTCAAATGATAGTCTCCCAAACACTCAACTCTCTCTCATAGGTTTTGGATCTGGTGGAAAGAAGATTTGAGTGGAAAGCAACTTGGGAAAGGCTAGAGATCAAGATTCATATGGTAGGAATGGAATATCTTGGCCTCAACACATGAGTAGGTGGTTCTCTCTCAGAAATGGTAAGTTGGAAGTGTAGGTTCGTTCTGATGGCTCTCTTCACGAATGAAGAGGAGGTGGAGGGGTATATATAGCCTCCACACAAAATCTAACCGTTACACACAATTTACCAAACTCGATGGGACCGAATTGTTAAACTCGGTCGGACCGATTTAGTAAACCTAGTGACCGTTTGTGATTTTCGGTGGGACTGACTTGCATCTCGGTGAGACCGATTCGGTTAGGATTAGGGCATAAGGTAATCTCGGTAAGACCGATTACACAAACTCGGTGAGACCGATTTGGTAATAAGCTTTCCAGAGAGTTGGTCAGGTAAACTCGGTGGGACCGATTTGCTCTTTCGGTGTGACCGAAATGTTACAAAAAGGAAACACAGAGTTTACATTGCAATCTCGGTGGGACCGATCTGCTCTTTCGGTGAGACCGAAAAGTTACGAAAAGGAAACAGAGAGATTACAATCCCATCTCGGTGAGACCGAGATCCCTATCGGTAGAACCGATTTGCCTAGGGTTTGCGGCAGTGGCTATGACTATTGAACTCGGTGGTGCCGGATTGAAAGAATCGGTGTGACCGAATTTGGCTTTGGATTTAGGTCATATGTGGATGTGGGAAAGCAGCTGACGGTTTTGGAGCATATCACTAAGCACATGAAGCAAGAGGCTCATTAAGCAACACCTCATCCCTCCTTGATAGTATTGGCTTTTCCTATAGACTCAATGTGATCTTGGATCACTAAAATATAAAATGAAGAGTATTGAGCTTTTGAGCTTGAGCCAATCCTTTGTCATTAGAATTTTGTGGGGTCCACTTTCATCATCCATGCCATGCCATTCATTGAGCTTTCCTAAAATAGTAGTCTTGAAATAGCATTAGCTCAATGAGCTATATGTTGTTATGAATTACCAAAACCACCTAGGGATAGTTGCACTTTCAATCTCCCCCTTTTTGGTAATTGATGACAACATATAGATCAAAGCTTCGATAAGTGATAATAAGATTTAGAACATCGTCGCTTTGAGAAGTATGTGATAAGCAAGAGCTCCCCCTAAATTTGTGCATATATTAAAGTTTGCTTTGGACTGCAGATGCACAAGAGATTAGGCTCATGGGTTACTCTTCCATGTCACATACATCTTGGTGGAGCGCTCAAAATAATAAACAATGAATACATGCACTCATCACCAAGCAAAGTGAATGATCACATAAGATAGATAGGATAATATCAAGCATGCATAAGTGTAGCTTATGATCAAACACATGATCATCAATGTCTCACAAGCATATCATA
Organism: Aegilops longissima; assembly: GCA_021605205.1. Taxonomy (NCBI): domain Eukaryota; kingdom Viridiplantae; phylum Streptophyta; class Magnoliopsida; order Poales; family Poaceae; genus Aegilops; species Aegilops longissima. Next base: position 432,212,400 of record CM038681.1, on the reverse strand, counting down.
CTATCTCAACCAAAAGCAAACAAAGTTTGAAAAACCACCAAATAAAGCAAGAGAGAATAAAAGCAACACTCTCTCTCTCGAAGCCTATGATCTATACATTTTTCTCCCCCTTTGGCAACAAGTTACCAAAAAGTTCCTAGAAAATGCATAGTGCTAGATCGACTCTCAGGCTTGATTTTCTGGTGGTGGTGGAGTCTGGATCACTCCAAGGATGAAGGCTTCTGTTGAAGTGGATGGAGCTGGAGCTGAAGTAGATGCTGGAGCTGGTTGGGCTGGTGACGTAGCTGGAGCTGAGGTGGTGGCTCTGGTGTCTGAAGCTGGCACTGTGGCTGACCTCTGAGCTCGTGGCACTCTGGCAAATGCATCAGTTGTAGTTTTGCCCTTCCTCTCCTGCATGTCATCTTGAAGTTGCTCCACTGTAGACTGAATCTCTGTTACTTTTACATCCAAGTCATAGAACTTTTGTTCCATGATTCTCTCTAAGCTCTCCTGATTTTGAGTGAGGGTGGCCAGTCCTTTCTCAATCCTCAGTGTAGATGCAATCAAGTAACCAAGCTGCTCTTGTTTGGTTTTCAAGAAATACTCAAATGCCTCCTCTTGAGTTGGCATCCTGGCAGCTTTCTCCTTCCTTGCCTTCTCCTTCCTTTCTTGTGCTTGAACTGATTGTGGATCATTTTCATTCATGACAACCTCATTGTCCTCAAAGTCTGGATAAAGCGGAAAGTGTTCCTTATCCAACTGATATTTCCCTGTGCCCATCTTTGAGTTTATCAATTCTTGAATCTGAGGTGCATATCCACAGCTCCTCTTCTGATCTGCTGCAGTCCTCTTGATTGTTTCAATGATCAGGCTCATGACTTTGAACTTTTGTGGCACATCAAACAAATGCAGCATGTTGATGGCATGCCCTCTGATCATGTTATGGTCACCAGATTTGGGCAACAAAGTGTGCCTCAGAATCCAATTTATGGTTGGCAACCCTGACAGTAGAAAATGAACTGATCCAAACTTGTGAGTCTCTACTGCTTTGTCTGGAATCTCCTTGTACATGTGAGCCATTGAATTGTGACCCAACTTCTTCTTTGCATAAATGTCAAGGTCATCCTCTTCTTCCTTGGGGGCATTAATCAGACTTGCCCATTCTTCAACAGTGGACTGGTACCTTGTACCTTCAGACATCCAGACAATTCTTCCATCTGGGTAAAAATGTGCTGTGGAGTAGAACTGCATGATAAGCTCATCATTCCAGTTGGTAAACTTCTGTCCAACAAAATCTGCAACTCCACAGGCAATGAAGCTGTCTTGCACTCCAGGATAGTGCTGCTCATTCTCCTTGATGTAAGTCCAGTCAACCCATCTCATGTCACAGACTATGGGCTTCTTGCCCAACATAATTATTTCATAGAAGTCCTGCTGTTCCTTTGTGTGGAACCTGTAGTCAACAACAGTTCTTCTCCTTGAAGCATATGGATCTTCCATCCTCCACAGTCTCAGCCCTGAATCCTTCCTGATTCTCATGTCCTCAGCCATAGGATGGGCATCATTGTGGTCTGGTATCTTGGGCTTGAGTTTCCTCAGAACTTGTCCTTCTTCATCTTCCTCCTCTGCAGCCTCAGGCATAGGAGCCTTGTTTTTCTCAGCAGCTGGAATACTCCTGGTATTCCTCTTTGGAGCTGACTTGGCCTTGGAGGCAGCTTTGGGTGCATTCTTGGGCTTGGATGTGGCAGCCCCTGATCTTATTGCATCTCCCATAAGCTTAGCTGCCTTTGGTGCTGGTGCAACATCCTCTTCTTCATCTTCCATCATGGAAGGTCTCCCTATGACTCTGACTGTGGTCTTCTTGACCCTCTCTTTCCTCTTTTTCCCTTCAGCAGCAATTGGCTCTTTGGGTGCAGGCTTTTGAGGAATCTGAGTTGAAGCTCTGGCCTTTGGCATAGGCTGCCTTCCTGTTGGCCTTTTGACTTTCAGGCCTGGCTTGGTGCTCTGAGTTGAGCCATATTCCTTCTTGAGCACTACTTTCTTAGAAGTAGCTTCATCTTCTGCTATGTAATCTTCATCCTCAGAATCTGAGGTTCTTTTCCTCCTTTGCCTAGTTGCAGCTTTTGGCAAATTGCTTGGGGTACTCCTGTTGCCATCATCTGAAGAGCTGGAGGGACTAGTGCCCTCACTCATCTGCACTTGCTCTTCTGGCCTGTTCTGGCTATCACTCTGATCAGACATACTGCAAAAGCTGACTGCTGACCCTGTGAAGAGTTATAGATGAGATAGAAAAGATGAGCATCACAAAATGTAGAGATTTTTGCAAAACAATGATTCAAAAGTTCAGTTTTAGTTTTCCACAGAAAGCATTTCGGATCAACCGATTTTCAAACTCGGTGATACCGAAGCAGTTTTGGAACCTAAACTGATGATCTCGGTTGGACCGAGTTTTAGTTCGGTGGCACCGAGACTGCTAGGGTTTCACATAATCTTCAAATCGGTCGCACCGATTAGTAATTCTCGGCCAGACCGAGAGTCACTAGTACAATGGCATAAGCCGAATCGGTGAGACCGAGTTTTTCAACTCGGTGGGTCCGAGATGGTTTCGGCGGCGGAAACCTAACCCTAAAAATTTGAATCGCATCTAATCTATGAACTACTTTGGCTGGACATGAGTGTTTCAAACATGGCTAGAATCAATAGGAATACAATGTGCTAGGAATTAGACGTGGATAGCACAAAGATCAAGTCCATACCCTAACTTGGCGGTGGACTTGCTACGGCGGCAACGGCGGGGACGAAATCCGTTGACGGCGGCAAAGACCAGCGACAGGAGGCTGCTGGCGACGAGGAGACGATCTGGAGACCACGATGGCAGAGTGAGCTGTTGCGCGGGCGAAGGGTTTCGGAGAAATTTCCAAACTTTTGCCCGTGGCTATATATAGCCCATCCCTGTCGGTGTGACCGAGTGGAACAACTCGGTGCCACCGAGATGCATAACTGAGTACAGTTACAGCAAATCGGTAAGACCGAGAAGTTCGAATCGGTTGCATCGAGATCGAAAACTCAGATCAACTTGGTGATCTCGGTAGGACCGAAATGGAAGAATCGGTCAGACCGAGAATCACAAAGAGGTTTTGGAAGTTTAAGTCTATGACGAATCGGGGACTCCGAGTGCTCCTCACACAGAGTGGTTCGAATCTGACTTGATCAAATTTTGTGATGTAGCATGAACAGAGTTTGGGAAGAGAAAAGCATAGATAGCCAGAGAAGGTTCTTAGGCATTCTTGTCCATCCACTTGGCAAAAAGAAAAGAAATCAAACAATCAAAACAACAAGTGGATGTCCTTGAATGAGTAAAATATGCACCAACATGCTCACACAATAAGATGGCAAATGAAATATGTGTCAAAGCATGCACAACCAATACTAGCATCTATCAAGCAATTGGCGATGACTAGGTCATCTATATATGAGTATATTGACTTAGGAGTCAAATGAGAACATTTGATCATAGGTCATACTCATCGTTTAAGCTCAAGTGAGGTTACCACTTTTACATAATGCATTAATATGTTCACACCATTTGAGTTGCTTTAACTCAATCCTTAGAGTTAAGCTCCCCCTAGATGTGAGATCTCCCCTTAGAGAGATGAACTAACCTTGGGTTTTGTCGATGATGACTTCATGTAGGTGTTGAAGATGTGAATGCTCAATGTTGATGTAGATCTTTTGGAGCAATCCTTTGGAGTGAGTTGCACTTTCAACTTACCTACATGGGTTAGTCCCACAAGGAACAAACAAGAATATCCATAGACATAGAGTGATGCACACACAAGATGATGTCCATGAATTCATTAGGTTACCTTGTCCCTTGCCTTACCAGCATGAGGGTTTGTGACTCCTTGAACTAGTGCAAGATGTGGAAGTTGATTGCACTTGTTCTTGCCAAAATGATATGAGTGAAGAATGTTGGCGGAGTCACCCTCAAGAACTCTCTAGTTCTTCTTCTTCGGGATCCACATCATCTTGATGGGAATCGTTGGAGTTGTAGTTGTACTTGATGAGGTAGAACTTGACGTAGTCTTGGGGATCCACTTGAATGAGGCTTTAGGTGCTTCTTCAAATGCATCAATCTCTTCTTGAAGCTTGTCCTTGCCTTTGTTCTTGTGGTCTTGTGGTGGAAGATCATCTTGAGCTTGTGTTCCCTTGAAGGAAGTAGGATCATACTTCTCTTGTTGAGGAACAAACTTCGTCTTGGGGTATTGATCTTCTTCCCACTCAACTCCATTGGCGTTGAACTTTCATTCAAAACCAACACCTTGATTCTTCCGGTGTCTTCCTTGCTTGCGTACAATTTCCTCGAATTGCTTACTCCCGGCAAGACTCTTGTATACACCTTTCTCTATAATTTCCTTCAATAAGCTATTTTCTTGCTCAAGTGTAACTTGGCTAAGAGAATCATTAGTGGAATAAAGGGAACTACTAGAAGCAACAATATTGGATTTGACATTGTTATTGTTACTACTAGAGGAAGAATCTTTCTTGTTCTTGTTACTAGATTTGACTTGAGGCATGTAAGTAGATAAGAGTAAACGCTTGGCAATGTAAGAAGAACTTTTCTTGCGGAGATCATCATTGATTGCCTTTAAGAACTCATGTTCTTGCTCAAGATTGAGCTTTTCAAAGCGTAACTTCTCATGAGCTCTTAAAAGTTCTCGATGATCTTCGAAGATAGTTTCATGAGCTAACTTAAGAGTGTTTAGTTCTTTAGTTAGACGCTCAATTTTCTCCTTATCATTGTCATTGGTTTTAGCATGATTAATTGACGTTTCATCATAGTATTCATCACTAGAGTTGTCAACAAGTAAATCATCATCACCTAGCAAGTCATCTTCATCAACATCAAAATCAACATACTCGGGGTGTGTTACCTTAGGACCTTTGGCCATGAAGCATCTTCCAATTCCTTCATTTGGTGATTCAAATATGTCGTAGGAGTTGGTTGACACAAGTGCTAGACCGGCAACACCTTCATCTTGAGTGTATTCGGAGTCGGAGTGATAGCTTCTCTCGGAGTGATGGTCGGAGTCGGAGCCGGATACCCATTCACCAACATGAGCTTGATGTCTTCGTTTTGTGTAGCTCTTCGATGACTTATCCTTCCTTTCCGAATCCTTGCTTCTCCGTGAGGATCTTCGTTCATATCGATCATCTCTACTCCTCCTCTCTCTTGGTGGTGATTCTTCTCTTTTGCTTCTTCTTCTTGGAGAATCTTCTCTTCTTTTGTAGGGTGCCGTACACTCATTGGAGTAGTGTCCGGGTCTCCCACAATTGTAGCAATTTCGCTATCGATTAGACGATATTTTGTCATGGTAGGATCTTGACTTGGAGCTTCTTTCTTTGCTTCTACTCTTGTAGAATTTGTTGAAGTTCTTCACCATTAAGCTCAATTCTTCATTGAAGGTTTGTTTCTCACTTGATGATGTGGGGGCTTCACTTGAGGCTTTGTAAGCACCGCTTGACTTGTTGTGAAGTTCCTCCTTATCCTTGAGTGACATCTCATGAGCAACAATCCTTCCAATGACTTCCGTTGGCTTGAGATCTTTGTAGTTTGGCATCATTTGAATCAATGTGCACACGGTATCATACTTTCCATCCAATGCTCTTAGGATTTTCTTGATGATGAATTTGTCGGTCATTTCTTCACTCCCTAAGCCGGCAAGCCTAGAGTACATTTCAGCGACACCTTCACCATCCTTCATTTTGAACTTGTCAAGCTGACTTTGGAGCACATCCAACTTGGATTCCTTGACGGACTCGGTACCTTCATGCATATCAATCAAAGTATCCCAAATTTCCTTTGCGTTCTCAAGACGGCTGATTTTGTTGAATTCTTCGAGGCACAATCCGTTGAAGAGGATATCACAAGCTTGAGCGTTGTATTGCAGCATCTTCAACTCTTCCGCACCAGCTTCACGGTTCGGTTCTCTCCCATCAAAGAATTCACCTTGCAAACCAATACACACAATAGCCCAAACGGCGGGGTTATGTCCGAGAATATGCATTTTCATCTTATGCTTCCAACTAGCAAAATTAGTACCATCAAAGTAAGGACCTCTACGGTGATAGTTTCCCTCGCTAGACGCCATACTCTCCTAGGTTGTGAAACCAAGGCTATGACCACCAAAAGCTATGGAAATCAAAGAAAATGGAGACCAAAGCTCTGATACCACTTGTAGGACCTTGAAGTATGTCTAGAGGGGGGGGGGGTGATTAGACTACTTGACCAATAAAAACTTAACCTTTTCCCAATTTTAGAGTTTGACAGATTTTATCTACTTTAGGACAAGTCAAGCAATCATCACACAATTCAAGCAAGCATGCAAAGAGTATATAGGCAGCGGAAATTAAATCATGCAACTTGCAAGAAAGTAAAGGGGAAGGGTTTGGAGAATTCAAACGCAATTGGAGACACGGATGTTTTTGGCGTGGTTCGGATAGGTGGTGCTATCCTAGTTCCACGTTGATGGAGACTTCAACCCACGAAGGGTAACGGTTGCGCGAGTCCACGGAGGGCTCCACCCACGAAGGGTCCACGAATAAGCAACCTTGTCTATCCCACCATGGCTATCGCCCACAAAGGACTTGCCTCACTAGCGGTAGATCTTCACGAAGTAGGCGATCTCCTTGCCCTTACAAACTGCTTGGTTCAACTCCACAATCTTGTCGGAGGCTCCCAAGTGACACCTAGCCAATCTAGGAGACACCACTCTCCAAGAAGTAACAAATGGTGTGTTGATGATGAACTCCTTGCTCTTGTGCTTCAAATGATAGTCTCCCCAACACTCAACTCTCTCTCATAGGTTTTGGATCTGGTGGAAAGAAGATTTGAGTGGAAAGCAACTTGGGAAAGGCTAGAGATCAAGATTCATATGGTAGGAACGGAATATATTGACCTCAACACATGAGTAGACGATATTTGGAAGTGTAGGTTCGTTCTGATGGCTCTTTTCACGAATGAAGAGGAGGTGGAGGGGTATATATAGCCTCCACACAAAATCTAACCGTTACACACAATTTACCAAACTCGGTGGGACCGAATTGTTAAACTCGGTCGGACCGATTTAGTAAACCTAGTGACCGTTAGTGATTTTCGGTGGGACTGACTTGCATCTCGGTGAGACCGATTAGGTTAGGGTTAGGGCATAACATAATCTCGGTAAGACCGATTACACAAACTCGGTGAGACCGATTTGGTAATAAGCTTTCCAGAGAGTTGGTCAGGTAAACTCGGTGGGACCGATTTGCTCTTTCGGTGTGACCAAAATGTTACAAAAAGGAAACAGAGAGTTTACATTGCAATCTCGGTGGTACCAATCCGCTCTTTCGGTGAGACCGAAAAGTTACGGAAAGGAAACAGAGAGATTACAATCCCATCTCGGTGAGACCGAGATCCCTATCGGTAGAACCGATTTTCCTAGGGTTTTTGGTAGTGGCTATGACTATTGAACTCGGTGGCGCTGGATTGAAAGAATCGGTGTGACCGAATTTGGCTTTGGATCTAGGTCATATGTGGATGTGGGAAAGCAGCTGAGAGTTTTGGAGCATATCACTAAGCACATGAAGCAAGAGGCTCATTAAGCAACACCTCATCCCTCCTTGATAGTATTGGCTTTTCCTATAGACTCAATGTGATCTTGGATCACTAAAATATAAAATGAAGAGTCTTGAAATTTTGAGCTTGAGCCAATCCTTTGTCATTAGCATTTTGAGGGGTCCACTTTCATCATCCATGCCATGCCATTCATTGAGCTTTCCTAAAATAGTAGTCTTGAAATAGCATTAGCTCAATGAGCTATATGTTGTTATCAATTACCAAAACCACCTAGGGATAGTTGCACTTTCACCCCTGATGTATTTCTTCCGCCTATATATATCCATATACCCTAAAACGATCGGGGAACAGAATAGATCGGGAGTTCTACCGCCGCAAGCCTCTGTAGCCACCAAAAACCAATCGGGACCTGTTAAGCACCACCTGCCGGAGGGGGGAACCTCACCGTGGCCATCTTCATCATCCCGGCGCTCTCCATGACGAGGAGGGAGTAGTTCACCCTCGGGGCTGAGGGTATGTACCAGTAGCTATGTGTTTGATCTCTCTCTCTCTCTCTCTCTCTCGTGTTCTTGATTCGGCACGATCTTGATGTATCGCGAGCTTTGCTATTATAGTTTGATCTTATGTTGCTTCTCCCCCTCTACTCTCTTGTAATGGATTGAGTTTACCCTTTGAAGTTATCTTATCGGATTGAGTCTTTAATGATTTGAGAACACTTGATGTATGTCTTGTCGTGTGTATCTGTGGTGACAATGGGATATCACGTGATTCACTTGATGTATGTTTTGGTGATCAACTTGCGGGTTCTGCCCATGAACCTATGCATAGGGGTTGGCACACGTTTTCGTCTTGATTCTCCGGTAGAAACTTTGGGGCACTCTTTGAGGTTCTATGTGTTGGTTGAATAGATGAATCTGAGATTGTGTGATGCATATCATATAATCATACCCACGGATACTTGAGGTGCATTGGAGTATCTAGTTGACATTAGGGTTTTGGTTGATTTGTGTCTTAAGGTGTTATTCTAGTACGAATTCTAGGGCTGTTTGTGACACTTATAGGAATAGCCCAACGGATTGATTGGAAAGAATAACTTGGAGGTGGTTTCGTCTACCATAATCTCTTCATTTGTTCTCCACTATTAGTGACTTTGGAGTGGCTCTTTGTTGCATGTTGAGGGATAGTTATATGATCCAATTATGTTATTATTGCTGAGAGAACTTGCACTAGTGAAAGTATGAACCCTAGGCCTTGTTTCAACGCATTGCAATACCGTTTACGCTCACTTTTATCGCTTGTTACCTTGCTGTTTTTATATTTTCAGATTACAAAAACCTATATCTACCATCCATATTGCACTTGTATCACCATCTCTTCGCCGAACTAGTGCACCTATACAATTTACCATTGTATTGGGTGTGTTGGGGACACAAGAGACTCTTTGTTATTTGGTTGCAGGGTTGTTTGAGAGAGACCATCTTCATCCTACGCCTCCCATGGATTGATAAACCTTAGGTCATCCACTTGTGGGAAATTTGCTACTGTCCTATAAAGCTCTGCACTTGGAGGCCCAACAACATCTACAAGAAGAAGGTTGCATAGTAGACATCAATTAACACCCACTTGATTCAAGCGATTGTAGTACCCAGACATTCTGAGCACATGCTTACTGGCTGAGCTATTCTCCTCCATGTTGTAGGCAAAGTACTTGTCAGAGGTTTCATACCTCCCGACACGGGCATGAGTTTGAAATACCAATTTTAGCTCTTGGAACATCTCATATGCTCCATGGCATTCAAAATGTTTTTGACATCCCGGTTCTAAGCCGAAAAGCATGGTCTGATGTCGATTGAAGCTATGTCGGTATTTCCCCAAAGAGGAAGGGATGATGCGGCACAACGGTGGTAGGTATTTCCGTCAGATATGAAACCAAGGTAATCAAACCAGTAGGAGAACCAAGCAACACAACAACAGCCCCTGAACACAGATAACAAATCCTCGCAACCCGACGTGTTAAAGGGGTTGTCAATCCCTTCCGGGGTACGGCGCCTCAAGATAGGCAAACGGACGTGAGATAAATTGTAGTATATTGATAGACCGAACGCCAAATAAAATAAACATAAATAAAACACAGCAAGGTATTTTTGTATTTTTGGTTTAATAGATCTGAAAATAGATGCAAGAGAAAAGTAGATCGCAAAGGCAAATATATGAGAAAAAAAGACCTGTTAGGTTTCACTAGTGGCTTCTCTCGAGAAAAATAGCAAACGGTGGGTGAACAAATTACTGTTGGGCAATTGATAGAACTTGAAATAATCATGATGATATCCAGGCAATGATCATTATATAGGCATCATGTCCAAGATTAGTAGACCGACTCCTGCCTGCATCTACTACTATTACTCCACACATCGACCACTATCCAACTTGCATCTAGTGTATTAAGTTCATGGAGAAACGGAGTAATGCAATAAGAACGATGACATGATGTAGACAAGATCTATCTATGTAGAGATAGACCCCATCGTTTTATCCTTAGTAGCAACGATACATACATGTCGGTTCCCTTTCTGCCACTAGGATCAAGCACCGTAAGATCGAACCCACTACAAAGCACCTCTTCCCATTGCAAGATAAATAGATCAAGTTGGCCATAAAAAACCCAAATATCAGAGAAGAAATACGAGGCTATAAGTAATCATGCATATAAGAGATCAAAGAAACTCAAATAACTTTCATGGATATAAAAAGATATAACTGATCATAAACTCAAGTTCATCGATCCCAACAAACACACGCAAAAGAGTTACATCATATGGATCTCCAAGAGACCATTGTATTGAGAAGAGAGAGAGAGAGAGAGAGAGAGCCATCTAGCTACTAACTACGGACCGAAGGTATACAAAGAACTACTCACGTATCATCAGAGAGGCACCAATGGAGGTGGTGAACCCCATCCGAGATGGTGTCTAGATTGGATCTGGTGGTTCTAGACACCGCGGCGGCTGGATGAATATTTCATCGAATCCCCTAGGGTTTTGGGAATATTGGGGTATCTATAGAGCAAAGAGGCGGTCCGGGTGGCACCCGAGGTGGGCACAACCCACCAGGGCGCGCCTGGGCCTCCTGGCGTGCCCTGGTGGGTTGTACCCCCCTCGGGGCACCCCCAGGTGCATCCAGGGCCCATTGCGTTCCTTCTGGTCCAAATAAAATCTCAATAAAATTTCGTTGCATTTGGACTCCGTCTGATATTGATTTCCTGCGATGTAAAAAACATGCAGAAAACAACAACTAGCACTTGGCACTATGTCAACAGGTTAGTACCAAAAAATGATATAAAATGACTATAAAACATCCAAGATTGATAATATAACAACATGGAACAATTAAAAAAATTATTGATACGTTGGAGACGTGTTGTAACGCCCCGGATTCGATACGCCAGGTGTCCGCCAGTTATTCGCCGTCCTTGCCATGTCAGCTGCTTGCGTGTTGCACTTTGCCATGTCATCATCTGCATTTCATATCATGTCATCATGTGCATCTCATTTGCATACGTGTTCGTCTCATGCATCCGAGCATTTTCCCCGTTGTCCGTTTTGCAATCCGCCACTCCTATGTCCCCCGGCGCTCCCTTTTACCTCTTTTCGTGTGCGGGTGTTAAACTTTCTCGGAATGGCCCGGGGTTTGCCAAGCGGCCTTGGTATAGCACCGGTAGACCGCCTGTCAAGTTTCGTGCCATTTGGAGGTCGTTTGATACTCCAACGGTTAACCGGGTAACTGCAAAAGCCTCTTTTGTGTTGCAGCCCAACACCCCCTCCAAAGTGGCCAAAACCCAGCAAACTCCCCTCCATGCTCTCGGTCGTTCGATCACGATCGCGTGGCCGAAAACCGTGCCTCATTTGGACTCTCCTAGCTCCCTCTACCTATAAGTATGTGTCTCCCTCCGAAATTTCGGGTCCAACCCTAGTCTTCTTCATCCTCGCGCCGCCGGACACGTCCGCGCCGCCACCGGACATGTCCAGCCCTTGCTGGCGGGCGAATCCGCCGCCGTCACGTCAGCCCGGCCTCCCTCTCTCTCTCCTCCCACCAGCGGCCCGTGGGACCGGAGCAGGCCCTTGTGAGCCAGCAGCGCGCCGCCGCCTCTGGCCCGCTCCCCAGGCAGTCGCTCCGCTTCGTCCGGCCGCTGCTGCGCCTCCGCCCGCCCGCCGGCATGCGCCGCCGTCCGCCGCCCACCTCGCAGCCGCGCCCGCCGCCGCCATGGAGCTCTCCGCCGCTGCGCAGCCTCCTCCGCCTCTCGCCCGTGCTCCTCCGCCTCTCCGCCCGCGCGCCATGGCGCGCCCGCCGTGGCCCACCTCCGCCTCGCGCCGCCCGCCCTCCGGCCGCCGTCGCCCGGCCGCCTCGTCGCCGGATCCGCGGGTGGGATGAGATCCACCCGCCCGGCCAACCAAACACACCCGCGCCCCGGATCCCTCCGTCCCGGGATCTCCTCGTCCCGTTGACTTTTCCCGGAGGGTATGAAAATCCACTAAGTCCCAGATTTCTGTCATTTATTTGCTCATGTTCATCATGCCATAACTCTCTGCATATTCTTCGTTTCGTGCGTGTAATATGTCAAATTGTTCGTCTCGACGAGTACATCATTTCATCTCATTGCATCATTTTCATTTGAGCTCATCTTGGTGCCCGAAATGCTGTTAGAAAAGTGCTATGTGATGTTAGTTTCAGATTCTTATCAGAACATGCACTTTTGTCATTTTTGCCATGATTGATGTGTGCACCCTATGAACTTGAGCCCTACATGTGTTTTGTAATATGCCATGCCATATTTACAGGGGTGTATGCCATGTATTTTTGTGATCTCTGTGGTGACTAGCACAAGCATGCAAACTAGGCTTCATGATGTTGCTGATTTCAGCCCCTGTTCTGCTGATATTTTTATGCCATGTAAACTTGATGCTACCGAGAGATCCATGCTTATTTTGAGATATTTCAGTAAGGATGTATTGAACATATGGTTATTATCTATCCATCCATGCCCTTTTTTACAATTATGGAGTGCCATAGCTTGAGTCAATCGAGCTCTACTTTTGCTATAAAATGTTTCCTGGCAGGTTGTTTACATGTTATTCAATTTTGCCAAGGTTGTTGTAGTTGATCCGTGTATGCTATGATGTTGTTCTTGCCATGTATAGAATTTATGCCATGTCTTCTTACTGTTGGTTGCCTTGCCATGCCATGTATTGCTCTGTGGTGAGTGGTTCAAGCTCACCAACATGCCTACTTGTTATCTGTTTATGCCATGCTCAGTTTTGCACTAAATCTGAATCTGTTTATGTTTTGCTATATTCGCATGCTTGCAACTGTATTTTCTGATCCCTTTTGGCTTATGGTCACTAAGGGACTTTTGTTCTATGCATTTAGTAGATTCATGCCATGCCTTTGTTTGCCATGATAAGTTCCTGTAGCATGTTGTTTGATAGCTCTAAACATTGCAACCTGATGTTATATTCTGTTAAGTCTGTGAACCTGATATTATATGCAATCTTGCCATGTGTTTTTGAGCATGTTCTAATTGTTTCTGGAGATAGCTCGGTGTTCATGTTTTGTCATGCTTTACCTGTACATCATGCCCATGCCTTTTGTTTTTTTGTTGAGGTCCCGTAGCATGTTGTTTTGATGCTTTCCATATGCTTAGTTGTTGTTTTGGACAGATTGTTGCTATAACTTGTATAGGGTGTATGTGTTGATCCGTTGCTCCGTTTTGAGTGTGCTCTATATGAAACTTGCTTGATTTTGCACGTAGTTTCATATTATCATGTTGCATCCTTGTTTTGAGGTGTTTTCTTGATGTTGGTATGCATTTTGCATCAATGCCATGTTTATCTTGTTTTACTCATATCTTCTAGGCCGTAGCTCCGAATTAAATGAACTTTATATGTAACTTGACTAGAATTTCGTGTAGATCATCTTGGTGCATTTTAAATTGCTGTTTAACAACTTGAACATAAGGTTTATTAAGAATTGAACCAATTTCGAAATTTGCATATGAGGACTTACCGGAATTGTTCTATGTTGTTTCCGGCCTCATTTAAACTTGCTTTGACGTGTTGTTCTTGTTTGCATCATCTCTTGCCATGAGTAGCTTCATGTAGTCTTGTGATGCACCATGATTGGTTGAGCATCATGTCTTGTCTATGTGTGGTGTGCTTACCTTGTTGTGTGCTTCTTCTTGTTAGTTCCTGTTTCGTTGCGATCGTGAGGATTCGTTCGTCTACGCTTGGTTCGTCTTCGTGGCTTCATCTTCTTCATGGACTCGCTCTTCTTCCTAGCGGGATTTCAGGCAAGATGACCGCTACCCTGGATCTCACTACTATCATTGCTATGCTAGTTGTTTCGTTCTATCGCTTTGCTGCGCTACCTATCACTTGTTCCTCAAGCCATCCCAAATTGCCATGTCAGCCTCTAACCTTTTGCACCCTTCCTAGCAAACCGTTGTTTGGCTATGTTCCCGCTTTGCTCAGCCCCTCTTATAGCGTTGTTAGTTGCAGGTGAAGATGAAGTTTGTTCCTTGTTGGAACATGGAGATGTTGTTCCTTGTTGGAACATGTTTACTTGTTGGGATATCACAATATATCTTATATTATTAATGCATCTATATACTTGGTAAAGGGTGGAAGGCTCGGCCTTATTCCTGGTGTTTTGTTCCACTCTTGCCGCCCTAGTTTCCGTCATATCGGTATTATGTTCCCGGATTTTGCGTCCCTAACGCGGTCGGGTGATTTATGGGACCCCTTGACAGTTCGCTTTGAATAAGACTCCTCCAAAGAAGGCCCAACATTGGTTTTACCATTTGCCTCACCACCACCTACATTTCCTTGGGAGTAATTAACCCAAGGGTCATCTTTATTTTAGCCCCCGGGCCAATGCTTGTCTAAGTGTTGGTCCAAACTAGAGCCCCTTGCAGCGCCACCTGGAAACTTGAGGGCTGGTTTTAGTTGTACGGACTGCTCATCCGGTCGTGGCACGAGGCGAGATCTGCGGCTACTATCGAGGGTGTCGACGCCGGGAGGTCTTGCTGGTCTTGTTTTATTCTGTCGAAATGTCTTGTAGCCGGATTCCGAGACTGATCGGGTCTTCCGGGAGAAGGAATATCCTTCGTTGATCGCGAGAGCTTATCATGGGCTAAGTTGGGACACCCCTGCAGGGTTTGAACTTTCGAGAGCCGTGCCCGCGGTTATGTGGCAGATGGGAATTTGTTAATATCCGGTTGTAGTAAACTTGAAGCAAACTCTTCTAAAATACACCAACCGTGTGCGTAATCGTGAGTGTCTCTTTTCGGGTTGATCGAGAGGAGAACACGGTTTCGGGTTATGTCTGACGTAAGTAGGAGTTCAGGATCACTTCTTGATCATTACTAGTTGACGACCGTTCCTTTATTTCTCTTCTTGCTCTCATTTGCGTATGTTAGCCACCATATATGCTTAGTCGCTGCTGCAGCCTCACCACTTTACCCTTCCTTTCCCATTAAGCTTTGCTAGTCTTGATACCCATGGTAATGGGATTCTTTGAGTCCTCGTGGCTCACAGATTACTACACCACCATTGCGGTACAGGTTTGCGATGATCATGATGCGAGAGCGATGTTTGCTTGTTTGGAGTTCTTCTTACGCTTCTTCGTCGGGGATAGGTTCCGTGTCGGCAGCTGGGCTAGCGAGGGTGGATGTCGTTTGAGTTTGTTTATGTTTCATCCGTAGTCGGATGTTGATCTTGTATATGATGTTGATGTATTCTTGTGGCATTTGTGCCTTATGTATGTATCCCCATCTTTTATGTAATGTTGATGTAATGATATCCACCTTGCAAAAGCGTTTCAATATCGGGTCTATCCTTGGTGGGACCTTGAGTTCCTTTTGGATAGGGTCGCATATTGGGCGTGTTCAAGTTGGTATCGAGCCTCGACCGACCCTAAAGCCCCTTGATTGATCGTGTAGTTTGGCATTGTTGAGTCTAGAATAAAACTTTTTCGGAGTCTAGTTATATCGAGAGTAGGAATTCTTTTTACTCCTCAGCCCCTTCGTCGCTCTGGTGAGGAATCTTGACGTAGGTGTTTTGAACTACTCCTCTTCCCCTTCAAAATTTTCTTTAGGATCACGTGGTTAGTTTTTCGTTCGTTGGGTCTCAGCTCTTTTGATCCGGTGCATCTCTCGTCAAGTTGACTCAAACCTCGTTGTCTTTTGCAAGTTCAGTCGTCAGTTCTTTCTCTCTCGACGTTGTTTTCCCTGTCCGAAGTTGTCCTTGTTTTTCCCACCCACCCACCCTTTTTCTTATCGGAACCAGAGTCCGTAATCGAGTATCCATCCTACTCGTGCGAAGTCTTTGTTTTCTTTCTTCAATGATTTCAACCGGTGTTTTCTCTTCAAGATATTTGTTGGTTTCCCCTTCCAAATTGCCTTTGTTTTCCCGCCCTCCCACCCCTTTTCTTCCCGGAGCCAGAGTTTCTTCTGACCATCAATTCCATTCGTGTGGAGCCTCTTCAGTCTTCCCTCAATTATCTCAACCGGTGAATTCTCGTTTTGTACGACATTCTTCATCTCTTTTCTTCTCCGATGGACTCAATTCAAGTTTTCGGTGTTGATCATATTCTTTCCTTGGATCAAGTGCTTTCCCTGCTCGTTCGCCTCTCGTCAGTTTATCATTCCGGAGTTCAGAAGACATCTCAGGAGATTCGCCTGTGTTCGAATTAATCCGAGGTTGTCACCTCATTTAAATATTTCAGTTCTTCCGGTGCATCATCTATCTGTTCAACATCCCTTTCCAACGGTGTTTTCTTTTAGTGGGCCCTAACCCACAGGTCTTTTCCCAGGATCTTACCTGACTCTTCTAATTTCCCCGGAGCTATTCTCAATCCTTTTCAAGTTGTGACGTAAGAATGGATTCCATCAGTCACATGCCTTTTCCAAGATCAATTTCAAACCATTTCATTGTTGGCTCAACCCCTTCGCTTTTCATTCTCCCGGAGTATCTCAGTAATTTTGGTTGTGTTTTCTCGTCGTCTTTCTCAGCTTTGAAGATCGAAGAAGAGTTTTCATATCATCCTCTCGAATTATTTCAGTTTGTCAGATATTCTCTCTTACCCATCCGGAGTAGGTCACAAGTTGTTGTTTTTTTCCGTTTCTTTCATCCGGAGGCCATCTTTTCGGAAGATATCTTTGTTCCAAGTTTTCAAAGTCGTTCTCCAATTATTCTATATCCGTGCCCCTTCGTTCGCCTCAATATTCTCCCGGTGCTTCGTCAAGTATTCTTTAATCAGCTCATGATCTCTTTGTTCTTTTGCATCTAAATTCCCTCTAGCATATTTGTTCTTCTAATTCTTCCCGGCGATTCATTCTCTTTCGTCAGTCATTTTCGAGTTCTTACGGTGGTTCGTTCAAGATTCTTTTTCTTTGTTTATTATGTTAATTCATTCGTTCTTTCCAATCCTACAGGTGGTTCATGAAGACTTTCTCAAGTTTTGTGCGATGTTTCCCCTTAATCCTTTTTCAACGAGAATAAGTAATATGCCAAATCCATTGCTTGTCATCAATTTAATTTGATGAAGGATAAGCATATAATAAATCTTATTCTTATTTCATCCAAGTGATTAATCTTTTTCTTCGGAGTTTGTTCTTGTTGAATAAATTCTAGTTCTAAGTGTTTTCATCTTTTCTTTTCCGGAGTTCAAATTTTCCTCGGCCATCTCGTCGAAACCTCCATCTAAATCACCGCAAGGCTCATCTTATTCTTTCCTCCTTCATTCTATCTCATCATCCTTTTGTCACCGGAGTTCTTCATGGTGGTTCTTCATGATTTAATCTTTTCTTCAAGAGTTCATCAAGATATTGTTGGAGGAGTTCCAGTATCTTTTCTTCTCCCGTCTTGAAGAGCAAATAATTCTTCATTTCCTTGGAAAGTGGAGTTTTGCATTCCTTCGTTCTTCTCAGCTATTCAATCATTTCCGTTTGCGGCTGGTTATCACCTCATAATTTCTGAGATGTTATCCATAAGTCCATGACAAGCTTATTCTTTTCATTGTTCAATTTTCTCAACAACTCCATTCAATCTTTTCTTCTAAGGTTGCTTTCTATTTCATTTGTGACACAAGTTGTCATTTTCTTCTCCGTTCTTTTCATCCAACTCTTTTAATTCTTTCCGGAGGTTTGTGTCATGTATTCATCAGGTGTCATTCCATCTGTGAAGTTCATGTTCTAATCATTCCATTTTTAGCCGGAGCGCTGCCTAAATCTTTTCAGTCTTATTCGTTTCTTTTCTCATTCTAACCACTCCGGTTAGAACGAGTGGTTTCATAGTCTTCCTGATTCCGTGAGCTTTCCATTCTCGTCATTCTCGTCGTTCCTCTCTTCTTCTTGAGTGCTCTTGATTCTTTACTTCTTCTCTTGAGTTCTTGTTTCGCCTCATCCCTTTTTCCCTTCCGTCTCGGTCCTAAGATCTCGGGACGAGATCTGTTGTTAGTGGAGGAGTGTTGTAACGCCCCGGATTCGATACGCCAGGTGTCCGCCAGTTATTCGCCGTCCTTGCCATGTCAGCTGCTTGCGTGTTGCACTTTGCCATGTCATCATCTGCATTTCATATCATGTCATCATGTGCATCTCATTTGCATACGTGTTCGTCTCATGCATCCGAGCATTTTCCCCGTTGTCCGTTTTGCAATCCGGCACTCCTATGTCCCCCGGCGCTCCCTTTTACCTCTTTTCCTGTGCGGGTGTTAAAGTTTCTCGGAATGGCCCAAGGTTTGCCAAGCGGCCTTGGTATAGCACCGATAGACCGCCCGTCAAGTTTCGTGCCATTTGGAGGTCGTTTGATAATCCAACGGTTAACCGGGTAACCGCAAAAGCCTCTTTTGTGTTGCAGCCCAACACCCCCTCCAAAGTGGCCAAAACTCAGCAAACTCCCCTCCATGCTCTCGGTCGTTCGATCACGATCGCGTGGCCGAAAACCGTGCCTCATTTGGACTCTCCTATGTAGCGACCCGACCTCAGACGGTCAAGCCTACGTGTTCTTGTGCCATCCACAGATCAGTATCTTTGGCACACAGTACATCAATGTATATATCAAAGTGCAATCACATGTATAAATAATGTAAAATGATATATACCTCATAATACTCAGCGGAAACAATCAAACGGGTGTGGAGTCCCATCAACGCCATCGGCAGGTTGAGTGTAGACCGTAACCCTGTATCATAACTCTTACTCGTCGAGGAAAATATCTGCAACATGATACGTTGCAGCCGTGTAGGTCAGTACATTGAATGTACCGGCAAGATCACAACATGAATAAACAGATGGTAAAACTATACTATATGAAATTTGGCTTTGTGGCTCTGTATCTGAGTTTTATTTGCGTAAAAGCTGATTTTATTTTACCTACAACAAAGGAATAAAATGAAGCCTGCACTATGGAGTTTTTCTGTCATGACATGGTTCCGCCAACCGATGTCTCATAGCCCAAAATCATCATATGTTGCCCACCATTAAGTTATCAATCCGGTGTTGAGAGTTCCGAGATAGATCCAAGTCCAGATGCTCAAATTGTCCGTAACCGGGGACACGGCTAATCGATTAGGTTTAAACCCTCTGCAGAGGTTTGTACACTTTACCCGCAAGATTCGATCCCTCTCTTTACGTTCTCGCACTTCAGGGTGTTTGAGAACAAGATGACCGAAACATGGTCTTCCAAAGAGTTCCTCTGACCACTGTCCGGTACTCAACCCATCCTACCGTAGTTCTACATCTGCTAGTACCGTCCCAGCCAGAGTCACAACTAAGGTCAACCAAGCCAGAGCCCATAATGACTTGCGGTTGCGGGTAAGCTTCGGGCGTGAAGTATTCTTCCGTCTCTTTGAGTGCTGGGTGAAGCTTTCCGCAAGATGTCATGGCGCTTCTCCATGCATCGGCCAACCACTGGTTTCTCCAGGTGCCCGTCAACCAAATCCTTCACCCAGTAGTGTGTATTGAATTCTTGTCTCGAGTCTTGAAGTCTTGAGGCCTTGAAGATGCAGTCCTTGCAGGTGCCATCATGGAGTTATCGTCATTGGCGAAATCCTTCATTCTCACACCACTCCTGAGCACTCATACCAAACCCGTCTACTATAGCGTAGCATTAAAATAAATAACGTCCGGGCTTGGTAACAGGGTGATGGGTTCCTACCTCATGCATACTACTCAACTACAAGGATTCAATAACACTCTTGAGGGGTGGTTGCAAAGGTGCCACTAAATGCAATAAAACATAGGTAAGAAAGCATGGTCAAAGTGAACTTGCCTTGTTGGCGATCTTGAAAACTAGGGTTTCGTAGTAGCAATCTTCGCACTCGGAAATTCTACCGAGGCAAACAATAACTATAATAAGCACATAGCATAACATCACTTAACACAATAACATAACAAAGTAACACACCAAAACCAACAAAAGCAAAACCCAAAGGAAAACTTAAAGAAAAACAACTCAAAGTTTTCCTACTTCAAATAACAACAAAAAAATAGTTTTATATAACAAAATTTTCTTAACATCACCTAGTCATGTTTTTATGTTAACTAAACAGAAAATATTTCATTAAGCAACTAGGAGCAAAAAGAATTAAATAAAAATCTATTTTAAACTCCCGGAATAAGCAAAACAAGCTTTAATTCAAATCTGATCTAACTCAATTTTTATAAATCCAAACATAGACAAATTATATATTTTGGAAACTACAAGAAAATTGTGATCTAACGCAAAAAGAATCAGCATCATTGGACTTCTAGATCAAAAGTTATAAGCTAAACAAGAACGGAACTAAATCTGTTACGGAAATAAATCTGAAAACAGCGGAGTTACCTGTACGTGAGGTAGAGATGGCAGGAAGGAGATGGCGATGTGGAGGCTGCTCGGCGAGGGGGCGAGGTCGCCCGGCGAGGGTGGGGTGGCGGAGGAGGGGTCGGCGCTTGGGGAGGTGGCGCTGGGCGATGGGAGGTTCAGGAGAGCTCTGGTGGCGTTCTAGGCAGGAAAAGGAGGACGGTGGCGAGGAGGCTACGGGCAGGGAGGCGTGGTGATGGGAAAAATGGAGCGAGGAGAGGGGGGTTTTATAGGCGGTCTCGGGAGGCGCTGGGATGGAAAGAGCGAGGGAGATCGGGAAGGTGGAGTTTCCTGTCTCCATGGATATGGAAAGCTTCAGTAACGTGAGAGGAAACAGAGGAAGGAGATGATCTCTTATTGGGCTAGAATAGGAAAGTGCTTAATGGGCCAGCAGGTTTTTCCTAATAAAAGCGATTCCATTCCTATTTTTAAAAATTAGGAAACTAAAACAATAAAAGGAAATCAAATCAATTCGAATCAAGAGTTTTATATACTAAAATTATCAGAAAAATAAAATGTAGATGATGAGCATTATTCTCGGCCAAAATAAAAACTTAAAAAATGTTTTCAGAAAATCCCTAAAGGCTTTATTTCTTTTTGCAAATATTTTTTAAATAAAAACTTTGGTTTTTCTTGGCTCAAATATTTTCAAAATGCCCCTGATTTTGGAGGGTCATTTTCCTTCGCTCTTTCTTGCTTGCAAGAATTTATTTTCGGGTATTTCTCGGGGAAGAAAAATAGAGAAGCAAGTGCAAATATTTGAAAGAATTAAATTGCAAAACTCCGTTCAAATTCTTTATAGTTGAAGAAGTCATGTCATCTTCTCTCATTGATTTTAATAGGATGAATTTGAATTTAACGGAGAAGGGGAAAGTCATTTTATTCCCTCTCTTTCAAAAGTTTTTGAAAAGGTTCAAATTTCACTCAAGTTTAATTCACTCAAGCAAACAAACAAACAATTCAATTAATTATATTAACATTCCAAAATTTGGGATGTTACATCCTAGCTCCCTCTACCTATAAGTATGTGTCTCCCTCCGAAATTTCGGGTCCAACCCTAGTCTTCTTCATCCTCGCGCCGCCGGACACGTCCGCCGCCACCGGACATGTCCAGCCGCCGCGCCGGACGAATCCACCGCCGCCACGTCAGCCCCGCGCCTCCCTCTCTCTCTCCTCCCACCAGCGGCCCACAGGACCCGGATCGGGCCCTTGTGAGCCAGCGCGCCGCCGCCTGCCCGCTCCCCGAGCGATCGCTCGCTCGTCCGGCCGCGCAGTGCGCCTCCGCCCGCCGCCCGGCATGCGCCGCCGTCCGCCGCCCGCCTCGCCGCCGCGCGCGCCCGCCGGCCGCGCCTCCTCCGCCTCTCGCCCGTGCTCCTCCGCCTCTCCGCCCGGCGCGCCATATGCCGCCTGCCGTAGCCCACCTCCGCCTCCGCCTCGCGCCGCCCCGCCCTCCGGCCGCCGTCGCCGGCCGCCTCGTCGCCGGATCCGGCGGGTGGGATGAGATCCACCCGCCCGGCCAACCAAACACACCCGCGCCCCGGATCCCTCCGTCCCGGGATCTCCTCGTCCCGTTGACTTTTCCCGGAGGGTATGAAAATCCACTAAGTCCCAGATTTCTGTCATTTATTTGCTCATGTTCATCATGCCATAACTCTCTGCATATTGCTCCGTTTCGTGCGTCTAATATGTCAAATTATTCGTCTCGCCGAGTACATCATTTCATCTCATTGCATCATTTTCATTTGAGCTCATATTGGTGCCCGAAATGCTGTTAGAAGAGTGCTATGTGATGTTAGTTTCAGATTCTTATCAGAACATGCACTTTTGTCATTTTTGCCATGATTGATGTGTGCACCCTATGAACTTGAGCCCTACATGTGTTTTGTAATATGCCATGCCATCTTTACAGGGGTGTATGCCATGTATTTTTGTGATCTCTGTGGTGACTAGCACAAGCATGCAAACTAGGCTTCATGATGTTGCTGATTTCAGCCCTGCTTATTGATATTTTTATGCCATGTAAACTTGATGCTACCGAGAGATCCATGCTTATTTTGAGATATTTCAGTAAGGATGTTTTGAACATATGGTTATTATCTATCCATCCATGCCCTTTTTTGCAATTATGGAGTGCCATAGCTTGAGTCAATCGAGCTCTACTTTTGCTATAAAATGTTTCCTGGCAGGTTGTTTACATGTTATTCAATTTTGCCAAGGTTGTTGTAGTTGATCCGTGTATGCTATGATGTTGTTCTTGCCATGTATAGAATTTATGCCATGTCTTCTTACTGTTGGTTGCCTTGCCATGCCATGTATTGCTCTGTGGTGAGTGGTTCAAGCTCACCAACATGCCTACTTGTTATCTGTTTATGCCATGCTCCAGTTTTGCACTAAATCTGAATCTGTTTATGTTTTTGCTATATTCGCATGCTTGCAACTGTATTTTCTGATCCCTTTTGGCTTATGGTCACTAAGGGACTTTTGTTCTATGCATTTAGTAGATTCATGCCATGCCTTTGTTTGCCATGATAAGTTCCTGTAACATGTTGTTTGATAGCTCTAAACATTGCAACCTGATGTTATATTCTGTTAAGTCTGTGAACCTGATATTATATGCAATCTTGCCATGTGTTTTTGAGCATGTTCTAGTTGTTTCTGGAGATAGCTCAGTGTTCATGTTTTGTCATGCTTTACCTGTAAATCATGCCCATTCCTTTTGTTTTCTTGTTGAGGTCCTGTAGCATGTTGTTTTGATGCTTGCCATATGCCTAGTTGCTGTTTTGGACAGATTGTTGCTATAACTTGTATAGGGTGTATGTGTTGATCCGTTGCTCCGTTTTGAGTGTGCTCTATATGAAACTTGCTTGATTTTGCACTTAGTTTCATATTATCATGTTGCATCCTTGTTTTAAGGTGTTTGCTTGATGTTGGTATGCATTTTGCATCAATGCCATGTTTATCTTGTTTTGCTCATATCTTCTAGGCTGTAGCTCTGAATTAAATGAACTTTATATGTAACTTGACTAGAATTTCGTGTAGATCATCTTGGTGCATTTTAAATTGCTGTTTAACAACTTGAAAATAAGGTTTATTCAGATCTGAACCAATTCGAAATTTGCATATGAGGACTTACCGGAATTGTTCTATGTTGTTTCCGGCCTCATTTAAACTTGCTTTGACGTGTTGTTCTTGTTTGCATCATCTCTTGCCATGAGTAGCTTCATGTAGTCTTGTCATGCATCATGCTTGGTTGAGCATCATGTCTTGTCTATGTGTGGTGTGTTTACTTTGTTGTGTGCTTCTTCTTGTTAGTTCCTGTTTCGTTGCGATCGTGAGGATTCGTTCGTCTACGCTTGGTTCGTCTTCGTGGCTTCATCTTCTTCATGGACTCGTTCTTCTTCCTAGCGGGATTTCAGGCAAGATGACCACTACCCTGGATCTCACTACTATCATTGCTATGCTAGTTGTTTCGTTCTATCGCTTTGCTGCGCTACCTATCACTTGTTCCTCAAGCCATCCCAAATTGCCATGTCAGCCTCTAACCTTTTGCACCCTTCCTAGCAAACCGTTGTTTGGCTATGTTCCGCTTTGCTCAGCCCTCTTATAGCGTTGTTAGTTGCGGTGAAGATGAAGTTTGTTCCTTGTTGGAACATGGAGATGTTGTTCCTTGTTGGAACATGTTTACTTGTTGGGATATCACAATATATCTTATATTATTAATGCATCTATATACTTGGTAAAGGGTGGAAGGCTCGGCCTTATGCTGGTGTTTTGTTCCACTCTTGCCGCCTAGTTTCCGTCATATCGGTATTATGTTCCCGGATTTTGCGTCCCTAACGCGGTCGGGTAATTTATAGGACCCCTAGACAGTTCGCTTTGAATAAGACTCCTCCAGCAAGGCCCAACATTGGTTTTACCATTTGCCTCACCACCACCTACATTTCCCTTGGGAGTAATTAATCCAAGGGTCATCTTTATTTTAGCCCCCCCCGGGCCAATGCTTGTCTAAGTGTTGGTCCAAACTAGAGCCCTTTGCAGCGCCACCTCGGGGAAACTTGAGGGCTGGTTTTAGTTGTACGGACTGCTCATCCGGTCGTGGCTCGAGGCGAGATCTGTGCTGGCTACTATCGAGGGTGTCGGCACGCGCGGGAGGTCTTGCTGGTCTTGTTTTATTCTGTCGAAATGTCTTGTGGCAGGATTCGAGACTGATCGGGTCTTCCGGGAGAAGGAATATCCTTCGTTGATCGCGAGAGCTTATCATGGGCTAAGTTGGGACACCCTGCGAGGTTTAAACTTTCGAGAGCCGTGCCCGCGGTTATGTGGCAGATGGGAATTTGTTAATATCCGGTTGTAGTAAACTTGAAGCAAACTCTTCTAAAATACACCAACCGTGTGCGTAACCGTGAGTGTCTCTTTTCGGGGTTGATCGAGAGGAGAACACGGTTTCTGGGTTATGTCTGACGTAAGTAGGAGTTCAGGATCACTTCTTGATCATTACTAGTTGACGACCGTTCCTTTGTTTCTCTTCTCGCTCTCATTTGCATATGTTAGCCACCATATATGCTTAGTCGCTGCTGCAGCCTCACCACTTTACCCCTTCCTTTCCCATTAAGCTTTGCTAGTCTTGATACCCATGGTAATGGGATTCTTTGAGTCCTCGTGGCTCACAGATTACTACACCACCGATTGCGGTACAGGTTTGCGATGATCATGGCGAGAGCGATGTTTGCTTGTTTGGAGTTCTTCTTACGCTTCTTCGATCGGGGATAGGTTCGGGCCGGCAGCACTGGGCTAGCGAGGTGGATGTCGTTTGAGTTTCATTTATGTTTCATCCGTAGTCGGATGTTGATCTTGTATATGATGTTGATGTATTCTTGTGGCATTTGTGCCTTATGTATGTATCCCCATCTATTATGTAATGTTGATGTAATGATATCCACCTTGCAAAAGCGTTTCAATATGCGGGTCTATCCTTGGTGGGACCTTCGAGTTCCTTTTGGATAGGGTCGCATATTGGGCGTGACATGTATCAGCATCCCCAAGCTTAACTCCTACTCGTCCTCGAGTAGGTAAGTGATAAAATAGAATTTTTGATGTGGAATGCTGCCTATCATGTCATATCATATTATTTTTCTTTATAGCATGTACATTTGGACTTTTATGTGATTCAAAGCAATAGTCTAGTTTTGACATAATAATTGAGATACTCAAGCATATCAACAAGCAACCATGTCTTTCGAAATATCAACGCTAAAATAAGTTATCCCTAATCCATCATGCTCAACAATTGATCCATTCGTGAAACACACTCGAATATTAGCTACACCCAATACTTAAGTACGATCATATTGCCTCCTAGTTGGTGCTTTTATAAGAGAAGATGGAAACTCAAATTCAAAATAAAAATTGCGTAATGTAAAAAAGGCCCTTCACAGAGGGAAGTAGGGATTTGTAGAGGTGCCAGAGCTCAAAGCGAAAAAATAGAGATAAAAACATTTGGGAGGTGTATCCATCCCACTAACAAAAACGACTTAGAGTTCCCAACGCTTTCCATGTTAGATATATCGTAGGCGGTTCCCAAACAGAAAATAAAGTTTATTCCTTTTTCAACCATACTTTCACTTTCCATGGCTAGCCATATCCACGATTGCCCTCCATACCAACACTTTCCAAGGAATTTATTATTCGACAGCATAAAGTAAATTCATTTTTGTATTTCGGGACTAGGCATCCCTAAAACTTTTGCCTTACTCTCGTGCAATGACAAGTGAATAAACACTCCTCATGAGAATAACACATCCAAAATGGAAAATATTAGCCACCCCTCACCGCTCCGCGAGCGAAACAAACACACAAAAGAGAAGTTTACATTGAAAATTAGAGATGGCACATGTAAAATTGCTTATAACGGCAAAAGAATACCGCCTATAGGTAGATATAGTGGAGTCATGTGGCAAAACTGGTTTAAAGTATTTTGGATGCACAAGTAGAGATCATACTTAGTGCAAAATGAAGGCTAGCAAAAGATTGAGAAGCGACCAACCAAGAAACCGATAATCTCATAAGCAAGCATTAAGCATAACTAACAATGAATAATGCACCACAAGTAGGATATAATTTCATTGCATGACTATTGACTTTCATGCTTGCATAGGGAATCACACACCTTAACACCAATATTCTTACTAAAGCATAATTACTCATCAACGTAACTCACATATCACATCATCATGTCTCAAAACTATTACTAAGAACCAAGTTTATTTTGTCCAATGATCTTCATGAAAGTTTTTATTATATCCTTCATTGATATCTATCACTTTGGGATTAATTTTCATGTGTTGCTTTTCATAAGCTCAAACCAATATAAGTGAAGATCATGAGCATAAATTTTTTTCTTTCTCTCAAAATGATTTAAGTGAAGCAAGAGAGAACTTCTCGAAAATTTTACTAACTCTAAATTAAATCTAAGTGAAGCAAGAGAGCATTTCTTCAAAAATACTAAATCACACCATGCTAAAAAAATATATAAGTGAAGCAGTAGAGCAAGTCCATAGCTCATAAAAATTTAAGTGAAGCATAGAGAGTAATTCTAACAAGTCATGACATAATTTTGGCTCTCTCAAATAGGTGTCTCCAGCAAGGGATCAAGACTTAAAACACAAAATAAAACAAGCAAAGACCCATATCATACAAGACGCTCCAAGAAAAACACATATTATGTGACGAATAAAATATAGCTTCGAGTAAAATACCGATGGTCATTAGAAGAAAGAGGGGATGCCACTCGGGGGCATCCCCAAGATTGGTTGGTTGCTAAGTTTTGGATAATAGCTTGGGATTCCGGGGCATCCCCAAGCTCAGGCTCTTGTAACCTTTATTCCTTCATCCATCGTAAGATAACCCAAAACTTGAAAACTTCAATCACACAAATTCAACAAAACCTTCCTGAGATCCGTTAGTATAAGAAAGCAAACCACAACCATAAGTGTTGGGGATATAACTATTGGGTATGACCCGCCCAGGAGAGGCCGGGTCACATCACTGGCGGTTCAAAATGACAAGGCCCATGAAGATGTTGAAGATGGCGGTTCACGTAGTAGGCTTATTGAAGACCCAAGACCCAAAGGCGACTTGAGACCCACGGGTGTAAACCGCCATATGTTAACTTGTACATTAAGGAAAGTATATGTTTTGTCACCGAGCCGGACACGTTGTGTATGAGCCGGCCGGGACTCTGTAGGCTGCTGGGCATCAGCCTATGTATATAAAGGGGTGACCCGGCGGCGGTTTAGGGCAAGAAATAAGAGATCGAAAGCTAGGTCAAGCGGATTCGCTCCCTAGTTATCAAAACCTAAGAAATACCACCTCAAACAGTATTAGGCCTTTACCTTCACCGCAAGGGGCCAAACTAGTATAAACTCTCTATGTCCTTTGTCCCGTTTAACCCCTTTAAGCTAACCTAGTTGCGATGGCTCCACGACTAAGTCCTTCTGCTAGAACATCTGCCGTGACAAATTCAGGACAGTTGGCGCCCACCGTGGGGCCAGCGCACGGTGGTTTCGAGTTCTTACAGGGAATCTTCGAAGGGATCAAGGGATACGTTGTGGGATGGATGACCAAGAGTCGTCGCGGTAAGCACTACATCAATGATGCAGGCTGGGGCCCTGAGGCCGGCTCAATTGAGTACGGGTACTGGGTCCCCTTCGGCAGAATCCATGTCTTCATCAGCAAGATCGGTGAACCGGGCCCTGAGCCGGACATCTGCACCGACATCATCGAGAAGGATCAGCATGCATGACCTGCCGGAGTTCAGCCCGCCATGAAGCGTGCCTTTGTTGGTTTCATCCATGGGGTGGAAGTTGAAGAAGGATCTGTGTCTGGCAGTGAGACGACCATATATTCTGATGGTGAGTCGTCCACAGGCGAGACTAATTCATTGTATCAACTACAAGACGGGCGGCTTGGGGGCTATTCCGATGATGACAGTATTCCGAACCCTTATAAGCTGCCGAACAAGGTTACGATCTTCATGGCCGGTACACATCCAGCGCTTGGTTCAACAACCGCTGCGGCTATGACCTCCAGTTCAATGGCTACAGCAGCGGCTGGTGCTAGCGGCTCTGCACGCCCGCCGGCTCAAGTTCTCACAGAGTTGTTAGAGGCTCTGGCGACTCTGATGGAGGTGGAAGTAACCCCGGACAACCAGGAACAGCACAAGGTGGATGTGGCTAAGCTGCAAGATGAGATAGCTCAAGCCGAGGAAGACCTGGCGGCTGAGAACACTAGGATGACTGCAGAGCGGGCTGTTTTGGATGCTCAGGCGCAGCGGATTCAAGCAGATTCCTTCCGGCTCACATTGGATCCGAATGCTTCAAATGTGGTCATGAGAAGGAGACACCGGAGTCATCTACCCCTGGTTTATGAACCGAGGAACCTTTTCAACACGACTGGCGCGGGGACCAGTGACCCGCCAGCGGTAAACTGGATAGTTGAAGCGCCTGGGACCAGCGCGCCGGTTCAGCCACGCACGATGGGTTCTCCACGTGTAAATAACACCCCGCCTCAACATGTTTCGACGCCTCCGAGTCATTATTCTAACCCGTTGGACAATATGATTGTCGCAACCATGCGATTGGCGGCTCTACTGATAGAGACAAGGAGGGCCAGAGAGCTTCTTCAGACAGCTGTGGCTCAGCAGGCGGCTTATTCTTACAATCGCGAACAGATTCACTCAACCCCTCGTCCAAGCCGGAGTTACAGCAGGCACATTGACTCACCAGCGGTTTCAAGCAGTGAATAGCGCTGTAACTAGCCTCGTGGACATGACCCGGCACGCGGTGGTGCCAATGCTCAGACTCTGGTGGATCAGGGCAGAGCGCGTCGGGAGGCCGAGCTGGCGGCTCAGCAAGCGGTTTATCAACATTCGCCGGCTTATTCGACAACTTCGGTGGAGGCAGGCGTGACCTCTAGAACCTTGGGTGTGCCATGTTTAGTGTCGGATCTGCGTAATGAGCGTTTGCAAGGATTTCAAGGGTCCTCGTAAGGTGCCTAATTACACAGCAGATCAACCCCCTGAAGCTTGGGTTGAAAGTTATGAGATGGCAATGGAGCTGCTGGATGTTGGCGATGCTGCATGTGCTAAATATTTCACTATGATGTTGGACAGGACGGCTCGTACTTGGTTGAAAGGGCTACCTGCCAACTCCATTGGATCATGGGCCGAGTTAAAAGCCCGGTTTATCTAGAATTTTAAAGACACGTGCAAGCAGCCTATGTCAATTGTAGATTTGGACTCCTGTGTCTAAGAAGAGAGCGAGTCAACAACCCATTGGGTGTGCCGGGTCTCAGCCATCCTGCACTCATCAGATCGCATCAATGCCGGTTCGGTAGTCCTGATGTTGGAGAAGAATTGTCGTTCCATGCCCCTTAAGTAGAAATTAGTGCGGCTCGAACGCCACTGCAGTGACATGGGGGAGCTAATGGCGGCTTTGATCAAGTATGCCGACTCTGATAGTACCAAGGACCCCGAGTCTAATGATGAAAGCCGGGAAAGGGAAACAAGAGCAGTAACACCAAAGGGCGGCAGCATAACCCGGCAAGTCAGGGGGGCAATGTTAGGCGTAAAGCTGATAGTAATTTGGATTTTGTGGATAACACCAATACGCAGAATAATGGTCAGTGTCGCAAGGGAAAGCCGTCTGCTCAGTTTGGAGGACCAAAATTCAATCTTGACGAGATGATGAATCAGCCCTGCTCGAAGCATGGTACACAGGAAAGGCCGACCACTCACCTCTGGAAGGATTGCTTCATTATGAGGGATTACAGGAATTCAATTTTTTTCCAGAACAATCATGGGCCGGATGGCGGCTCAGGATCCGGTTCTAACGGTCCGGGTTATGGTGGTGGCGGTTCAAATTCCGGTTTTCAAGGCCAAAGCAATCAGGGTGGTTATAATCAATAGTCTGGTCAGTGGAATCAGCAGCAGCAGTCTAGTTATCAAAGTAACCCAAAGCAGTCGAATAGTGGGCAGTACCACGTTTTCACCACGAGTCTGTGTAAGCGGGATCAAAAGCTCCATAAAAGGGCAGTAAATCCGGTTGAGCCGGCCATTCCCCGTTACTTGCGATGGTCTGAGCACCCTATTCTCTGGAGCCGTGAAGATCAGCCGCCCTGGGTTGATAACCCGGGACACTTGGCTTTGGTGATGGCACCTCAGGTTGGAGGATACAAATTCACTGAAGTACTCATGGATGGAGGTAGCAGCATCAATATCCTTTATTATGATACTTTCTATCGTGGAATTGTCACGACAGATGTCCTAGTAGAAGGACTTAGTCGTGGATCCATCGCTACTAGGTTAGCTTAAAGGGGTTAAACGGGACAAAGGACACATGAGTTCATACTGGTTCGGCCCCTTGGTGAAGGTAAAGGCCTAGTCCAGTTTGAGGTGGAATTGCTTGGGTTTCGATTACCAGGGAGCGAATACGCTTGACCTAGTTCTCGATCTCTTGTTTCTTGTCCTAAGCCACCGCCGGGTCGTCCCTTTATATACACAGGTTGACGCCCGGCGACTCACAGAGTCCCGGCCGGCTCATAATCAATGTGTCCGGCTCGGTGACTAATTATACTTGCCTTACAATCCAAGTCATACATATATGGTGATTTACACCTATGGGCCTTAAGTCGCCTTTGGGCTTTCGGGCCCTTAGCAAGTCTGCTTCTTGAACCGCCATCTTCAACATCTTCATGGGCTTTGTCTTGATGAACCAGCGTTGGTATAACCCGGCCCCTCCTGGGTGGGTCATACCCAATAGTTATATCCCCATCATTAGGCCCCAGATTGATTTGAACTTGTTCATGTCAATCTTCAACACTTAGGAAAATCCTTGTTCATTTACTCTTGCGACACCCTGTAACCCGCCGTGACGTCATCTTCTAAGATCGTGGTAACCCGCCGTGACATCACCTGTCATTAATATTACATAAATCCAAAATCTTAATATATCTTCTCTTTTAATAAACCTCCAAAAATCGAGGAGTCTGCGCCGTCACATATCCATTTTTAAACCTCCTCGATTACCGCACCTGCCACTTATCTTTCCAGCCTTATAGATAGGGCTAGGGGTCTGAGGGAGTCCCGGATTAGGGGGTGTCCGGATTGCCGGACTACCATCATCGGCCGGACTATCATTTGCCGGACTATCATCATCAACCGGACTCCAAGACTATGAAGATACAAGATTGAAGACTTCACCCCGTGTCCGGATGGGACTTTCCTTGGCGTGGAAGGCAAGCTTGGCGATCTGGATATGTAGATCTCCTACCATTGTAACCGACTCTATGTAACCCTAGCCCTCTCCGGTGTCTATATAAACCGGATGGCTTTAGTCCGTAGGACAACAATCACAACAACCCTTACAATCATACCATAGGCTAGCTTCTAGGGTTTAGCCTCCTTGATCTCGTGGTAGATCCACTCTTGTAAACATCCACAATATCAATATCAATCAAGCAGGACGAGGGTTTTACCTCCATCAAGAGGGCCGAACACAGGTAAACATCGTGTCCCTTGTCTCCTGTTACCATCCGCCTAGGCGCACAGATTCGGGACCCCCTACCGAGATCCGCGGTTTTGACACCGACATTGGTGCTTTCATTGAGAGTTCCTCTGTGCCGTCATCGATAGGAAGGATGCCTCCTCCCGTCTTCAAGGACGGTATTTTCGCCAAAGGAGCCTTGGCCGCCGGCCAAACTATCCGGCTAGGTGGTTTTCTTATGACCGCCTGTCCGTCCATCGCTTCGACAATGACCTCTCAAGTCATCAAAAGCAATCTTCACGTCAGCTCAGAATTCGCCGAGCGGCTGGATCCAATAGAGCTCTCGTCCGTAAACGAGCTCTTGGATCGCATCGCCGCCCTGGGAGTCGCTACATACTATGATCAGATTGGGCTTAAAACCGATCGAGAGAAATTAACTCTCCTAGGTCACCCTGCGTTCTTGTGGTAGAGGAACAATCTTGGCGACGCTTCGCTGTATTGAAAACTAGTCATGTCCGGATCCCGAACCCCCATGCGGATTCAGCGGAGGGATGGGCGTCGATCAAACACTGAACTTAAAGTCGGGCATCGGACCGGACTCGTTGGACAACGTCCGAAATCAAGCTTCAAAATTGGAAACTTCGGCCTTGAGCCTTGAGATGGGTAGGGTTCGGACTTAGTTCCACCCACCGCCCGGACATATGCGATCTAACTCTAATTCGGCAAGAGCCCGCCGAGACAAGTACATCACTCTTGGGCAGATTCCTCATGGTTATGGACAGGATAAAGGACTGCCGAGAGGAAAAGCATAATCTCGGTCTTACGCAATAATTGCACGGACAAGGGAATCCTAAACGCCATAAGTCGCGCGACATTACGCGCCGCTGACTTGGAGACCATCGTACAAAAGTACTGTGCGATTGAGAGCGCCTGGAAAACTGAAAGTAAATTTTGGGATAATCCGGCCCCGAATACATCCCTAGTCCGGAACCAAAGGGTGCATCATTATAAAGCACCTGGGCCGAATACCAAAAAACCAAAACCATCTAAAGGGTATGGAACTGTACTGGAGGGCTGGCTAAACGGACCCTGCAAAATTCATAGCATAGAGGGCGCCACTCCAACTCATAGCCTTCGAGCATGTTGGATACTACGGCAGGTGGCCAAAAGTGGCGAAGAGCTTCTAGCTTCAGAATCCCAGGCCAGGAACACCAGTACGGTGTTAACAGTCTTCGAGACTTTCGCATCCAATAACATGCAAAAATGACAACTCCGCAACCTTGCCGAAGTCTACCAAGTAGCAACAATAAATCCATGGAGCGACACGGCTATTACCTTCAATGCCGGTGATGAACCTAAATTCGAACTGCCGGGCACCAGCCGCATTGGTCCTCGGCCCGATAGTAGGCGGCTTCGCCTTACTAAGGTACTCATGGATGGCGGCAGCGGACTAAACCTCATCTATGAGGAAACCCTACAAAAATGGAAATAGATGGAACCGCATCGGCGAAGCAGCACAACCTTTAGAGGAATAATCCCCAGCCGGAAGCATGCTACATAGGAAAAATCACGCTGGGCGTAGTGTTCGCTCACGGACAATTACAGGTCGAGGAGGTCACATTTCAAGTGGCTCCATTCAGCAGCGGATATCATGCTTTATTAGGACGAGAGGCATTCACAATTTTCAAGCTATACCCCATTATGGGTACATGAAGCTTAAAATGCCGGTCCCAGCGGAATTATCACTCTCGCTAGTGATCCGAACATAGCACTCGCGCGAAAATAAGACAGCCACACTAGCCCTCGAGGCACTATCCGAAGCCCTAGCGGCCGAGGAACTCACCGCGATCGCTCCACGGTGAACAGGGGCGATGTGATACTTGATAAAAGATCCAAGTCCACCTCTTTTAAACCGATGGATGAAATAGTCAAATTCGAGGTCCACCCAGCGGACCCCACGAAGGCGGCCTCCATCGGGCACAATTGAACCCTGGTGTAGGCGTCACCTGCGAGAATTCGCCGGGAAAATTGGGACATTTTTGCACGGCACCCATCGGATATGCCGGAATCCCATGCAGATTGGCGAACACAGCCTAAACATCCTAAAAGGATTCAAGTTAGTCAAACAGGCTCTTGACGATTTTCCGAACCCAAAAGACAGCAATGGGAGAAGAGCTAGCCAAGCTATTGGAAGCCGGATTCATCGAGACATCAAGCACCGGATTGGCTAGCAAACTTGGTAATGGTACCAAGAAGGACAAATCTGGCGCCTATGTGTCGATTTCAAAGACCTAAATAAGGCCTGCCCAAAGGATCCCTTCCCTTCCCGCATCGACCAAATCATCGATGCCACCGCAGGCACGATTCATTGTGCTTCCGGGCGCATACTCCGGCTATCATCAAATCAAGATGGCGAAGCGGATCAAGCCGCAGCGGCATTCATTACTCCATATGGACCATTCTCGCTTCAACACGATGCCCTTCGGACTTAAAAGCGCGGCGCAACATATCAGCGCATGATTCAGACATGTCTGGCTACCCAGATCGGCAAAACAGTAGAGGCATACGTGGACGATGTAGTCGTCAAACTAAACACGTCGAAACTCTAGTAGACGACTTGAGGTTCACATTCGACAACCTCAGAGCATATGACATCAAGCTGAATCCAGAAAAATGTGTTTTCGGCGTACCAGCTGGAAAGCTGCTGGGCTTCATCGTATCCGGTAGAGGAATTGAAGCAAACCCAACCAAGATCCGAGCTCTGTCACAGCTAGATATCCCAAAAGACCTCAAGCAAATACAAAAATTGACCGGATGTGTAGCGGCTCTAAGCCGCTTTATCGCCCGTCTAGGAGAAAAGGCATTACCCCTCTATCGCCTCCTCAGGCGCACCGAACACTTCGAGTGGACGGATGCTGCCACCGCCGGACTCGAAGAAATAAAGGCCATATTGGCAACAAATCCGGTCCTGGCTGCGCCCAACCTGGGCGAACCAATGTTGTTATACATCGCAGCTACGCATCAAGTTGTCGGTAGCGGTACTCGTCGTCGAACGAGAAGCGAAGGGCATAAATTCCCTCTTCAAAAGCCAGTATACTACGATCCATTGTGTTAACCCCTGCAAGTCCGTTACCGCACTATCGAGAAGATAGCATACGCGGTGTTCATGGCATCCGGAAGCTCGACACTACTTTCAAGAGTGTTGATAGCGAAGGCCTCTGAAGTACCACTTAACGACATTATAAACAACGCGATCGCGACGGGCAGGGTTGCAAAATGGGCCATTGAGCTCTTACCATTTGATATATCTTACAAACCTCGGCGAGCTATAAAGTCACAAGTTTTGGCTGACTTTGTCGCTGAATGGACCGAAGCCGAACTCCCTAAAGAATACGTCGCATACTCCAATTGGATTATGCACTTTGACGGCTCTAAAATGTTGGCCGGACTGGGGGCTGGCGTCGTCTTGACGTCCCCGACCGGAGACACAGTCCAATACGTACTTCAGATAATGTACACGGACTCCAACAACGCAGCCGAATACGAGGCCCTTTTACATGGTCTCCGGATGGCAATCTCCATGGGCATTCAACGCCTAGAGGTGCGGGATTCAAACCTCGCAATATCCCAAATAAACGGAGACTTTGGCGCCAAAGATCCGAAAATGGCAGCATATCGCAACGCTGTCCTCAAAATGTCAGCCGGTTGAAGGACTTGAATTCCATCCGTCACCGGGATAATAACCAAGCAGCCGACGTACTGGCACGCATCGGCGCAAAACGCGACGCTGTCCCTCCTAACATCTTCCTGGAATGGCTCTTCAAGCCATCCGTACTATGGGAAGAGGAGTCCGGAACTAACAATCCGGAACAAGCCACACCAACCGGCGATCCAGCCGATGACATAACACCTTCCGCCCACGACATAATGGCAGTAATTGCCCCGTGGACAGAACCATTCCTCGCCTACTTGCTTAGGCAGGAGCTTCCCGAAGACCAAAATGAGGCCCGCTGCATTGTCCGGTGATCTAAAGCCTACAAGGTCTATGAGGGAGAACTTTATAAGAAAAGCACAACCGGAGTCCTTCAAAGGTGTATCTCCGAAGAGGAAGGGCGAAACCTCCTGGCTGAAATTCATGCGGACTAGGCGGACACCACGCCGCAGCTCGGGCCCTTGTAGGAAAGGCATTCCGTACAGGATTTTCTTGGCCGACGGCTTGAGCAGATGCTCGGGACTTAGTCCAAAGATGCGTCGGTTGTCGCTCTTTGCTAATCGAGTCATATGCCACCCACGCCCTCAAAACTATCTGAATTACCCGGCCGTTCGCGGTGCAGGGGCTTGACATGGTTGGACCACTTAAAGGGGGAACTCACAAGCAAAAGGTACCTATTGGTCATGGTGGATAAATTCACCAAATGGATAGAGGCCAAGCCGTTAGAACGGCAGAGTCCGGACCAGTGATAGACTTTATATCCGGGTGGTACACCGTTATGGTGTCCCCACAACATCATCACCGATAACGCCACGAACTTCACCGCCGATGAGGTTAAATCATGGTGCAAAAATATGGGCATCAAGCTCGATTACGCTTCATCTATCATCCTCAAACCAGCGGTCAAGTGGAACGAGCAAAGCGGTCTAATAATGGCGGCATCAAACCCGGACTAGTGCGATCCCTTACGAAATCCGACACGCCTTTGGGTAGAGGAGCTCGACTCCGTACTGGGGCTGCGGACAACGCCTAACCGTACCACCGGATTCACACCATTTTTATGGTATCTGGCGCAGAAGCAGTTTTGCCTGCGACATAATTCATGACTCACCTCGAGTGCGCATGTACGAAGAAAGAGAAGCCGAGTTGGATCAGCGGGACAGCTTGGACACATTGGAGGAAAAGCGCGGCGTCGCCAAGGCTCGTTCCGCATTCTATCAACAGCAGGCTCGAAGATACCAAAGTAGAAGTACGGGCCAAGATTTACAACGTTGGCGAACTGGTTCTCGCTGCGGACAAGAAAAAGGACAAGCTCAAGCCCAAATGGGAAGGCCCTTCATCATCGATCAAGTCCTGACCGGTGGAGCGCACTGCTCTTTAAATGCATCGGATAACCGACTCGAGCCGAACCCATGGAACGCAGCCCGCCTCCGACGATTCTATGCCTAGCGCTGGACTAAGAGTTCGTCCCCTTCCCCCGTCCAATTTTTTTTCTTTTATTTATTTCAGCTGCCTTTTGTTTATCTTTTTCTTCTCAACCCTATTCATCCAAGCCTTAAGGGGCTTTACCAGCATAACGTTCACAAGACAATTGATGTGCTACCCGCACTCATTATACACGGGGCTTCTTTACGGAAGCTTAATTATATGGGCTTCATGCCCAGACATGTGTCAAGCCTCCACATGTACCTTTTATTCACCATTATATGCATCGATATGACTTAAGTTTTGGCCAAGCTGGGTTGCTGGCTCTGTGCTTACCCCTACGTTCCCGATTGTTCGGCTAGGAGGTAAAGGAGCACCTCTGCGATTATTCTTGCGGGTCAGCGGATGTGTACCTCAGGTGGGTGAAGCCGAAAGCTAGCATTCTTAAGGGAATATACGGTCGGTGACTTAAAAGATGATTTTTTATCCACTTATTTATCTGCCCCCAGATGTTTTTCTGCTTTTTTCGCAGTCCGGACATGCACTTTAGGGCATGCCACCCCCAGCGGAAAGGAACCCTTAACGGAACTATTCTCCCTGGAAGATGTTTCTTACTAACCATGTAATATAACATAACTAGTTGGGCACTTGTCTGATAAAGCACTGATGACCCCTACGCCTGGTCTCCATGCATACCCCGGTTGTTTCATAACCGTGAAGGTATTCGGACACACTCCGGACTCTAGGGTCCCAAGGTCGAAGCGAAAAGGTCGGCAAAGACAAACGATCTACAATCCGGCTAGAAGGCATTTTGTATGTCATTTTATAATACATTGTCAAATCGACTGATTGTATTCTTCCTCAATCCCGTCTAACAGGTTGTCTAATTTACAATCCTGTTGGGAAAATTTTGCGGCCAACTCCACTTGGACGTACACTAAACTCACAGGGATCTCCTTCCCATCAGGCCCCACAGGTCCGACTTCAGCCATGTGGTTGGGATCCGCCTTCTTGTACCGCGTCTTTACCATGGCCCAGGCCTCCCTGGCACCTTGGCGGCAGGCCGAAATCTTCCATACATGGAAGCGCTGCCGCACTTCCTGCAGCTTCTCCGCAAGCTCCCCAAGACCCTCGGGTATGGAGAAGGCTGGCCATAACGCCTGGACGCCGCCGCTCATAGCCTGCCGAACTCGTTCGATCAGTTGCAACAATTCGGGAAGTTGATCACCCGTTGTTACGGGCATCTCCTTCGCAGGGCGACCTGTGAGCATACCTACAGATATATTCTGTCAATTTGACTTCCTCGCCGAACTCTTCTTTTCAAAGGAGTTCGCTCAAGCACTTACTATATATGCCGCGACGAAGCCGTTGATCTCCTTAATAGAGCCTGACAGCTCGGCCCGAACGCCTTTCAGCTCCTCTCCAAGCTGGGCATGGGCATCCTGGAGCTTGTTCCTTTCATGCTGCACCTTATGCAGCACCCTCTCGCCGGCCTTTAGTTGGCGCAAGTTCTTACTGTCCGGATCTTGTCCGGCAGCACTCGCAATGTCATTTTTAGACTTGCGATAGCCAAGCGCTACTTATCTTTCTAAAATAATGTGTTACCGGAGAGGTCCTCGCGTTTCCTCCTGCGCCGTAAAATGCGGCCTCAAGTTGGGCCTTGCACTCTTGCAACTCCGGAGACGATCGGGTATTCTTCTCGTTAAGATCCTGCATTTCATATGATCCTTAAATCAGTTAATATAACTACTTTAAGTCTCGGGGCTCTTGGCATATACAACTATTAAATTCTCTTACCGTATGTCTTTTACATACTTGCTCCGTGGCTCGTAAAACTATCTTGAGCGGCACGAAGGTCGCGTCCCCGTGCTAAAGGCATTCAACGCCTCGGGGAGAAGCAGCGTCACGGCTTGTCCGCGGCGCTGTGATTCAGGCGCTCTCCACCTCAGATTTGGTGGCGGACAGTCTTTCGGCATCCTCCGTCGGACGCCCGGCTCGCGCCTTGCGCCGCCTCCCCCTCCTGGCCAAAAGGGAGCCCGGCCGGTAGAGGTTGGATTGACAACTTCCACGCCCGCGATCCGGCGGACGCTTTTTTCCCTATAAAGTCATGAGCACTCAAACGCTTCCTAGGAACGTTGCTCTGAAGATAATGAATTGTGAGCTACACCTTTGCGGCGACGCTTTAGTCCGCGCCGCGCTCCTCTTCCGCCTACCTGTCCGAACTGGCCCTTGTTGGTCAGCCACCGCGGGCTCGGCTTCTCGCCCTAGGGGGGCCTCCTGCACAGTGCCATCATGTACGGTGGTCAGAAATAAGCAAGGAAGGAATGACGGTGTCAGGGCTTCGGCCGCAATCACCTGGGGAGCCGGGTTTAGTCCGGGATAGTCGGCCGTGATGGCGACTAAAGCATTGTCCATGCTGAGCTGGTGGAACACCCCATCGATTAGCTCCACCTTTATGTCCGGATCCTCTTCGGAGGCCGGATCCCGGGGTCTCTCTGGATCCTCCGGCTACGGAGCCGGACTCAGCATGCCCTCCACGGTCCGGCGCAGTTCCTGCGTCGAAAGAAGAACACAATATAAGAAACCTAAGTTTCGAAAGGCATGGGTCGGACGCTGTCACGCCCAATATGCGACCCTATCCAAAAGGAACTCGAAGGTCCCACCAAGGATAGACCCGCATATTGAAACGCTTTTGCAAGGTGGATATCATTACATCAACATTACATGATAGAGGGATACATACAAGACATACAATGTCACATGAATACAACATCATACACAAGAACAACATCCGACTACGGATGAAACATAAACAGAAACTCAAACGACATCCACCCTGCTAGCCCAGGCTGCCGACCTGGAACCTATCCCCTGATCGAAGAAGAAGCAGAAGAAGAACTCCAACACAAATAAACATCGTTCTCGCGTCATGATCATCGCAAACATGTACCTGCAACTGGTGGTGTAGTAATCTATGAGCCACGAGGACTCAGCAATCCCATTACCATGGGTATCAAGACTAGCAAAGCTCAAATGGGAAAGGAAGGGATAAAGTGGTGAGGTTGCAGCAGCGGCTAAGCATATATGGTGGCTAACATACGCAAATGAGAGCGAGAAGAGAAACAAAGGAACGGTCGTCAACTAGTAATGATCAAGAAGTGATCCTGAACTCCTACTTACGTCAAACATAACCCAGAAACCGTGTTCTCCTCTCGATCAACCCCAAAAAGAGAAACTCATGGTTACACACACGGTTGGTGTATTTTAGAAG
Organism: Aegilops longissima; assembly: GCA_021605205.1. Taxonomy (NCBI): domain Eukaryota; kingdom Viridiplantae; phylum Streptophyta; class Magnoliopsida; order Poales; family Poaceae; genus Aegilops; species Aegilops longissima. The sequence continues at coordinate 432,171,959 of CM038681.1, read as the reverse complement.
AGTTTGCTTCAAGTTTACTACAACCGGATATTAACAAATTCCCATCTGCCACATAACCGCGGGCACGGCTCTCGAAAGTTTATACCCTGCAGGGGTGTCCCAACTTAGCCCATGATAAGCTCTCGCGATCAATGAAGGATATTCTTCTCCCGGAAGACCCGATCAGTCTCGGAATCCGGCTACAAGACATTTCGACAAGAATAAAACAAGACCAGCAAGACCTCCCGGCGTGCCGACACCCTGATAGTAGCCGCGCGTATCTCGTCTCAGGCCACGACCGGATGAGCAGTCCGTACAACTAAAACCAGCCCTCAAGTTTCCCCGAGGTGGCGCTGCAAAGGGCTCTAGTTTGGACCAACACTTAGACAAGCATTGGCCCGGGGGGGCTAAAATAAAGATGACCCTTGGGTTAATTACTCCCAAGGGAAATGTAGGTGGTGGTGAGGCAAATGGTAAAACCAATGTTGGGCCTTCTTTGGAGGAGTCTTATTCAAAGCGAACTGTCAAGGGGTCCCATAAATCACCCGACCGCGTTAGGGACGCAAAATCCGGGAACATAATACCGATATGACGGGAACTAGGGCGGCAAGAGTGGAACAAAACACCAGGCATAAGGCCGAGCCTTCCACCCTTTACCAAGTATATAGATGCATTAATTAAATAAAATAAATTGTGATATCCCAACAAGTAAACATGTTCCAACAAGGAACAACATCTCCATGTTCCAACAAGGAACAAACTTCATCTTCACCTGCAACTAACAACGCTATAAGAGGGGCTGAGCAAAGCGGTAACATAGCCAAACAACGGTTTGCTAGGAAGGGTGCAAAAGGTTAGAGGCTGACATGGCAAATTGGGATGGCTTGATAAACAGGTAATAGGTAGCGCAGCATAGCGATAGAACGGAGCAACTAGCATAGCAATGATAGTAGTGAGATCCAGGGTAGCGGTCATCTTGACTGAAATCCCGCAAGGAAGAAGAACGAGTCCATGAAGAAGACGAACGGATGAAGCCGAACCAAGCGTAGACGAACGAATCCTCACGATCGCAACGAAACAGGAACTAACAAGAAGAAGCACACAACATAGTAAATACACCACACATGAACAAGACATGATGCTCAATCAAGCATGATGCATGAAAAAGCTACATGAAGCTACTCATGGCAAGAGATGATGCAAACAAGAGCAACACACCAAAGCAAGTTTAAATGAGGCCGGAAACAACATAGAACAATTCCGGTAAGTCCTCATATGCAAATTTCGAAATTGGTCCAGATCTGAATAACTTTATGTTCAAGTTGTTAAACAGCAATTTAAGATGCACCACGATGATCTACACGAAATTCTAGTCAAGTATCATATAAAGTTCATTAGATTCGGAGCTACGGCCTAGAAGATATGAGCAAAACAAGTTAAACATGGCATTGATGCAAAAGGCATACAAACATCAAGCAAACACCTCAAAACAAGGATGCAACATGATAATATGAAACTACATGCAAAATCAAGCAAGTTTCATCTAGAGCACACTCAAAACAGAGCAACGGTGCAACACATACACCCTATACAAGTCATAACAACAATCTGTCCAAAACAGCAATTAGGCATATTGCAAGCATCAAAACAACAAGCTACAACATCTTAACATGAGAACAAAAGGCATGGGCATGATGTATAGGTAAAGCATTACAAAACATGAACACTGAACTATCTCCAGAAATCACTAGAACATGCTCAAAATGACATGGCAAGATTGCAAATAATAACAGTTTCAGACTTTGCAGAAATTAACATCAGGTTGCAATGTTTAGAGTTATCAAACAACATGTTACAGGAACTTAACATGGAAAACAAAGGCATGGCATGAAACTACTCAAAGCATAGAACAAAAGTCCCTTACTGACCATGAGCCAAAAAGGATCAGAAGATATGATGGCACCCATGTAAACATGGCAAGTGATATTACAGATTCATACATGGCAGGAACAACAATAAGTAGGCATGTTGGTGAGCTTGAACCACTCACCACAGAGCAACACATGGCATGGCAAGGCACCCAACAGTAAGAAGACATGGCATAGAAGCTATACATGGCAAGAACAACATCATAGCATACACGGATCAACTACAACAACCTTGGCAAAATTGAATAACATGTAAACAATCCGCCAGGAAACATTTTATAGCAAAAGTAGAGCTCGATTGACTCAAGCTATGGCACTCCATAATTGCAAACAAGGGCATGGATGTATAGAGCAAGACATGTATGACAAAACATCCTTACTGAAGTATCTCAAAATATGCATGGATCTCTCTGTAGCATCAAGTTAACATGGCATAAAAATATCAGCAAAACAGGGCTGAAATCAGCAACATCATGAAGCCTAGTTTGCATGCTTGTGCTAGTCACCACATTGATCACAAAAATACATGGCATACAGCCTTGTAAAGATGGCATGGCATATTACAAAACACATGTAGGACTCAAGTTCATAGGGTGCATACATCAATCATGGCAAAAATGACAAAAGTGCATGTTCTGTTAAGAAACAGAAACTAACATCACATAGCACTCTTGCAACAGCATTTAGGGCATCAAGATGAGCTCAAATGGAAATGATGCAATGAGATGAAATGATCTACTCTTCGAGGCGAACAATTTGACATATTACACGCGCAAAATGGAGCTACGGATGCAGAGTTATGGCATGATGAAAATGCATAAAAATAAATGATAGATAAAAGACTGGCGAAATATCACCTCCCGAGACAGATCTAGGGTTTCGGGCTCGGGAACCGAGGCGGGGCCGGAGCATTCGCCGGGGACGACGGGGACGGCGGAGGTGCGTCGCCGGCGGGCGCGGGGCGAGGGGCCGGCCGGTGGCGGGAGGCCATGGCCGGAGATCGGCGAGGGCGCGGGAGTGGCGGCGAGTGGCGGCTATGGCGGGGCCGGGCGCCGGAGGCGCGGAGAGCGGCGAGCGGCGCTGGGCACGGGCGGCGGAGTCGGCCGGGCGGCGGGTCGGCGGCGACCTGCGCCGGGCACTCCGGCGAGGTCGGCCGCTGGAGGAGGCGCGGGCCCTGAACGGGCGAAGCGGCGGGCATGTGAGCTCGCTGTGGCGGATCTGGGCTCATGGCCCCATGTGGTGGGAGGCGGCGGCGACAGTTGGCGGGCGCTGGTTGGCGGATGGGCGGTGGCTGAGGGCGGCGGCGCAGTTGGCGGGCGCTGGTTGGCGGATGGGGCGGTGATCGAGGCGGCGGACATGTCCGGGCAAGGTGGTTTTTGTCGGTGGGCGCGAGGTAGGGAAGGCTAGGGTTAGACCCAAATTTCGGAGGAGACACATATTTATAGGTAGAGGGAGCTAGGAGAGTCCAAATGAGGTGCGGTTTTGCCACGCGATCGTGATCGAACGACCGAGAGCATGGAGGGAGTTTGCTGGGTTTTGGGCCACTTTGAAAGGGTGTTGGGCTGCACACAAAAGAGGCTTTTGCGGTTCCCGGCTAACTGTTGAGTACCAACGACCTCCAAATGGCACGAAACTTGACAGCGGTCTCACGGTGCTATACCAAGGCAGCTTGACAAACCTCGGGCCATTCCGAGAAAGTTTAATACCCGCACATGAAAAGAGGTAAAAGGGGGCGCCGGGGGACATAGGAGTGCCGGATTGCAAAACGGACAACGGGGAAAATGCTCGGATGCATGAGACGAACACGTATGCAAAATGAAATGCACGTGGCGGCATGATATGAAATGCAGATGATGACATGGAAAAGTGCAACACGCAAGCACATGACATGGCAACGACGGCGAATAACTCGCGTACACACGGGCGATCGAATCCGGGCGCATGACGCTACCGAGTGTTCGCTTACCCAAGGCCGGGGATTATTCATGGAAAACCCATTTAACGGGTTCATCCAAAGGAAATCCTCCTTCTCCCCCTTGTACAGGCCGGACAAGATCGTCACCAGATCTTCGGCTGAATCCGGCCCTTTGCGGCCATGACGGGTGGCGTCGTCCTCCCCGTTGAAATCCCACATGGGGTGGCCTCAGTATTGTAGTGGCTGCACCCCGCGATAATGCATGTTGCCATCACTCCAATGATGGTCAACCCGCATGGGCCAAGAACCTTATTCGCCCATCAAATAATGGACGCCTTATCTTCCTCCAAACGGGCTCATGGACGCCAACTAAGGCGTTTCTTCATAGGAGCATTGCTGAACTCCGGAGGCCGATCCGAATAGGGTCCGCAGCGAGCGCCTTCTATATAAAACCATTCAAGGCCGTCTTGAGCGCCTTCTTAGGGGTTCCGGATGGATATCCGGTCCCGCAATGCGCCATATTTGGCGCCGCCCACTTGATATATGGACCCTCGTGAGAGCGGGTACAAGGCAAAACAACCTCTTCCACAGCAAGTGGGGCTCGATGCCCAAGAAAAGCTCGCAAAGAGCTACGTAACCGGAATATGCAGGATTGAGGCGGGTGTGAGGTGATGGAGCTGGAGTCCGAGAACTCCGTGAGCCAGCGGAGGAATGGATGTACAGAAAACCGAGCCCCTTATCGATAGGGGACGAAGCATACCCGCTCCCCTTTGTTGGGATTAGGGGTAACCTCTGCTTGCTTCCCACCTTTGTAGGTGGCAAGCCCGGCTCGAACCGGAACCATGAAGGCCGGAGGGAGATATCCCCCCATTTGGAGCTTCGCCAGCTCGTTGTGTGAGACAGAGCATCTCCTCCAATCTCCTGGCAAAGGGCTGGGAGCGCGAGAAGAGGAGCCGCGTTGACGGTCCATGATGGAATGGATTCTTGGTCAAAAGCGCTCCGATGAATATTTGCGAGAGGAAGATGGTGATTTGGATCTGGATTCTTGCCTCCCTTATAGGCAGATTGTTCGCACGACTGGGGGGTAAAACATAAAAGACACCATGGCTTTTCACATTCGCACGACGCGTGGAAGAAGGCCATTATTGGGCGTGGAAGCCAAGACGCGCAACATTGATGAGGAAGCTGGACACTGTTCGGCAGGTACATGGAACTTAAAAGAGAACCCGCCTTGCAACGCCGAAGACTACATGCATGCTGGACTTATCGTCATTGAAGCCTGGTTCGGGGGCTACTGAGGGAGTCCCGGATTAGGGGGTGTCCGGATTGCCGGACTACCATCATCGGCCGGACTATCATTTGCCGGACTATCATCATCAACCGGACTCCAAGACTATGAAGATACAAGATTGAAGACTTCACCCCGTGTCCGGATGGGACTTTCCTTGGCGTGGAAGGCAAGCTTGGCGATACGGATATGTAGATCTCCTACCATTGTAACCGACTCTATGTAACCCTAGCCCTCTCCGGTGTCTATATAAACTGGATGGCTTTAGTCCATAGGACAACAATCACAACAACCCTTACAATCATACCATAGGCTAGCTTCTAGGGTTTAGCCTCCTTGATCTCGTGGTAGATCCACTCTTGTAAACATCCACAATATCAATATCAATCAAGCGGGACGAGGGTTTTACCTCCATCAAGAGGGCCCGAACCTGGGTAAACATCGTGTCCCTTGTCTCCTGTTACCATCCGCCTAGACGCACAGTTCGGGACCCCCTACCCGAGATCCGCCGGTTTTGACACCGACAGGGTCCCTTTAACTTTCCCCCCTTGCCTCCTCGTTTCTGTCTTCCACCTCGCGTCGCCTCAGCGCCTGAGCTCCGCCGCCGCCGTCGACCTTTGCCACTGCCTGAACAACGGCCGCTGCATCAACTTGAACCGACCAGAGTTCGTCCGTGCGCCTCTGCTATTCAACAGCCCTGATGAGTTCTCCTTCCTTCTTTTCCCATAGATCCCATTATGGTTTCCATGAGTTCGTTGAAGTTCATCTTCCTTCTTCATTGTAGCATTCATTTTTTATTCAAACTGGGTACCTCTCCTGCGCGGTGGTAGCCGTAACACTCATTTTCGCTATTAGTTCATCTCCTTTTGCGTAAAAAAATCTGATCTGGACATATGAACTGCTCAGGTACTGCAATTTAGGTCTAGATTTTTTCCATTATCTGATGCACCATAGATCCAAAATTATGATATCAATCTGTGAAACATGTTTTTCCAACACTTAGCAATTTTCCCTTTCTTAGATCTGTAAATCAATAATTGTGTGGGCGGCTTAACACAGAAATAGTAACCCGCCAGGTACCATTAGTCCCCTCTTAAGCCGCCAATAGCTCCTCTTTATGACTTCAATGCCAATCTCTAGTTTAATACCTATGCATGCTTCATTATTGTTTTGCCTGTTAAGTCTTCAACCGGCTTAACCATATAATCTTCAACTGGCATAATCTTTCGTTCAGATCATCGAAAAAATGGCTAAGACATACTCCGCTTGCAACTGGGTCCAATCCCGGATTACTAAAGAAGAGCTAACTAATTTTGTTGCCACTGGCGCCCTAGCCAAGAAAGATGACATCCACTAGAGGGCCCTGGTGAAGAAAATCCTCCTAAACCCAAGGATGGAGAAGTGATTGTCTTTCCTGACCATCTGAGTCGGGGGTTCTGCCCACCCGGCTCAAAAAATTTCCGTGATGTGCTTCATTTTTTCCAACTTCACCCTCTATATATTGGACCCAATTCCGTGTCCAACATTTGCAATTTTCAAGTATTCTGTGAAGCTTACCTTCAAGAGGAACCCACAGTTCATTTATTCAGAGAGTTATACTATTTGAACCATCAGACGGAGTTTGTTGACGGGCCCAACACCGAACTTGGTGGGGTTTCAATTAAAAAGAGAAAAGAAGTTAGCTTTCCCCATGCTATGCCGCCGAGTCATCCCAAAGATTGGAACCAAACTTGGTTCTATTGTCAAGACACATCTCCAACTGGCGAGAATCCTCTGCCGGGTTACCGCGAACACCGGCTTAGCAGCACACACCCACTCCCCACACGGCTCAGTGCGAAGGAACGAGCCAAATACGCGCCATCATTTTCGAAGCTTAGAGCCTTTATGGCCAATGGCTTAACTGGCGTTGACTTTGTCCGGTGCTGGGTATCCTGGAGTATCTTGCCATTAAGCCGTTGCCCCGGCTTAATGTGCGAATACACTGCGATGTAAGAGATCCCCAACGCCACTATGACATTCAAATGTTTGATGCAGAAATTACTGAAGCCACCAAGAAATTGCTAAACGAACCCTTAAAAGAGTGCATCAAAATAGGACTTAGTCCTTTCAGCACCTTCAATAAGCCGCCAGCCATAAGTGTTGCTCACCTTCCACTCAATTAATATTTTCATTAGTTGTGCCTACTCATGATCCTTTTGAGCTCAAAAGGCTGATTCTCCATTTTGGAAGAAGAAACCGCAAGATAAGTCGGCCAAACCGGCTCGTACCAAAACCAAGGCCACCAAGAGGCCTGCCAAGAAGAAGACCACTGAATCCGCCGAGTTAAACGTTGATGATGACGATGATGATAATGAGTCAGAGGTAGAACTTGACTCTCTTGGCTCCTTTTTTATACATCTCATTGACAATAATTGTTATCACGACGATGCAGAGGCCAACCGTGCAGGTGATGCAGAGGTAATTATTCTTTCCTCCGGCTCAGAATCTCTGCCAACACAGAAAACCCGACAAGCAAGCCGGAAAGTAAACTTTTCTCACCCTCTAGCTCACTTGGATCCCAACTTTCTTTTGAAGAAGCAGCAACACGAAGCTCGCCACACCACCCGGCATAGTGGCGGCGTGATTACTTCCTCAAGGATGACCAAACACACCGGTTCGCAAACGCCGACCAAAGGTCTTACATATTTCTGACATACTTTATCCCAAGGCGGGTCATTTTCGACAACCTCTTAACCTGTCTGATTCAAACTATCAGGGGACTTCTCATTCCTCTTATGGCGAGTCAATGGGAACAAAAATCCCAGCTTTCAAAACTGTACCTGGGTAAGGATATATTTTAGTCATTCACACCTTATGCTTGATCATGATACTGACCTCTTTACACTTCTTATTTTCAGGGGCCAAGCCAAGCCCAGCAAGAAGGCAAAGCTGACCAAGCCGGTTGATGACTCCAACCGTCTGAACCATAAAAGCAACAGTCAGAACCTTCTAACCCAATTGCTGAAGCCACCCTTGATGATCCACCACCACAAGATCATGAAGCTTCCATAGGTCATATGGACATTGAGCCGGCTATTTCTAAGCCGCCAAGCCCGATTAAGCCTGTTGAGTAAAAGACCGATGATGTTGTTGTCACTGGGTTTGGATTCACAACTCCGGGTCAACCTACTGTCTTATCTAAGCACAGCGCCAAGGAAGAAATTTCTGCTGAAGATAAAGGCAAGTGGAAGGTAGATTTGGATAGCTATGCCCATTTCAGCGCCCAAGACATCCACTCTGGTTAGTTGAACCGCCTTTATACCAGCCGTGACTTTGAAGCCGACTTAGTAAACCTGATGAAAGAGCGCTATGAGGTAAACGCTGCAACTCCTTTTATATGAATATATTTCCCTTAGCCGCCAAGTTTATTGGACATGATAGAATAGAATGTACTGTAAACTTTAATAGTTGCATAGATCAAAGCCAGTAGCCCCCAAGGGCCGGTTTATGCTTTCAACATGAACCGAGACTTATAATACCAGCACTTCAACTTTGTATGTGTAGCCCCCAAGGGCTGGCTTAATATGTTAAGCCGGGACTTTAACTAGCAAGAATAAATAATGCATCTATAGCCCCAAGGGTCAGCTTAACTAGCACGTTAAGCCGGGACTTTAAATAGCAAAAAATCAACTTTGCCTCCGTAGCCCCCAAGGGCCAGCTTAATTAGTGATGAATAAGGAGGGACTAATCATCTTGTTTAAAATGAATCAACCCAATCTGTAGTCTTTATAAATCGAATGATATCATTTGTCCGGGTCATAAATATGTCTTGAAACAAAGCAATAGGCATTAGCCCCCAAGTGCCAAGAGTAATACTTGTATTGTGCTTGGGACTTTCAAAAATTTGTGTTAAAAAAGAGCAATATGCATTAGCCCCCAAGTGCCAAGAGTAATACTTGTATTGTGCTTGGGACTTCAAAGAGTTCATCATGATTGCAATCTTATCCGCGTGTGCTTATGTCACAGGCTGAATTGTCTAAAAAAGACTCGCAGCTTAATGATCTTAAGGCCAATATAAAAACTCAGCAGTCAGAGACATCCAAGGCCAAGTCAGAACTGAAATCTTCTTTGGAGAATATTGAGCAAATGAAACTGAACTGGAACTCTGATAAAGAGGGTTGGGAAACTTAAAAAGCAGCTCTGTTGAAGAGAGCAGAAGAAGCTGAAGCCACGCTTAAACCGGTGTCTGAGGAGTTATCCTGCTTAAAGCAACACATTAATATTATGTCATCAGCCATCTTCGGTAAGAACATGTCTCCCTTGTATCTAAATAATCATATTATAAACGGTTGCCGGCTTACCCATAACTTTTAATGATTTAGGTTCGCGGAGCACCAAGTTGGGTTCAGACACGTGCGTCCGGCTTAAGGCTATCTACACTCTTGTGGAACCATTATATACTGGTGCCCAACGAACCATTGCCTCTACGCTGCACAAGAAAACTCCCTCCACACTTATCAAGGATACAATGAAATAGTTATTCATGCTGCCAAAAGAATTGATGACTTAAAACAGGGAGCTGCCAGAGCCGGCGCCTTGACTGCCTTAAGTCGGGCAAAGGCTTGGAAAGCGGATCTTGACCCGGAGGATTTGGCCAATGGCTGCCCTAGTGTTAAAGAAGATGGATCTGCCTTCCGTGCTGACTATTTTGCAGAGATAGCAAGAGCCATGCGCCCGTTAGCAAGCAAGCTGCCCGAGGAAACTAGTCTATGCACATACCAGGTGGCTTATGATGCTGACAACAAGAGAGTTAACGCGCCGGTTCATGAGACAACAGATCTTATCCCGCCGATTCATAAGCATACCTTTGCTCCTTACATTGATCCATCAAACCTTATTGATGATGAAGCTGTGTTTAGAGTGTTGATTGGTATCAACTGGGCTGCGCCTGACTTCCAGCTGATGGATAAGCAAGGAGCTGAAGATGAAGAAGAGGTGCGATAAGATCCGAAGGCTTCAACCCGCCAACAGTCATAAGCCGGTTTATTAAGTAGAATACTTTGCTATGTTGATGGCTCTAAAACACTTATTCTTGTTGGGCCATCAGATGCCCTTTAATACACTAGTTAAACTCTTGATCTACCATGCCATCGTGCATGTTTTGTTTTGCATGATACTGCTGATCCACCAGTTGAAGATATGGCACTTATGTTTATGATATAATCATGTAGATCAGTGGTTTATCCTTTTTTTCCTGCACACAAACAAATCACAAGTGCCCTGGCGGTTTGCCGCGGGGCGGGTCATGACGCCCAGTATAAATCCACTGGTGACCATAGAAATTCATAACCAGGGCAGGGGGTAACATCCCAAATATGAGACATAGTCCGGGCTGCTTGGCCTGACTTGTGAAAACTATATGGTAAGAAAAATGGTTGATATAAATCCAAGATGAATAAAAAATCCAAAAAACACGAGGCTTTCATAGGTCGCCGAGCCAAAAATCTCTACTTCAATGAAACTAGCATGATAGCCATTGGAATATTCGTGCTTTCTGTGAGCCGGTTCTCACATGACCCAATTGACATTTTAACCCGGATAAGTTCAGGGTCTTATTAAAATATTGACTTATCGAGAGTATGCGGGGTTGGAGTAGCATCGAGCAAAACAGGCCGGTTTAACCAAGTTTCAAGGAAGGCGGCTTAATAGCCTGGGTTTATCCTTGCTTTCCGTAAGACGGCTCTCTCATGACCCAATCAATGTTTTTAAACTTAACAAGTTCAGGGTCTTATTTAAAATATTAACTGTTAAGAACATAGCAGGTCATTCAGGATTACCTAATGGAGAAGCATCTGGCACACAGGCAGGATAACCCGGATTTTTGGTGAATACACCCGGCGCGCCCCTAGGCCAATCAAAAGGGTGAATATAGTTGTGTTCATTGAACAGGAAGCCCCCAAGTGATATATTTGTGAGCTGTGCTCAGCGGGTACCTATGTTTGAGCTGTGCTATGCATCCAACTCTCTTTGGTCCCTGTAACTTGGGGTCAAGCCTCTTAAGTGATCATGTGAGATGACAATAAAGACTCAGTTTCGATGAAGCGAAACGACAGAGGCCCTGAATTATCAGGGATGCCGCCTTTATTATACTTATTATAATATATACATTGTCAAACTATGTACATCACAAGAGCTGGTGGCTCAAGTATAGTAAGGCCGAAGATGAGCAATATTCCACGGCCGACGGGTCTCCTCCTCTGATGTGCATGAGTCCTTGTGGTCTCGAACGTCGATAAGATAGTATGACCCATTATTCAGATTCTTGCTGACCACAAAAGGCCCTTCCCAAGGTGGGGATAGTTTATGCATATCAGTCTGATCCTGGATAAGTCGGAGCACCAAGTCGCCTTCTTGAAAGGTTCCGGTTTTAACCCGACGGCTGTGATAACGGCGCAAATCTTGCTGGTAAATCGCCGAACGAGCCGCCACAAGGTCATGCTCCTCGTCCAATAGGTCAAGTGCATCCTGATGTGCTTTTTCATTATCAGCTTCAACATAGGCCGCCACACGAGGCGAATCGTGATGGATGTCACTAGGGAGAACCGCCTCTACTCCGTAAACCATGAAGAAAGGTGTGTAACCCATAGATCCGTTGGGGGTAGTATTGATGCTCCATAATACTGGGGGTAACTCCTCCACCCAACAAGCCGGCGTCCTTTGCAAAGGGACCATAAGTCGGGGCTTGATGCCTCGCAAAATCTCTTGATTGTCTCTCTCAGCTTGACCATTTGACTGGGGGTGAGCCATTGATGATACATCAAGTCGAATATGCTCTCGTTGACAAAACTCTTTCATAGCACCCTTAGACAGATTAGTGCCATTATCAGTTATAATGCTATGGGGAAAGCCAAAATGGAAAATCACCTTTTTGATGAATTGAACCGCCGTCTCTGCGTCACACTTACTAACCGGCTCTGCTTCAACCCACTTTGTAAATTTGTCAACCGCCACCAAAAGGTGGGTCTTTTTATCCTTGGACCTTTTGAAAGGCCCAACCATATCAAGCCCCCGGGTCGCAAATGTCCAAGCAACTGGAATCATCCTCAATTCTTGAGCCAGCACATGAGCTCGTCGTGAGAACTTCTGACCAAATCACATTTACTAACTAAATCCTCAGCATCAACATGAGCCGTCAGCCAATAAAACCCATGAAGGGAAGCCTTGGATATGAGAGACTTAGAACCGACATGATGACCACAATCTCCTTCATGAATCTCTCGTAGAATCTCACAGCCTTCTTCTGGAGAAACACAACGTTGAAATGCCCCTGTGACACTATGATGATGCAACTCTCCACTGACAATAGTCATTGACATAGATTGCCGACTTAGTTGCCTGGTCAAAGTTTCATCCTCAGGTAACTCGCCTTGGGTCATGTAAGCCAAATACGGAACTGTCCAATCAGGAATAACATGAAGAGCCGCCACCAGTTGTGCTTCCGGGTCAGGAATAGCAAGGTCTTCCTTTGTAGGCAATTTGACTGAAGGGTTGTGAAGAATATCCAGGAAAGTGTTAGGTGGCACCGGCTTATGCTGGGACCCTAACCGGCTTAAAGCATTAGCCGCCTCATTTTTCCTGCGATCAACATGTTCAACTTGATAACCTTTGGAGTGACCCACGATAGCATCAACCTCCCGACGATAAGCCGCCATGAGTGGATCCTTAGAATCCCAAGTGCCAAAAACTTGCTGAGCTGCCAGATCTGAGTCGCTGAAACACCTCACCTGGCTTAAGTTCATATCCTTAGACATCCGAAGACCGTGGAGTAAGGCCTCATACTCAGTTGCATTGTTAGTACAAGGAAACATCAACCAGAGAACATAAGAAAATTCATCACCTCGTGGGGAAGTCAAGACAACTCCAGCCCCAGAGCCTTCCAACTGACTAGATCCATCCAAGTGAATAGCCCAATATGTGTTATTCGACTTTTCCTCAGGCATCTGCAACTCTGTCCAATCATTTATAAAATCCACAAGTGCTTGAGACTTGATGGCCGTGCGTAGCATACACTTCAAACCTGTGATAGGACCACTTGGCTATCCGACCTGTGGCTTTTCTGTTTTGAATAATATCCCCTAAAGGAGCAGAACTAACCACACTGATAGGATGACCAGAAAATATAGTTTGAGCTTTCGACTAGCCTTCAACACCCCATACACAAGCTTCTGCCAATGAGGATACCTCTTCTTGGACTCAATAAGTACCTCACTGATGTAGTAGACCGGCTGCTGAACCGGATGCTCCTTGTCTGATTCCTTCCTTTCCACCACAATGGCTACACTAACAGCTCGGCTATTGGCAGCCACATATAACAACAAAGGTTCTTTATCAATGGGGGCAGCAAGACCTGGCGGCTCAGCCAATTGTTTCTTCAAGGCCTCAAACACCTGATTAGCAGCATCACTCCAAACAAAGTGATGTGTCTTCTTCATCATCGGGTAAAAGAGGGATGGCCTTCTCACCCAACCGGCTTATGAACCAGCTTAAAGCCGCAATACGACCCGCCAAACGTTGAACATCATTGATACATGCCGGCTTAGCCAGCGAGGGAATAGCCTTTATCTTCTCCGTGTTAGCTTCAATACCCCATTTCGAAACCAGAAAACCAAGAGCTTGCCTGTTGGCACACCAAAAACATACTTTGGCCGGGTTAAGCATCATCTTGTAGAGCCGGAGATTGTCAAAGGTCTCCTTTAAATCATCTATCAAGGGCTCCTTCTTCCTGGACTTCACCATAATATCATCCACATAGGCGTGAACATTGCGCCCGATTAGATCATGAAGGCAATTTTGCACACACCGCTAGTAAGTCGCCTGGGCACTCTTAAGCCCAAAAAAGCATAGACACATAACAGGAGGCTCCAAAGGGAGTGATGAAGGCTGTCTTTTCCTGGTCCTTAACTGCCATTTTGATCTAATGATAACCAGAATAGGCATCCAAAAAACTCAAACGCTCACAACCCGCCATAGCATCAATAATCTGATCAATACGGGGGAGAGCAAAGGGATCAGCCGGAAAAGCCTTGTTTAAGTCCGTATAATCCACACACATGCGCCAAGTGCCGTTTTTCTTAAGCACCAGCACCGGGTTAGCCAACCACTCAGGATGAAAAACTTCAACAATGAACCCAGCCGCCAAGAGCCGGGCTACCTCCTCACCAATAGCTTTATGCCTCTCTTCATTGAAATAGCGAAGGAATTGCTTGACCGGGTTTAAACTTAGGATCAATATTGAGAGTGTGCTTAGCGAGTTCCCTCGGTACACCTGGCATGTCTGAAGGCTTCCACGCAAAGATGTCCCGGTTCTCACGGATGAACTCGATGAGCGCGCTTTCCTATTTCGAATCCAAATTAGCACTGATGCTGAACTGCTTGGATGAGTCACCAGGAACAAAGTCAACTAACTTAGTGTCATCTGCCGACTTAAACTTCAACAAGGTGTCATGCTCTGTGGTTGGCTTCTTCAAAGATGTCATATCCGCCGGGTCAACATTATCCTTGTAAAATTTCAATTCCTCTGTTGCACAGACAGATTCAACGTAAGCAGCATCACCTTCTTCAAGCTCCAAAGCTACCTTACGGCTTCCATGCACTGTGATGGTGCCCCTGTGACCCGGCATCTTAACCTGCAAGTAAACATAACAAGGCCTTGCAATGAATTTAGCGTAAGCTGGCCGCCCAAACAGAGCATGATACGTGCTCTTGATTTTAACCACTTCAAAGGTCAACATCTCAGATCTGGAATCATACTCATCTCGAAAGGCAACCTCCAAGGATATTTTACCCCTCAGATATGCCGACTTACCAGGCACTACACCGTGAAAAACAGTGTTTGACGGTTTAAGATTTTTGTCGGTCAATCCCATGCGACGGATGGTTTCATAGTAAAGGATATTGGTGTTGCTGCCTCTTTCCATGAGTACCTTGGTAAATTTGTACCCCCCAACCTGAGGCGCTACCACTAGCGCCAAGTGACCCGGATTATCAACCCGGGGCGGGTGATCCTCACGGCTCCAGAGAATCGGGTGTTTAGACCACACAAGTAATGAGGCACCGCCGGTTCAACGGTGTTTATTGCCCTTTTATGGAGCTTCTGATCCCACTTACATAAACTCGTGGTGAAGACGTGGTACTGCCCACTATTCAATTGCTTTGGGTTACTCTGATTACCAGACTGCTGCTGACTCCCCTGATTATTCTGTTGGTTGTAACCACCCTGATTACCTTGGCCTTGAAAGCCGAAATTTGAACCGCCACCTCCATGACCCGGACCATGAGGGCCGGACCCTGAACCGCCATTCGGGCCATGGTTGTGCTGGAAAAGATGAGAATCCCTAAACTGTTTCATGATAAAACAATCCTTCCACAAATGGGCAGATGGCTTTTCATGTGTTCCGTGCTTCGGACATGGCTGATTCATTATTGCCTCAAGGTCGAATTTTGTTCCTCCAGATTGAGCCGGCCTCCCCTTATGATGCTGGTTATTATTCCGTACACTAGTATTGGCCATGAAGTCATCAGCTCTGCGCTTACCGTTGCCACCCTGACTGGCCGGGTTGTGCTGCTGCCCCTTCATACTGCTACTCTTCTTTCCCTTTCCCAACCTTTCATCATCAGACTCGGGGTCCTTGGTACTATCAGAGTCGGCATATTTGACAAGGGCCGCCATGAGCTCCCCCATGTCACTGCAATGGCGCTTAAGCCGCCCAAGCTTCTGTTTGAGAGGGAGGAAACGACAATTTTTCTCCAACATTAAAACTGCTGAGTCGACGTTGATATTATCGGATGAGTGTATGATAGTCGAGACCCGATGCACCCAGTTGGTTGTTGACTTACCCTCACCTTGAACACAAGAAACCAAATCCACGATTGACATTGGCTGCTTGCACGTATCTTTGAAATTTTGAATAAAACGGGCCTTCAGCTCCGCCCACGACCCAATGGAGTTGGCGGGCAGCCCCTTCAACCAAGTGCGAGTCGGCCCTTCCAGCATCATGGTGAAATACTTAGCATACGCAACATCACTAACATCTTGCATCTCCATAGCCATATCATAACTATCAACCCAAGCTTCAGGGGGCTGATCTGCTGTGTAATTAGGAACCTTACGAGGACCCTTGAAATCCTTGGGTAAACGCTCGTTACGCAAAGCTGACACTAAACATGGTACACCCAAGGTTCTAGAGGTCATGCCTGCCTCCACCGAAGTCGTCGGGTAAGCCGGAGCGTGTTGATGAGCCGCTAGCTCGGCCTCCCGATGCACTTTGCCCTGATCCACCAGAGTCTGGGCATTGGCACCACCACACGTCGGGTCATGTCCACGGGGCTGGTTACGGCGTTGTTCATTACTTGAAACCGCGGATGAGTCAATGTTCCTGCTGTAACTCCAGGTTGGATGAGGGGTTGAGTGAATCCGCTCAAGACAATAAGAATAAGCCGCTTGCTACTCTAATGCTGTCTGAAGAAGTTCTCTGGCCCTCTGTGTTTCAACCGCCATCGGAGACTCGCCTTCAACTGGTAGAGCCGCCAATCGTGTCGCCGCAGCAATCATATTGTCCAAAGGGTTGGAATAATGACTCGACAGCGTCAAAACATGCTGAGGCGGGGTATTATTCACACGTGGAGAACCCATAACTCGTGGCTGAACTGGCACTCCACCCCCAGGCGCTTCAGCCGTCCGGTTTACCACCGGCGGGTCACTGGTCCCTGCACCAGGTGTGTTGAAGAGGTTCCTCGGCTCATAAACCGGGGGTAGATGACTCCGCTATCTCCTCCTCATAACCTAATTTGAAGCATTCTGATCCAACATGAACCGGAAGGACTCTGCCTGAATTCGTTGCGCCTGAGCATCCAGAGAAGCCCGCTCCATGGCCATCCTGGCGTTTTCTGCGTTCAACTCCTCCTTGGCCTGTGCTATCTCGTCACGCAATTTTGCAACCTCCGCGTTATGCTGAGCTTGATTTTCCGGGTTAACCTCCGCTGTTAACAATGTTGTCAGTGTGTCCAACAAGTCAGACAAGACCTGAGCCGGCGGGTGCAAAGGGCCTCCTGCACCGGCCGCCGTTGCCGTTGTTGACCCGAAAATCATTGTTGCTGCAGTCGTAGAATTCTTCCCTGGTTGTGTACTGTGGCACCCCGGCTCAGCGCGACCGGTTTACCTTGCATTGCCAGCCCAGAGACCATGTCTTCTGGCAACACACAACATCTTGGTACAGAAACAACCGCTTTATTGATGCTAGCGGAACAGAGTTTACATTACAACAGTTGTCGAGGCCAAGCGGCACACCCCGGTGCGGCTGAACAATATGTACATTATTTAGTGAACATAAAGGGGCCTTGATCGAACAACTATGTGGCAGCGGAATAACGTCGTGGTGGAAGCTCCATATCACAGGGACACCAATGTGGACACGATCTAGACTCGAACAGCGCTCCTTTCCAATGATACTTTCCTGAAATCTGGCATGACACGCCAGGTCAGTACTTTGAATGTACTTGCAAGCTCACAACAGGCATAATCATAATGGCAAACAATATCATGATAATTAACCAATTATTACTAATGCAACACTATATGTCAACTTGTTGTGATCATGCTCGAACGTCCCTCGGGACAACTTACCAACCGTGATCATCCTCGGATCACAAGCAAACCACCAATGTGGTCTTTAACAAGAATAACTCGTGATCCTTACAGCGATCACAACCACGACCATCATCGGGTCCCAAAAACCTCGATGGCCTTTCTGCCATCCATCACCAATGCAAAGTTCATAGCTTAGGGTGCAACTTTTATTAAACGTTGACTCATGGTGGGACCTACTACGAGGTGTCAGTGACTGTGGACTCGGCTATCGATAGATTATACACTCTGCAGAGGTAGCACACTGTACCCACACCACGGAACCCATGGCCTCGCACTCCCATTCGGGTGGACCAACGGCATTCCGACAAAACCCTTCCATTGCCACAACACTCTCCCGGCCACTCCGACCCAATCCCCAACGGGCTGGTCCTGGGTGGCCCCGTGTCTATCAAAGACACCTCGACCACCGTCGTGGCCAAAACAATCCCACTCGGGGACTTGGTACCATAATCTCAATCAATGAGCACACAAGATTATGCCTGCTTACCGGGCCAGGGCAAGCACAACATAACCTTCCCTAGTTGGAGGCACCGACCAGAGGCCATGTCAATGGACCGAATCAAGGCCTTCCCAAAAAGGTAAATGTGGTTGCATTGGGAAAGAAACTCGATTCAGCGGCACCATGACCCAGTCAACGATATATTCAAGTTGAGTTATACTCAGGTTCGACTTTAAAAATGAAAATGACCGGTGTCATAGCATGCCATGAAATGCAAAACTACATATGCATCACATAATAATAAAAATGACCGATGTCATCCATATACACACCAAGCATAAACATCAACAACTCATATTACTTTACAGCTCAAAATGACTCACAACTTAACCAAAATATTTTGCAACAAGTTTTATTAATTTCCCACGCAAGAAAGTAACTCCGATAAATTTCTCATATGCTTAACAACAAGATTTCACTATCAACAATTCTTAATTTCTTTATCAACTAAGTTGGGTTCAAACAGTCTGTAAGACAAGTAAAATGATCTAACAAGTATTTAACAGAATATTTTCTAGCAAATTTTTATCAATTTATGTATGCAAGAACAAAGCTTTAAATAATTACTAACATGCATAACAAAATTATTTCTTACATTACCACAAATAAATCTTAACTTGTTTTACCCACTAAACTAATTTTAATCATACTGTAAATCAAGCATAATAACTAACAAATATTTAACAGAATACAAATAACACAATAATTATTTAAATGCATGGATTAATCATTTCATTCAAGTAAGAAAATCACAAATATTGAAATGACACCATGAAAATGTTGGTGTGGCTTGCCTTAGTGCAGATGAGGTTCACAAGCCTTCTGGTGATCCTCAAGACAAGCCTCACCCTCTGAAAATAAATTTAAACACAAAAGGCAAATATCAAGAACACTTCTGAAAATCACCAGGAATTCTAAACAGCTCAGAAAAATCTCATCTTTGGTGAGCTGCTTGATTTCCTCTCAAAGAACACAATGCAAAAAGAATCAATTCATTTGGACTTACGGTTAAAAAGTTATAACTGTTTGAAGCTCTCTGGAATATAAATGATTTTGAATTTAAATAAACAACTGAGGGGGGGTGACGCCAAAGGCGCGAAACCTCGTGGCGCCACCACTGCACGCTTCACGCCAGAGAGTGGCTGACTAGCGGGCCCCGCTAGTCAGGTGGGGGAAGGGGGAGAAAGAAACAGAGAAGGCCGCGGCTTCGCCGGAGCTCTCACTGGCGACGAGGGATTCTTGGCCCAAACGAGAGGGAGGGATTTAGAGAGGGGACGATGGCGCACCTGCCCGTACCCATAGTGTGGCTAGGGGTGGTCGGACGGCGTCGAAAACAAGCTCGCAAGCGGAGGCAGAACGCGGTGATTGCCGGAGTTGAGGAAGACGGCGAATGGAGGCCACTCCAGGGGCTCCAATCGGTCGAGACGGCCTCACCGGAGAGAGGCGGAAGCCCTGGAGGGGTTGCCCTGGCCTGGGAGAGGCTAGAGCTTCCGCGGCGACCAGAGGGGATCGCCGGCGAGCTCGAGCTCGGGGACGGCGGCCCGAGGCCTGCCCGGCCGGTCTAAGGCTTCCTACGCAACAGTGGAGTGTGTGGGAGTGCTGGATGATGCTCGAGGAGGCTGGGGGTGGCCCTATATATAGGCGAGCAGCGAGCGGGGTTTCGGGCTCTGCCGGTTTACACCTGTCCACGACGTCCGGTGACGAGCGGCGTCAGTGAGAGGGGGAGAAGGCGACGGAGATGAGCACAGGATCGAGAGGATGGCGACGAGCACAGTGCGCTCCGCACTGTTGGGCTGGCCAGACCTTGCCCATGCTTGCTGCGGCGAGCTCCGGCGTCAGCGAGCGCCAGAGGGAGGTTAAGGGCTTAGAGACGAAGATGGTGGCGCGGTATGGCATGCTCGGGCAGGCGAGGGAAGCGAGCAGGCGCGAACAGAGCGCTCGGCGACGCTCAGAGCGCGTCGACACGCATGCCAACACCCCCTGGACGAACGTGGTCACCGCGTGAACTATGACATCAGGCCGATCTAAGCATAAACTTGATGTCTGGCATGTTGTTCGTGGTAGTTTTGAGTGTTACCACAATTTGGTTTGGATCCAGGTGCAGTAGAGAGGATTTTACAAGCCAGGTAAGTTTCTGATCAAAACTTTGAACAGTTACTATGGTCAAACGGCTGAGAGTTTGAGGCTGTGCTTTGGAGGCTAGTTCTAAGTTACTAAGGTAAAGATGCACAAGAAAGTTCAGGTCAAATGGAGCGAGTAAAATGATAGTTTCTGTAGAAACCGCCTTTTTTGTCCAGAACAGAAAA
The DNA here is from genome assembly GCA_021605205.1 of Aegilops longissima. Classification (NCBI taxonomy): domain Eukaryota; kingdom Viridiplantae; phylum Streptophyta; class Magnoliopsida; order Poales; family Poaceae; genus Aegilops; species Aegilops longissima. The sequence goes on along the minus strand of CM038681.1, from coordinate 432,151,359 downwards.
TATTTTCTGTAGCAAAAATATTCCAAAAAGTGATGACATATTTTTGCTCAGGAAGGTTCCCTAGGGTTCACAGAATATTTGTGAATTATCTCAGATTTTTCTGAGCCATAAAAATTAGGGTTGCTTTGAAGCAAACTGATCTGGCTTAGGGTTTCTGAGAGAAAATGAATATTTTTCATTTAAGAAAAATATTCCAAAGATTATTTTGGGATGGATTAGAACGGAAATGATGGTTTAGGAGAGAAGTGGAGCACTTGGGTGAAAGCCAAGGATGCCCAAGTGTTTTAAGTCCATATGAAAAGATTCAAGAACTCCAAGTTTCAAAAAAATTCAAATGAAAATCAAGCAAATAAGAGAGGGCAAAAACCAGGCTGTCACATGTACCGGCCATGAAAATCGCGACCCTATTCGGTGTTTCATAGGGGTCCGGAATACTATCTCCATCGGAATAGCCCCCAAGTCAGTAGTCTTGCAGTTGATACAACAATTCAGTCTCATCGGTGGATGACTCACCATCAGATAAATGACCGTCTCACCGCCAGACACAGATCTATCCTCAAATTCTGCCCCATGAATGAACCCAACGAAGGCGCGTTTCACGGCAGGCTAAACTCGGGCGGATCGTGCACGCTGAGCCGTCTCGATGATGTCGGTGCAGATGTCCGGCTCAGGGCCCGGTTCGCCGATCTTGCCGATGAAGACGTGGATTCCGCCGAGGGGACCCGGTACCCGTACTCAATTGAGCCGGCCTCGGGGCCCCAGTTTGCATCGTCGATGTAGAGCTTGCCGCGACGACCCTTGGTCAGCCGGCCCACAGCGTATCCCTTGATCCCTTCAAAGTTGCCTTGTAAGAACTCGAAACCACCGTGCGCTGGCCCCACGGTGGGCGCCGACTGTCGTGGAATTGTCCTAGCAGAAGGACTTAGTCGTGGAGCCATCGCAACTAGGTTAGCTTAAAGGGGTTAAATGGGACAAATGACATCGGAATTTATACCGGTTCGGCCCCTTGGTGAAGGTAAAGGCCTAATCCAGTTTGAGGTGGAATTGCTTGGGTTTCGATTACCAGGGAGCGAATACGCTTGACCTAGTTCTTGATCTCTTGTTTCTTGTCCTAAGCCGCCGTTGGGTCGTCCCTTTATATACACAGGTTGACGCCCGGCGACTCACAGAGTCTCGGTCGGCTCATAATCAATGTGTCCGGCTCAGTGACTAATTATACTTGCCTTACAATCCAAGTCATACATATATGGCGGTTTACACCTATGGGCCTTAAGTCGCCTTTGGGCTTTCGGGCCCTTAGCAAGTCTGCTTCATGAACCGCCATCTTCAAAATCTTCATGGGCTTTGTCTTGCTGAACCGCCATCTTCAAAATCTTCATGGGCTTTGTCTTGCTGAACCGCCGTTGGTATAACCCGGCCCCTCCTGGGTGGGTCATACCCAATAGTATATCACCAACACTTTCCTTCACATGGGATTAACTGATAAGAATCTTAAGCCGTCGAACACTGTGTTTCATGGTGTGGTACCTGGTAAGTCGGCATATCTAGTGGGAAAACTATCTTTCGAGGTTGCTTTTGGAGATGAGTATGATTCCAGATCCGAGACTTTGACTTTCGAAGTGGTTAAAATCAAGAGCCCTTATCATGCTCTGTTTGGGCGGCCGGCTTACGCTAAGTTCATGGCAAGGCCTTGTTATGTTTATTTGTAGCTTAAGATGCCGGGTCACAAGGGCACCATCACAGTGCATGGAAGTCGCAAGATAGCCTTGGAGTGTGAAGAAGGCGATGTGGCTTACGCTGAGTCTGTCTGTGCAACAGAGGAATTGAAATTTTACAAGGATAATGTTGACCCGGCGGATATGAAATCTTTGAAGAAGTCAACCACGGAGCATGACCCCTTGTTGAAGTTTAAGTTAGAAGATGACACTAAGCTAGTTGACTTTGTTCCTGGCGATTCATCCAAGCAGATCAGCATCAGTGCTAATCTGGATCCAAAATAGGAAAGCGCGCTCATCGAGTTCATCCGTGAGAACCGGGACATCTTTGCATGGAAGCCTTCAGACATGCCAGGTGTATCGAGGTAACTCGCTGAGCACACGCTCAACATTGATCCAATGTTTAACCGGTCAAGCAATTCCTTCGTCATTTGAATAAAGAGAGGCACAAGGCTATTGGTGAAGAGGTGGCCCGACTCTTGGCGGCTGGCTTTATCGTTGAAGTTTTTCATCCTGAGTGGTTGGCTAACCCGGTGCTGGTGCTTAAGAAAAACGGCACCTGGCGCATGTGTGTGGATTATACGGACTTAAACAAGGCCTGTCCGGCTGATCCCTTTGCTCTCCCGCGTATTGATCAGATTATTGATGCTACGGCGGGTTGAGAACATTTGAGCTTTTTGGATACTTATTCTGGTTATCATCAGATCAAGATGGCAGTTATGGACCAGGAGAAGACATCCTTCATCACTCCCTATGGAGCCTTCTGTTACGTGTCTATGCCTTTTGGGCTCAAGAGTGCCCAGGCGACTTACCAGCGGTGTGTGCAAAATTGCCTTCATGATCAGATTGGGCGCAATGTTCATGCTTATGTGGATGGTATTGTGGTGAAGTCCAGGAAGAAGGAGACCCTGATAGATGACTTGAAGGAGACCTTTGACAATCTCCGGGCCTATAAGATGATGCTTAACCCAGCCAAGTGTGACTTTGGTGTGCCAGCAGGCAAGCTCTTGGGCTTTCTGGTTTCTGAACGGGGTATTGAAGCTCACCCGGAGAAAATAAGGCTATCACTTCCCTGGCTAAGCCGGCGTGTATTAATGATGTTCAGTGTCTGGCGGGTCGAATTGCGGCCTTAAGATGGTTCATAAGCCAGTTGGGTGAGAAGGCTATCCCTCTTTACTAGATGATTAAGAAGACATATCACTTTTTCTAGAGTAACGCTGCTGATTAGGCGTTTGAGGCTTTAAAGAAACAGTTAGCTGAACCGCCAGTCATGGCTGCTCCCATTGATAATGAGCCTTTGTTGTTGTATGTGTGAAAGGATCGATATAGTTGACTAGGGGGGGTGATTAGGCAACCAACAATTTTTAGCTTTTCTTTACCAATTTAAACTTTGCACCCAAGTAGGTTGTCTAGATATGAAACTAGGTGAGCAACCTATATGATGCAACAACAACAAGCACACACACAAGCAAGGGATATAACACAAATAAGCTAGCACAAGTAAAGGCACGAGATAACCAAGAGTGGAGCCGGTGAAGACGAGGATGTGTTACCGAAGTTCCTTTCTTTTGAGGGAAGTACGTCTCCGTTGGAGCGGCGTGGAGGCACAATGCTCCCCAAGAAGCCACTAGGGCCACCGTATTCTCCTCACTCCCTCACACAATGCGAGATGTCGTGATTCACTATTGGTGCCCTTGGAGGCGGCGACCGGACCTTTACAAACAAGGTTGGGGCAATCTCCACAACTTAATTGGAGGCTCCCAACGACACCACGAAGCTTCGCCACAATGGAATATGGCTCCGTGGTGACCTCAACCGTCTAGGGTGCTCAAACACCCAAGAGTAACAAGATCCGGAAGGGATAAGTGGGGGGAATCAAATTTCTCTTGGTGGAAGTGTAGATCGTGGCCTTCTCAACCAATCCCTAGAAAATCAACAAGTTTGATTGGCTAGGGAGAGAGATCGGGCAAAAATGGAGCTTGGGGATGGAAGAGGTAGTCAACTCGGAGAAGAGGACTCCTCTTATATAGTGGAAGAACAAATCCAACCGTTACCCACTAACTCAGCACGCGACGAGCGGTACTACCGCACCTGGCAAGCGGTACTACCGCACGGGACCACACTACTACCGCAGGGTATTGCGGTACTACCGTTGGCGCAGCAGGAGCTAGACCAGCCTATGGCAAGGGCGGTAGGACCACCGGAGCGGTACTACCGCACCCCCTTGCGGTACTACCGCGAGGCAGGGTTGGTCTAGTCTGGGAAGGCACGGACATATAAAAATACATCCGTAGCAACTTCCGCTGAGTCTCGATCCATGCTCATGTTGCTGTGCCAGGCATTGTGATTATCGAGTGGTTATGCCACCATTTTTGTAGGATGTCTCAATCTTTTTGAGCATTTACAACCGTTATGCTGTCCGCATCATCCCAGGTTTCCAAACAATCTGATGCATTTGCAAAATTCTTTTCCTCTGTTTCCGCGTCCCTTTGGGCCAGATTAAGCACACTAACCGTCTGTTGAGGTACTCTATTGCCTCCGCGTGTATGTTGAAGCCATTATTATTATTTTTTGACTGTACACAGTAGGGCAAAACCCCACTGCAATTTTTTTATTAATATTAAAAGAATAAAAAGAGAGTACAAACATACAAGGCTTGAGATAAGCCCCAGAGAAGGAAAACTAGCCTAAAAAAAGGCTAGAAAAATAGAATAAAAAAACTAAACAAACTAGAAAGACTAATTACAGGACAAGGGAGTCCAACCAGGAAAAGAAAGTAGCTGAAAACTTCTCCTTAATTCTGAATTTGAGCAGGTGTAGTTCTGAGAGGAAGATGAACTTCCATCTGTCAATGCTGGTTGGAATGTTATTGAAAATCTTATCATTCCTGACTATCCAAATGGCCCAAGATGCAATGATAATGATCTCCATGGAAAAAGGTTGATGAATGTTGCTCCTTAAGTCTGGAATGGCTTCCATGATGGAGAGGTTCCTTTGTCTGTTAGGGCAGAGAATATCCCAGCAAGCAGAAGCAAAAGGGCAGGTCCAAAAGAGGTGTTGAAGCGTTTCTTCCTCCTAGCAGTTGAGAGTAGCACAATTATAGTTGTCAAGATGAAAAGTTTCCCTTCGAAGCAGATTCCTGGTATTGAGTCTATCATGAAGAAGTCTCCAAAAGAAGACCTTGTGTTTTGGCTGAGCAGAACATTTCCAAATCCAGTTGAACTGTGCTGGCACAATTTTTACACCTATCAAAATTTTGTATGCTTTAGCCACTGAAAAAATATTATTACCCCACATATAACTCCAAGTATCCAAGTGCTCATTGGATGCAGATCTTCTGAGGGTGTCACAAATCTCTTCCATCAGCTCAAATTCCAGAAAAGCCTCCTGAGTCAGTGGTAGGTGAAATAAATCTTCCAAATATTCGAACATAAGAACATTTTGCACTGAAAGGTTGTGATCTCTGACAAAGGAGTAAAGATGAGGGAATAATTGATTCAAGCAAGTAGGGTGCCAGAGGTCAGACCAAAACAGAGCAGATTTACCATCACCTATTGTGCATGTTGCCATGGATTTGTAACTATCAATGAGCCTCAAGTTACATTTCCACCAGAAAGACCCTTCCCATTTTTGTCCTGGTAGGATGCCATTGTCAAAATAAGCCTCCCAAATGAGACTGACCCATGGGATGTTTTCTCTATTGTAGAACTTGTGGAGGTTTTTGAGCAGCAGGGCTTGGTTTTGAACAAAGATGTTCATAACACCAAGGCCACCCTGAATTTTGGGCCTACAAACAGTGGACCAAGCTACCAAAGCTGGTCTGTGATCCTCCAAATCTGGTCCCCTCCAAAGACAATGCCTCAAGTATTTGTTAACCTGGTTTTTGATAGTTATAGGAACATCAAGACAGCCCATGAAGTATATAATAAGTGAATTTAGAACTGACTTGACCAGCAGTAACCTTCCAGCAAGAGTCATAAAAGAAGATAGGCCCACCAGTTTTTTTGCAATTCTGCTCACTAAAGGCAAACACTGTTCCACTGTTGGCTTTTGAAGCCCTAAAGGCATGCCCAGGTAAGTGAAGGGGAATGATCCTTTCAAACAATTTAATGTACCAGTCAAAATTTCCATTTTTTCATCACTCACATTGATTGGTATCAGATTTGATTTGCTATAGTTGACCTTTAATCTAGTAGCATCTGCAAATGTGTGAAGAAGGGCTTTAAGACAATGGAGTTGTGGGGCATCAGCTTGCATGAGAATCAGGGTATCATCTGCATACTGAACTATGGGAAAATCTGGACATGACTGTACTTGCAAAGGTGGAGTGAGAAGACCCAAGTTCATTGCTCTGTTCATGATTGACTGGAGGAGGTCTGCAGCCAACACAAAAAGAAGGGGAGAGAGAGGATCCCCTTGTCTTACACCTCTCAGGCAATAAAACATTTTCCCAGGAATGCCATTGAGAAGCACTTGTGATGAAAAGAAGTAAATAGCATTTTAATCCATCCAATCCATCTTTCTCCAAAACCCTTTGCTCTGAGGATATCAATGATTGTAGAATGTTCAATGAGGTCAAATGCCTTTTCAAAATCTAGTTTCAGCACAACAATTTCCTCCTTTGACTTGTGGCATTGATGTAGGTACTCATAAGCCCAACCAAGACAGTCATGAATAGCTCTTTCCTTAAGGAAGCCATATTGATTTATATGAACCATTTTGAGGATCACTTTCTGTAATCTGTTTGCAAGCAATTTGGTGATGAGTTTGAGGCAGCAATTAAGTAAAGATATAGGTCTGAAATCATTAGCAGTGCTGGGAGATGGCCCCTTGGGAACTAGAGTTATGAAAGAAGTGTTGATGCTCTCTAGAGAAATTTGCCCAGCATAGAACTCATGTATCAGTCTAGTGACATCAGGTTTTATAATATCCCAACAGCTCTTAAAAACTCATTGTTAAATCCATCAGGTCCAGGAGACTTGTCTGGAGGCAATTGCTTGACAACTTCATTGATTTCTTCCTCAGTGAAAGGAATTTCCAGTTGTTCAAAGTCAGAAGGACTAGCTTGATGTTGCAGTAGAGAAGACAAATGAAAGTGCATGGTGGTTTGCTGTGACCTTCCTAATCTGCTCTTGAAGGCATTCCACAGCAGGGAAGCTTTCCCTGCATGGTCTGTTATTTCCACTTGATCCTCATTTTTTAGCATAGCAATGTGATTATGCGTGTGATTTATAGAAGCCTTTGTATGAAAAAATTTGGTGTTTTCATCACCAAACTTAACCCCCTTGATATTACCTCTCTGCTTCCAATAGATTTTTTGGTTCTTCAGTAATATGAGCAATTGTTCTTTTAGAATCACCCTGCAATTCCACTCAAAATCCTCCAAGTCTCTGAATTCTTCAACAAGTCAAACAAGAAAATAGCCTCATTAATTGCAGTAATTTTGGATTACAGGCAAGACAGGTTTTTGGCCCAAAGTTTGAGAGCCCTTCTAAGGTTTTTGAACTTGGCATTTAGGCTTTTTGCTACATCAAGATTACCCACAGGAATATTCCAGGCTGCAGATACAACCTCTTTAAAGTCTGAGTGCTTTAACCAGTAGTTTTCAAATCTGAAGACCCTGGCCTTTGGAATAGAAGTCCCAATTTTGATTACACATGGAAGATGATCTGAGATAGGCTTGGAAAGAGGCATAGCAACTGTATCAGGATAAGCAGTCATCCAAGAGGCAGAGGTGAAGAACCAATCCAGCTTTTCCAACAAAGGACTCTGTTGCATGTTACTCCAGCTGTATTTTCTGCCATGTAGAGGGAGCTCAATTAAACCCAGATTACTGATGGCTTCATTAAAGAGAAGCATTTCATTAACATCCCCACCAGGTTTGTTTCTATCAGTAGGAGCCCTAATAAAGTTGAAATCTCCAACTAGAATCCAATTTGTGTCCAGAGGCATATGTATGTTGGAAAACCAATTAATAAATTCAAGTTTGTCTGCTTGCACACAAGGCCCATATATGTTGGTGAGGACCCATGATTGATTGCACAAAATACTAGTGAAACTAATTGAGAGAGATAATCTATTCTGGAAGATGACCTCTCCCTCAAATAGTGAGCCATTCCATGTGATTAGAAGACCTCTAGAAGAACCAATTGAGGGCAGGAAGGCAAATTTATTGAGCCTGTTGGGACAAAAGTTCTTAATGTAAGCAGCATCAAAATGCTCCCTCTTGGTTTCTTGAATACACAGAATAGCACAGGCACTTTCTTCAATTTTTTGCCCTAGAGCAAGCCATTTATCAGGTGAGTTAATCCCGCTGATGTTCCAGTTTAGTATATTCCAGCTTCTGTTGTGACTATTCATGGAAACAGTTTAAGAGAGAAACCAGGGACCAAGCACCACCACTTGGCCAGCACTCATGGAAATCAGTCCAACAAGGTATCAGTGAAAGCAAATTCAACAGATACAGCAACCACATCATCCACAGCATATCAGAATAGGTAACCACCCAGGTGGAGTTAAAGTAGCAAAGTGCATTGACAGAAGAACATGAAGTATTACAGCAAGTCCAAAAGGCCCATAAGGTGAATTTACAACCAAAAGGAACATTCATACATTTCATGACTTTAAACCCTTTTCTCTCCTCAACAAAAGCACCTAATGTGATCATCTAAACACTTTTGGGGTTGTCCTGCCTGTCCTCATTGGATGGGAGCATCCCAGCCAAGTCCTCTCCCACCCTTCTCTTGGGCTTCTTAGAGAGCTTTCCCTCCAACTCCTGATCAGCCACCTTGCAAAATGAGGTTGTGAGATTCTTAACCACTAATTTCTAAACAACTGGTGGAGCAGCATTACATGGCAGACACTTATTATTAGAGCAAGAACCTCTTTTAAACCCAGCATTAGCTTTTTTAATTCTATCACTCCTCCTTACCTCTGTTTCTACAAGAGGTGTCTTTCCTCCCCTTCTTTTCTTAGAATTTTCAGCCCCAAAAGGTTGAAGAAGGGCCAAGGAGTCCAAGTCCTGCTGGTTGGAAGAATCTCCTTCATTTTCCTTGTTTGTATCCTGCTGGTGAGTTTGAGCCATGAGCTGCTTGCAAGTAAGAGCCTTAGTAGCAATACATTTATCAGGAATGTGAAAGATATAAGAATTTTCAGTGCCCTCTACTTCAGCAAGTAATTCCCATAAAGGAGATTTAAGCATATTGAGTGTCCAGTGAAACTTGCCTGGTGTCATTAGAAGGTGCACAATAAAATTGAACCAACTTACTGGGACTTGAACAGAAAGTGAAGGAACATCCTCTAGAGGTTTTTGAGAAAAATTCTCCTTCCAAATCCCCAGACCTTCTTCTGACAGAATAGTATATTTATTAGCTATAGCCTTTAGCTAAATAGATTTCAAACCAAGTAAGGAGGGTGCAAACTCAAAGTGTTCCTCCAGTTGGGCAATCCAGTTACCTTTTTTGCTAGCATTTTGAACCCCAGTAGGATCCAAAAGGTGTGGGTTCACTGATGGAGAACTAGCACCTGCTTCCTCATCCAAATTAACAACTTTTAACTGAAAGTTTTCCTTGTCATGGCCTGCTGCTTCCTTATCAGCAGGTAAACCACTGCTAGGGTCCAGACATGTGTCCCGGCACAGCAGGCTCACCCAATAACTGGCTCAGAAAGTTGGTTCACTTCCTCCAAGATTGGCTGAAACTAGGTGTCCACCTCTGGAACTTCAGGAATTAAAACTTCCTGAGGAACTGCTAAAGCAAGAGGGGCCTGAGGAACTGGGATTGCAGGGACATCTTGCTCCTCCTCTTGGTAGTCCAGCATCAAAAGCTCAAGACCATTGCCCTGAATTTGCTGCAGAGGTGGAAGTTGATTCACTTCCTCACTTGCATGAGAAGAAAAACCTTCAGACAATGAGACAGTTGTTGTGATGCTGCTGTGACCCTCCAATGGTGGTGGGGAGAAGCCATTATTATGACCCTAGGTGTCTTAGAGAACCACCTAGTGGTCCATCCTTGTTTTGTATCCCCAGTGTGATGATTCTGGCCATTATTCTCGAAAGCATCCCGTGATGCCATTTAGTTAGTAGGTATTTTATTTCTGGGTCCTTAAACCCGAGATTCATTCTACTTACCTCCTGTTGATAGTGTTTGTTCATTCCTTTAGGATGTTAGTAACCTTTGCGATAGTCCTCGAGGTCCGTGGTATTTCCTTCTTCCAAATACCATGAACCATTAAGGCAGAAGTTCTTTGAACCAAAAGCTCACAATCAGAGTACTCTTGAGGAGTTCTCCATTCATAATTGTGATTCTGCCAGTTCTACCTTTCTGCATGGGTTATTTGGAAGAAACATGTTGAACCTGGTTCGACATATTAATCTATGCATCCACAACTCAGAAAGATATATGTCCCCTTGAGTTTTCCCTCTTCATTTGTATTCCGACCATCATCTATCAATTGATAGTCAGGAGTAATTGTGCATCCGTGCTATCGATGCTTATTATTCTTGTGGTCCGTCAAGCCATTCTAGTTCAGAATGACTAGGAGAAACAAACTCCAGTACCTCATCCATTTCTAGGATTGGGTCAAAGCAGTTGTATTCCGCATATCAAATGCAATCAAGCTTTTGGTCTATTCTACCCTGAAGTATTACCCACTTTATGTCAGGAATGTCATGAGAATTGGACCTTCTCTTACAAATTCTTGACGTAGTGATACTTCTCGCCATCATTATTCATTCCTCGGTGTTGTGTTGTCGCAACCGGAATGCCGACAAGTGAATCGTGATGTGTGAAATCAATACTCTTAGCAACCCCGTTGCTTGGTAGTTAAAGGACAATACTTTCATTCTTAGTGTGCTGGTTATTGAATTATCATTCTAAGACTGATCGTGCTACCTAGTCCATTTTTCCTGCTGCACTCTTCGATCAATGAGTTAGGATTGTGTCAGTCCCTCGCTCTCTTGATCATATCGTCTTGCCCTGAAAGGAGAGATTTTTCTCGAGCCTAGTAACATATCGGTGGTTCGTGATTTTCTGAATATCTTCTCGGAAGTATCACCAGGTTGCTCCCTGACCGTTATGTTGAGCTCGTGATCAAGTTGGTTTCCTATAAACCACCCCTTCTCCAAGAATCTGTGTTCGATACCCCAGAGCTAGTTGGTTGAGCTAAACAACAACTTGGAGAGTTGGAAGATAAAAGCTTTGTCCGACTTAGTTCATCATTAAGGGATATCTTGGTGTGTGTGTGTGTGTGTTAAAGAAAGATGATATCTTCATCGATTGACCCTCTTGATCAGTTGTTGGATCTATTATCTTACCAATCTTTGATTTGAGTATGGGCTATCGTCAAATCAAATCAGAACCAACGATGCTCGTAATGTTGACTTACTCGTGGTTGATCCCTCGAGCATACCCCATTACATCTTTTGGTCTGACCAATACTATCCCCGTGTTCACATAATGGTGGAATTCCAGTGATATGGAAATTCCGATGAGTTGTTGTTGAGCCCATCAGCAGCATCTTGTCTCCTCCATGATTCATGTTGAACATTGAGCTAGTGTTGGAAACTTTGTAAGCATTGCCTTCGTGTTCCGCTCATGAGGTATATGTTTGATGTAAGTAGTGACTGCCTCTAAGTTCACGTGCATTTGATGCAAGTTGCCGCCGTGAATTCGAGAAAGTTTGTTTTTGCCTCCTCTGGAATCATCCCAAGTTAGTCATGCACATGCGCGAAGTATTCTGTGGTTTGGAGACTTGCAACCCCCATTCCATATGTATTCCTAGCACACCAAGCCACTGATTGATTTGTTCAGGAAAAAGGAGTCTGTTGTGCTAATCCTAGGTCATGCATATGACTTCGTTATCCCCAATGATGGTTCCCAACCTGAACTCGGTAGTGTTTAGTTGTAAGACTACTATGTGGTCATGCTTGTCTCGGACATCGTGTTCACATGTATGTAGCAGAACCAGCTCATGTTTTGGACCTTGCTATCAAAGTTCATCTCCCGAGAGTCTCGCAACATTATCTCATCGGTTTGTGTTGCAAACTTTCTTTCAGACATGCTGAGTCTGAAGTATCCTATCACCAATCGGATCTGAATCTCAGGCAGATATGATGGTTGGAACCTTCCCAACATTTGCATTTTTTTCCTAGCTTGCACCGCCATTGTGCCAATTTCCCATGGGCTGCCCCACTCAGTAATTACTGTTTAGGATTATCTTCAAAAGTGGTCCTACCACAGATTCCATCCATTTTCGATAATAAGCAAAATCATCCATTGCGTTGTCTTCAATAAGGTAGTCCACATCATCCATTCTAGTATGAGTATGCTATCCCTTCGAACTCTTTCAACAATCGACTGTGATTTGCCTTAGGCTGGTATAGAGAGGTTCAATCATCTCCGTATCAAAAGTAATCCTTTTTGCCACTTAAGAGAATAATCCAACGAGTCACCTTCCCTACGGTGCCCTATTATGGAATCATGACAATATAATTCCTCACTACTCCAAAACTAGTGCACCATCTTTTCAAGCGTGGGATTGTTGCCTACCAAATTGAACCTTCGTCGTCTGTTTCTTCCATCACCCCGATGTGTGTTTTGTGTAGGTGTTCTATGTCTCATTTCATGAGTTGATCTTCAGTTGCTCGATCTTGGAGAAGACCGATTCTTCTGGAGTTTCCCTTTCTTCTCGTTGTCATGTTGAATGGAGTTCTCAGAGCAAGACGTCGAAACAAAGATGATGATCGAAAAAACGTTCTTATGAATGCAACCTGGACCGTGAAGATTATGTTAGTTTGCGTTACCCCTTCTTCTTTCCCTACGCTTGAATCTCGGGACGAGATTCTTGTTTAGTGGGGGTGAGCTGTCACAGCCCCAGTTCTGGCCTTGCCTGTCTTGCATTAGCCTCCATGCATTTCTAAATTTTTATGAAACTTTGAAATGTGGGCTGATAAACCCTAGCAGCAAATGAAATTCAACTAGGGTCCAAATAAAATCATTTTCACTGAACCCAAAATGCCCTTCTAAAATGTTCATAATCTTTGACTTGGTCGAGAACCTCTGACAAAAATGGTGCACATTTTACTAGGACAACAGAGGGTCACTGAATTAAATCATATAATACTTGCATTTGGGCATTTAAATGCTATAGAATATTTTAAATGCCCAAATATTCATGAACTGAAATGTTTACTGTAGGATATATCCCCAACAGTGGTCATGAGCAGTTTCATGAATTTTGGGATTGTTTTAATATTTTAAATAAAGCCACAAAGTTGCAGAATAATAGAAAACATGAAATAATAAAAAGAAAGGAACTTACCTGGCAAAGCCCACCTGGCCTGGTACTGTAGCAGCCCAGCTAAGCAAAGTCAGCCCAGCCCACCAAGGGCTCCTCCCTGTCGTCTTCCACCTCCTGCCAGTGGGCAGGAGGGCGTGTGGCCCCCGTGCATGCACACGCGCCCCGGCCACCTCCTTCTTGCCGCCTCCCTCTGGACCCCCGAAAGACGCCACGCATGCCACGTGCCCAACCCTCTCACCCTCGCCCACTTTCCTCTCTCCCCCGCAAGAACACGAGCGCAACCGAGCGAGCTCGTCACCGCCGCTCGCCGTAGCCATGGCCACCACCTCTCCCACGCCCCTGGAGCTGCCCACAAGCTCCGCATAGTTCCTCTCTTCCTCCTCACCGAGCCTCCCGACACAGGAAGCCCCGAAAACGTCGCCGGCATCGTCGTGTTCACCATCGGGCACCAGAGATCGTCGCCGCCGATTCGTCGTCCATAGGGCTTCCCCAAGTACGCTGGCCATCCCTACGGCACCGCTGTGAGCCCCCGAGCGTTTTCCCCCTCTCCCCATAGTCAATTCCCTCCTCTAGCCACCCTAGCCACCCGAGCCGAGAGCTCCGTGTCGCCGGCCATGGTGCCGCCGTGGCTAGAGCCCGAACCAGCTGCTCCCGCACGCGTCGTCGTCCTCCTCACCCCTCCAGGAGCCCGTAGCCACCACCAGATCCTTCCCACGTGCGCTACAGCCACCGCCCAAGCTCACCTGAAGCTTCGCGCCGTCATGAGCCTCGCCTCCCGCGAGTCTGAGGCACCCCAGCCGCTGCTGCCTACTCCGTTGGATGCGGACGAGCATGGGCTCCCTCCCGGTGCTCGCACTGCAACTAACCGCAGCCCCTAGCGCCGCCCAGCTGTAGCTCCGCCGTGCGAAATGGTCGCCACCGGCCAGGGTCCGGCGATGATGATGTGGCTCCGTCATTAGAGGCTAATCCCTTAATTAGCTACCTCACAACCACTGACAGTGGGTCCTACCACAGGGTCAAACCCAATCAGCGCTGGTTTTGACCGGGATTAGTCCCCGTGTCACTGACGTGTGGTCCCCACACGTCAGGTTTGACCTAGACAGCCCCGTTGACCCGCTGAAATCAGCATGTGGTCATGCTGACGCGGTAACATTTTCTGGGATTTTAAATAAATAAGAAATGATTTATTTATTTTAGAAAATAGCCAAAACTTCTAAAATTCATAGAAAATCAACCGTAACTCCAAATGAAATAAATTATATATGAAAAATTATCAGAAAAATGCAATCTATCCATTTATGCTACTTTCATGCATGTTAAACCAACTTATACCCACTATATAAGTGAAAACATGATAATGGCATTTTAAATGCTAAATATGGAGTTTGCATATGAACCCTTGGTCCATATGGACTTCATTTAAATTGTTGCTAGCTGCATTAGATCAAATCACATCATATTGCCATGTCACATTCATGCATCATATTGTCACATTGCATTGATTATGGTTCCTCTGTGTTGCCGGTAACCGTTCCCCCTGCGTAGACGTGGTTCCGACGATGAGTTCGATGACACCGATGAAGAGCTGTACTATCTTCGGAAGTGTCAGGCAAGCAAAACCCCCTTGTTCATTCTGATACAATCCCAGTCTCTCGCTCTTGCTCTCTTTTACTGCATTAGGACAACACCGTTTCAACTGTTACATGCTGCGGTAGCTGAACCCCTTTCCTCTGCATGACCTGTCATTGCCACAGTAAATAGATGAAACCCGCTAGCATGAGTAGGAGTTGTTTGAGCCTGATGTGCCTACTCATTCATGCTTGTTTGTCATGCCTGCTATTGCATAGTGTTGATTCAGGTCTGATTCATCGGGGATGAATTGGAAAGTTGTGAACATGTCCTACTGTTGAGAGCTAAGTATGTGAACGCGATTTGGTAAAGGTAGCGGTGAGAGGCCATGTAGGAGTACATGGTGGGTTGTCTCATTGCAGCCGTCCTCGGGAAGAGAGTTCTGTGTTTTGTGATCCATGAACAGTTACTACCACACATTGGAATGCTTAAGTGCCCCTCTCGAGTTATTAATCAACCTGATCTCTGTCCAGGAGTTGCAACTAGTTTCTAGTGTTTGTAGGTTGTGTTAGTAGTCTACCAGGTGGCGCGCAGTACAGGTGGGCTTGGGACAGACTAGGTACCGTGGCATGGTGTACCAAGCGTAGATCCATCCGTCGAGGTGGGCTTGGGAACCCTGCACACATCATTTGGGGCCGTGAGCGACACCCCGGCCGGATCTCCTTGCGGATGGAACCCGAATAGGCGATAAACCTGGACTAGAGACTTGCGTGTTTAGTCAGGTCATGGCCGACTCCCTCACCAGGCTTCCGCTTGAAGGTTGCCGTGATACACGACGTGTACATGGTGGTAAGTGGCGAGAGCGTGTGTGAAGAAGTACACCCCTGCAGGGTTAACATCATCTATTCGAATAGCCGTGTCCGCGGAAAAGGACTTCTGGGTTGCCTGTACAGTTCATAGACAAGTGAAAGTGGATACTCTAAAACTCGCTAGATAAGCATGAGTGCTATGGATGGCCTTCTCGTAGGGAGACGGGAGCGGATCCATAGTGGTGTATTGATATGGTGAATATGTGGACTCGTGTGCGCCACCCCAAAAGAGTTACTTGCAGTCGTAGATTAGGATAGCCACCGAGTCAAAGCTGGCTTGCTGCAGTTAAACTCCACCGCCCCCTTTGTTGATACCGATGCATATGTAGATAGTTCTGATGTAAGTCTTGCTGGGTACATTTGTACTCACGTTTGCTTATTTTATGTTTTGCAGAGAGACTTCAGTCTCGCTAGTAGTTCCGTGTGGACTTTGATGTTTAGCTTGTTACCTTAGCTATGATCTTGTACCATTGGGAGGGTCTTGTAGATAGTCAGGCTTCTGAGCCTTCTTCATTTGTAGTTGTCTGTACTCAGGCAAGTTAAGCTTCCGCATGTGCTTGTTGCTAGTATGCTCTGTATGTTGGGTCATGAGACCCATGTTTGTAATACTTGGCTCCTCAGAGCCTAATGAATAAATACTTTGGGTCGTAGAGTTTTGTTGTGATGCCATGTTGTATTTACACATATCGAGCATATTGTATGTATGATTGAAATGCTTGGTATGTGTGGGATCCGACAACCTAATTTTTTATCCTTGGTAGCCTCCCTTATGGGGAAATGTAGTCTTGTGCTTCCATGAGCCATAGTAGTCCGCTACAGCCCGGTTCACCGGAGTCCCGCTAGCCCAAAGACTACCGCTCCTAACACTTGATCTGGCCGGCATGTGATTCACTTGCCTCGTGGTTCTGTCTTCTTCGGGAAATGTCACGCGGTGACATTCGGAGTCTTGCCTAGCCTGCTACAGCCCGGTTCAACGGAGTCCTGTTAGCCCAGTGCCACAGCCCGGTTCACCGGAGTCCTGTTAGCCCAGTGCTACAGCCCGGATTCGCACGCTGCTGACCGACATGCTCGATGTTGATTCATATATGCCTGTCCCCGCAAGTTAGTGCCACTTTGGGTTCACGACTAGTCATGTCGGCCCGGGTTCTCTGTCATATGGATGCTAGCGACACTATCATATAGGTGAGCAAAAAGGCGCAAACGGTCCCGGGCCATGGTAAGGCGACAACCGTGGGAATACCATGCGTGAGGCCACAAAGTGATATGAGGTGTTACCGGCTAGATCGATGTGACTTGGAATCGGGGTCCTGATACCTACAAGAGATCAATGCTTGGTGAGGGAGTCCTGGACTAGGGGGTGTCCGGACAGCCGGACTCCAAGACTATGAAGATACAAGATTGAAGACTTCGTCCCGTGTCCGGAAGGGACTTTCCTTGGCGTGGAAGGCAAGCTTGGCGATACGGATATGTAGATCTCCTACCATTGTAACCGACTCTGTGTAACCCTAACCTATCCAGTGTCTATATAAACCGGAGGGTTTTAGTCGTGAGGACTAACAACAATCATACCATAGGCTAGCTTCTAGGGTTTAGCCTCCTTGATCTCGTGGTAGATCTACTCTTGTACTACCCATATCATCAATATTAATCAAGCAGGAGTAGGGTATTACCTCAATCGAGAGGGCCCGAACCTGGGTAAAACATCGTGTCCCTTGTCTCCTGTTACCATCCGCCTAGACGCATGATTCGGGACCCCTACCCGAGATCCGCCGGTTTTGACATCGACATTGGTGCTTTCATTGAGAGTTCCTCCTGTCGCCACCGATAGGTCCGATGGCTCCTTCGATCATCAACAACGACGCGGTCCGTGGTGAGACTTTTCTCCCGGACAGATCTTCGTGTTCGGGCGGCTTTGCATCGCGGGCCAATTCGCTGGCCATCCGGAGCAGATCGAAGCTACGCCCCGCCATCGTGTCAGATTTGGAAGTTTGAACTATACGGCCGATATCCACGGAGACTTGATCTTCGACGGATTCGAGCCGCAGCTGCGTGCCACACTCGCCTCGATGGGCATGATCTAGCTCGCACCGAACAAAGGCCTCGAGGTCGCACCATTATCCGCCCGATCCTTAATCCGAGCCGGATTCCCCGATCGAGGACGAGTGGTTGGACACCGCCGGGGCTACAATCTCTACGGCGATCGAGCGAACTCCATCCTGTCCTTTGCGAAGACCTCGAGTCCAGGGTGCCGGACTCTCTCCGGACTCCGAACCTCGCGCTACCGCCAATCGAACCCGATTGGCGCCGGTCATGGAGTTCACGGTCGCGAACATCTTTCAAAGACTCGCCTTTGGCGACATCCTGAATTCACTAAAGTCTCTCTCTTTATCCGGAGAGCCCTGGCCGGACTACGGTCAGGAAGGTTGGGATGCGGACGACGAAGAAATTCAATGCCCACCCACCACCCACTTCGTAGCCACTGTCGAAAGCTTACACGACGTGCTCGATTTCGACTCCGAAGACATCGACGGTATGGACGACGATGTAGGAGACAACAATGAGCCAGCACCTATAGGATGCCGGACAACCACCTCATCTCATGATGTATACATGGTGGATACACCTAAAGGAAATGAAGACGAGGAACAATGGGACGCTACGAAGGATAAATCCCTCGAAAAGCAGTCAAAACGGCAACGTAAACGCCGAACAAAGTCCCGCCTCAACAAAGACCCAGCCATAGTGCAGGGCGAACCGGTGGACAACGAACAAGCTATCGAGCAATCGTCCGAACAAGACAACATGGATAAAAAATCTGTCCCCAGCGAAGACAACAGTCCTGACGATCTGACGCCGGACAAACTATTGGAGCAAAATGACCTCCAGAAAAGGCTCGTCGCCACTGCGCGTAGCCTGAAAAAGCAGAAGCGGAAGCTCAAAACAGCGGAAGATGCACTCAGGATCAGACGGAGCAAAGTATTCAGCACCGAGACAAGCACGGCGACGATCGCCCGAACAAAGAGCTACCCAAAAGAAAGCTACCGCCTGACCGACGAGGAGGCCTTAGAGCCCCACAATTAAAAAGTAAGAAGGCCACCCGTCGGATGGACGACTCACGGCAAAAAGAGAGCGCGAATGGTGCCAAGACACAAGCCAATATGCGATCCGCATAAGGATTCACATCAAAAGGATGGCCCAGCTTAGGTCCATCTATGGGCCAAGAAAGCATGCTCATCAAAGCAATGCAACACGCCAAAATTCAAGATCACGGCACACCCAATATAGGGCGCCAGACACCCCTATGTTTCACCGATGAGGTGCTGGATCATGAATTTCAGCGGATTCAAACCCGTAAACATAGAGGCATACGACGGAACAACAGACCCTGGAGTGTGGATTGAGGATTACATCCTCCACATACACATGGCTAGAGGAGATGATCTCCACGCCATAAAATACTTACTCCTTAAACTCAAAGGGCCAGCTAGGCATTGGCTTAAGAGCCTCCCAGAAAATACCATTGGAAGCTGGGAAGAGCTCGAGGATGCATTTCGGGCAAATTTTCAGGGGACTTATATCCGCCCTCCGGATGCAGACGATCTAAGTCACATAACTCAACAGCCCGGAGAGTCAGCCCGGAAATTCTGGAATAGTTTCCTTACTAAAAAGAACCAAATAGTCGACTGTCCGGACGCCGAAGCCTTAGCAGCTTTCAAACACAACGTCCGAGATGAATGGCTCGCCAGACACCTCGGCCAAGAAAAGCCAAGAACAATGGCCGCATTAACAAGCCTCATGACCCGCTTTTGCGCGGGAGAGGATAGCTGGCTAGCAAGATGCAGCACCAGCGACCCAAGTACATCCGAAATCAGGGATGGAAATGGGAAACCACGGCTAAAAGGAACAGTCCAAAGAGCACGACAGTCAACGCCGGATTCAAAAGCTCACAGCAGAACAACAAAAAACTGCCCCTTAAGGACAATAGCTATGAGCTATCCAACTTCAACAAAATCTTGGACAAGATATGTCAAATCCACAAGACTTCAGGAGGCCTGCTAACCATACCCACGAAATTGTTGGGTCTTCAAACAGTCCGCGATCGAACATCGAACACAAGGGGCTCGACACACCAAGTGAAGATGACGACGAGCACCACAAGCAGAGCCCCGAAAACAAAAGACTTTCCTCAAGAGGTTAAAACAGTAAACTCACTTCACGTGATCAAAGGGAAAAACAGAGCGCGCCCATCGAAAGGCGCCACCGACACCGGTTGTCAAAACCAATCACCTTCGATCATCGTGACTATTCCAAAAATATCCGAACGCAGGATGGACTGCCTTGATATTGGATCCTATAATCGACGGATTCCAATTTACACAAGTCCTCATGGATGGCGGCAAGTGACATAAACCTGATATATCAGACACAATCCGCAGGATGGGGATAAACCCAACCAAAATTCGCCAGAGCAACACCTCCTTTAAAGGAGTAATGCCAGCCCATATGCCCATTGTACGGGCTCCATACTGCTAGAAGTTGTGTTCGTTCATCCGACAACTTCCGTCATGAAAGGTTACTCTTCCATATCGCCCGCTTAAAAGTAGCCATCAAGCACTATTGGGACGCCAAGCTTTACCGCTTTAACGCAATACCGCATTATGCATCTCTAACACTTAAAATGCCCGGTCCACGCGACATCATCTCGCTAAAAGGAAGTATTATGTTACTTGAGCACGGAAGAACGGGAGACTGCCTTGACAGCCCCACAGCTATCCGGCTCGCTAGGCAAAGAACCGAAATGGTCATTCAAACCCCGGACACGGCTAGACGAGTCCGCGCCTACTAGCGCATACCCCATACGAGGGGCTGCATGCATGTATAACAAGAGACAATAAAGCTCAATTTTATTCACTTCTTCGAACCGCACTCGCTTATTTCATATTAAGTACATCTTCGCACAATCCTTTTCTTTTAAACTAAGTTCCTCTCTTTACAGATGAACAACGTGCTACACCCATCGAGGATGCGGCACAACGGAGACTCAAAGCAGACGCAGAGGGACCCGCTGTAAGGATTCTTTTAGATAAGACCCCGCGTAAACCTTTTTACTGTCTCTTGTTGATATACATCCCCGGTTCCTTACTATAACCGAGGAGGAGGCTGGCGTTTTGGCATTAGCCGCACCAGAATTTTTATGCGTGCACGGACACTGGGGCTTAGGGCATTATTCTGCCCATTTTCATAAAGACCGAATACCTTAGGGAGTATTCAGCGTCTCGAGTTAGGCCTTATATGCATCAGCTCCGAATCATGTCTTTGGTCAAATGTTGGGTTGCCCGGCTCCTGTGTTTTGCCGCCTTACGTTCCGTTTTCACAGCTAATGCGGCACCAGGAGAACTATTGCGATTGTGCCCTGGTTCGGCTGGGCGAGCACCTTAGTAGAGAAAGCCGGAAACTGACTGTCACGATATAGTGAGAGACTGGTCAACCACTCGATGACTCTCTCGAATGTTTAGGATTCCTCCGATTAACGAAGGACCGGTTTTCGTCAGCACATACGCACTTCGAAGTTCGGGAGAGTGCGGTGCCCCTGGGCTATATAGTAGCCCCACCTCGAACTCCTATGGCTAAGTGAAAGTGATAAAGCATTATAGTCCGTTGCCTGGTTTTCTACGCTATCACCTCCTTAACAGGACCAAGACGTTGGATTAAGTGTGAAAAGCGCTTTTTTGTAAACACCCCGACTATGTGCGTGGGGGCTGAAGCCAAGGACTGCCATCTTTCAGTTATATATACATATACATAAACGGCCGACAGGAGTAGTTTACTACTTGAACGCACAAGTATAAAAAGCTCTTATATTATATTGAAACATTGTTTTCACAAATCATACATGTCATTTAAACATAATATCCTTCAAGCATCTGCGTCTCTATTAAACGAGCGCCCGCAGACTTCTTCAAAGTAGTGCTCGGCAGTACTCGCTTCGTCCAATCTTGGGATGCAACGTCGGTGGCCTTCATCTCGCCCATATGTCCCGACACGGGCCCGAGCCATCCGCGCCCTCAATACACGCCGATCGCTTCATTGCGTCGATACGCGGTACCGCACCAAGGAACTGCTGCACTAAACCAAAATAGCTCTTCGGCTAGGGTCCGCCCGGCCATAAGTGAGTCAAGACAGGCTTCATGGCAAATCCGGACAATCGATTCAGCTCGGCCTATTCGGCCAACCGATCGGTCAGCGGTAGAGGACGCTCCGGACTATGGAATTGCGACCAATATAGCTCTTCCATTTTGTGCCCTTTTGGCCCCGGAAGTGCTCAACCGCGTCCGCAGCGCTCGCCGCCAAGTCCAGATAAGCATCCTCCGAACTCCACAACTTATCCAACTGAGCATACTTTGGATCCGTATACTTCCTTCGAGGCAGAAACGGTTTTCCGGCCGCAATTGCCCCGCCCGACTCAGCTCCTCCTTGGCAGCTCTCAAAGCCGATCGGGCATTCTTGATTCGGGCGGCCTTTTTCAGCCCTCTTGTTCCACTTGACGTTCTTTTTCAAGAACCTCACAGCGATCGGCAGTATTCCTCAACTTTCTGGCCATATCGGCCATTTCCTCCTTGCTTCGGCAGTGAGCAGCCCGTTCGGCTTCTAGCTCTTCGGCCGCCTTCAAGGCGGCCGCATTACTAATTCTGGCTTGCTCTTTCGCTCGGGCGAGCTCCGCCCGCAGCTCCTCCACGGCAGCGGCACCATCTGCATTAAGCATTCAATTAGTGAGACATGGGCGTCAAGCTCCCTTACAAGGTGTCCGCATAGAAGTCGCATACCTTGTGACTCGTCAAACCGCTTATTGACCAGCGATGTCCGCATCCGCCTCGTCAAGTTGCCGCTTTAGTTCGGCATATTCATCATCCGGCTGGCCTCCGGACGCCCGCCACCTGTTTAGGAGCGGCGATATGTTATAATCGAGAATTTGATCTCAAAGACGTTGTCAATTTTGACAACATACCGAGTCTCAGGGCTACTATCTATATAGGGTGCATTTTATATGCATAACTCGTCGAAGGTACATTATTTTGCGTACCTCAAACCCGTCAAGAAGCTTCGACGGCTTGTGTAATCCGCTCTCCGCGGATGCAATTCTTTCAATCACTGTACCCATTAGAGCACGGTGATCTTCTGAGACATCCGCTCGCCCGAGCAGATCCCTCAGCTCCTCCGACGGCACACCACTTGGCGCCGGACCTTCCGGCCCCGCCGGACTTGGGGGAACCCTCCGCGACGACACCTCCGGTCGTCCGCCTTACATGAGGGTGCAACAGGTGGAGGCGTTTGCTCTCCATCATCTCCGGAAGAAGATCCCTCAAGACGAGCTCACGAGAAGGGATGAGGTCCGAACTACAAGGTACAATTTCGGTTATCTTCATAAATAAATACAGGATGTTCCTTATTTACAGACCCTTCTTTTTACTTACAATTCATTGGAGGGCTGATCCCCTTGGGGAAATAGTGCGGCTGGGTTACTTCCCATCGCCGGACTCTCTGATGAAGATTCCTTTCCCCTCTTTGAGGCCTTGACCTCCGGATCTTATGAAGCGGTCCTCTTCTCTCCTCGAAGGATGGGACCTTTAATCCCTCCTTCTTTGACAACCTCCTTCGTAAAGGCAGTTGCTTCCCCGCTCCCCCCTTCGCCTTCTTCAAAGGGCGCGACCTTCAACATCTTGGTCAGCATGGGATCCGGCGTGGTCTCTGGGAGGGGAGCCGGACACCTTATCAACTTTGCCTTGGCTATCCACTCATGTTCAAGAAACGGCTCCTTTAAAGAGCATATATATATGATAAATGAATGAACAGCTTATCTGGTTACAGGACTACTTACTTGAGTATCTGGGCGATAGCAGCTTAGTCCTGCATCCTCAGTCAGGTTCAGACACTTCTCTTGTGATCCGAAGAACAGTTTATACATCTCCACGGGCGTCGTGCCCATAAAATTTTGGAGAGCTCGTAGTCCCTCCGGATTGCATTCCCACAAAGCGGAGGGGGCGTTCAGGTCAAGGCGCCGGATCACCATAACCTCGCGCCATCGCAACCAGATTGATCCTCTTTCCTGGAGGTCTCGAACGGACCTGTAGCAAGGGAACGCCTTGGACGGCCCCAGCCGAGCCCCTTGTTGACCCATGACGCCAGCCGCCGTGGTGGACCTGAAGGAAGGCAAGGAGCGCCACCCATTTGGTGCCCCCGAGCGGTAATATAAAACCACTCCTGTTGCCACAAACCAAGCTCCTCTTGAAAAGAGCCCTCGGCCACGGAGCATCAACACATTTTCTTATGACCGCCCTCCGACTCGCTTATTGCCCTCGATCATCTTTGGCTCCACCTTGAAGATCTTGAGCCACAATCCAAAGTGGGGGTAATATGGAGGAAGGCCTCACATACGACAATGAATGACGAGATATGGAGGATGGACTGGATTCAAGTCATGGAAATCAAGCCCATAATAAAACATGAGCCCCGCACAAAGGGATCCGCCGGGAAGCCTAAACCCCAAAGGAAGTGGGACACGAACACCACGTTCTCGCCGGCTCGAGTGGGAATGACCTGCCCGGAGCAGCAGCCTATGCGAGATCTCGCCGTTAGATACTCGCGCCGCGCAGCTTTAACACATCTTCTTCGTGACGGAGGAAGACATCCATCGGCCGTGTTGGTCGGAGCCGGACATCGCCGAAAGTACGGGCGCCTGAATCAAGCTTTGGGTGTTGAACTCGGCGAGGCGAACTCGATGGAGGGTGTAAAGAGGAGAGGGCCTTGGTCTCATTATAAAGAGGTAGAATGCCAAGATCCCACCCCGTGGTCGATTAGGACTCGCCTTTGATAGAGGAGGCGGGCCAATGGGCACGGTTGGGTTACCCACGTCCGTATTGATGAGAATCCTGGAATAAGGGTCACGATCTATACTTTGATAAGACGTGCCAAGGAAACCGCCTCGCTAAACACGCTGATGTGGAAAAGTAAAAAACGATTCATATAAAGGCCTGGCCGTGGTGTGATGTCACACCGCGGAATACGTCAGCAGATCTGTGCAAAAATTATTCTCTCTACGGTGTTATGTGGAACTTGTTTTGCAGAGCCGGACACTATCCTTGTGTTCAAAACCTTCTATGAAGTATTCGGAGGAGGAACCCGCCTTGCAATGTCGAAGACAATATGCGCGCCGGACTCATCGTCATTGAAGCCTGGTTCAGGGGCTACTGTGGGAGTCCCGGGCTAGGGGGTGTCCGGACAGCCGAACTATCGTCACGGCCGGACTCCAAGACTATGAAGATATAGGATTGAAGACTTCGTCCCGTGTCCGGATGGGACTTTCCTTGGCGTGGAAGGCAAGCTTGGCGATACGGATATGTAGATCTCCTACCATTGTAACCGACTGTAACCCTAACCTATCCAAAGGTCTATATAAACCAGAGGGTTTTAGTCCCAGGGATCTAACAACAATCATACCATAGGCTAGCTTCTAGGGTTTATCCTCCTTGATCTCGTGGTAGATCTACTCTTGTACTACCCATATCATCAATATTAATCAAGCAGGAGTAGGGTATTACCTCCATCGAGAGGGCCCGAACCTGGGTAAAAACATCGTGTCCCTTGTCTCCTGTTACCATCCGCCTAGACGCACAGTTCGGGACTCCCTACCCGAGATCCGCCGGTTTTGACACCAACACTTGGTTTTAGGTACCCATTTTGTTATGGGTCCTTTGATGTTATGGGTCCATTTTGTTATGGGTTTTAAGCATGAATGAGTAGGCACATCAGGGCTCAAGCAACTCCTACTCATGCTAGTGGGTTTCATCTATTTACTGTGGCAATGACAGGTCATGCAGAGGAAAGGGGTTCAACTACCGCAGCATGTAACAGTTGAATCGTTGTTGTCCTAATGCAGTAAAAGAGAGCAGAAGAGAGAGAGTTGGATTGTATCAGAATGAACAAGGGGGTTTTGCTTGCCTGGCACTTCTGTAGATAGTATAGTTCTTAATCGGTGTCATCGATCTCATCGTCGGAGCCACGTCTAGTGAGAGGGGACAAACATCGGCAAACAAAGAAGAAACACAAACAATGCAATGCAACAGTATGATGCATGATCATGGCATGTCAATATGCTGTGATTTGAGCTAATGCAACTAGCAACAGGTTAAATGGAGTTGGTTTGAATCCAAGATTCAAATTCAAACTCCATATGTGGATATTCAAATACCATTTATATGATTGGTCCTAAACAGAAGCTATAAGTTGCTCTAACATGCATGAAAATGGTACAGATGGATAGATTGGATTTTTCTGATCATTTTTCATATATAAATCTTTTCATTTGGAGGTACTGATTAATTTATATGATTTTTTGAAGTTTAGGCAAATTTCTGAAAATAAATAAATCATTTAGATTTACTTAAATTCCAGAAACATTTATGATGTCATCACCCTGCCACGGTGACGTCAGCCAGTCAATAGGGTCGGTCCAGGTCAAACCTGACCAGTGGGTCCCACTGGTCAGTCTCACAGTGCTGGCTCGAGTCACACACAGGTGGGACCGGTCCACAGCCACGTCAGCAAAGTCAATGCTGACGTGCGGGTCCCATAGGGTTATGAACTAATCTAAACAGAAAATTAAATTAAGCTAAACAGGCACAGGGCCCACATGGCAGTGGCACTAGGGGTGTTTAGCCGGGTCATTAGTGCAAGCTAATCCGGCGCCACGTCAGCAGTTGACGCCGGCGACCAAAAGCACGGCGGTGGCATGCCGGAGTTGCGCTAGAGGCATCGGCTTGGCGCGCTGAGGGCACCATGGCATAGCCCTTGCTTTCCCGCATCGAGCAGTAGTGGATTTGGTCGTGGGGGTTGCCGGAATCGGCGCCGACGACGAGGTTTGCAGGAGTGCGGTGCTGCAGCACGGAAGGGAGCTAGTTGGGTGAGTTTTAGGTTCGTAGCAACGCGGGGAGCAAGTACGCAGGCACGGACCTTCTGGAACGACGACGACGACATGGATGCCAGCGATGAGCTCACAGCCATGGTTGGGAGCGAGGCTAGCGAGTGGGAACGAGAGAGGGAGAAGAGGGGTTCGACGCGGGAGCTCACAGGGATTCCAGCGGAGCAAACGACGTGGATGGGGAAGCTCTGGACGATGCGAATTGGACGACAGCGGCTGTCGGGGCAGACGACGAAGATGGCGATGTTGCGGTCGACTGTGGCCTTCTCCGGTCGCCTGCGTCGTCGTGAATATTAAGAAGAGTCCGGAAATGGGATGTGACCCATCGGTGAAGCCTGGGGTGCGCGGTGGCTAAGGTGAACGGCGACGGTGCTCTCGGGTGCTCACGGCGGTTGCGCGGGAGAGAGAGAGCAGAGGATGGGGAGGAGGTCCAGGGAGAGAGGGGAGAGGGCTGGAGAGCTGCATGGCGGAGCCAGATACATCCAGGGCGTCGGGGACGCAGGCAGCTAGGCAGGAGGTGGCGGGGCGCGTGCCGGCAGGTGGTGGCCACGCGCCTCTGTCCTTCTGTCAAAGGAAGAAGAAAGACCGAAGCCCTCGTGGCTGGGCCAAGACAGAGCTGGGTCGGCTCTGCAGTGTAAGAAGCCCAAAGTAGTCCTTCTCTCTCTTCTTTTTTTGTTTCAGTTTTTCTATTTCCTTTATTCTATTTTGAATTAGTAAAAATACTAATTCATTTTTTAAACTTCTGAGACAAATTGTGGGCACTATTTGGATTACTCCAAAACCTCACAAATGATTCCAGAATATTTGGAGCATTTAATATATTTATAGAATTCAAATGCCCCAATTCAAATATAATATGGGTTAATTCAAATGCCCATAAATGTCCAAGAAATTTTCTCATCATTTTCGGCAAAGGTTTTCACCTTTATCAGAAATCATGAACATTTTCAAAGGCATTTTGGGTTCATTGAAAAAGATTTTATTTGAACCTATTTGAGTTCTTTTTGGTGCTAGGGTTTGATCAATCCCCATTTCAACTTTAAATAAAATTTAAACATGATAGAACATGCAAATCTAACCCAAGTGCATTACTGAACTAGGGTTGTGACAACTCACCCCCACTAAACAAGAATCTCATCCCGAGATTCAAGACGCGAGGTAAGAAGACACAGGGGACACAAAGCTAACACAATCTTCACAATCTAGGTTGCACTTCATAAGAATGTTGATTCGATCATCATCTTTGTCTCGACGTCTTGCTTTGAGAACTACATTCAACATGACCGCGAGAAGAAAGGAAAACTCTAGAAGAATTGATCTTCTCGAGGATCGAGCAACTGATGATCAACTCATGGAGTGAGACATTGGAAACATCTCTCGAGCTGAGACACGAAGCATACATCCATAGGGATGGAGTGAAACAGGTGATGAAGATTCACTAGGTAGGAAACAATTCCGCACTTAATAAGGCGGCGAACGGCTGTCAACATAGTGAGGAGTTGAGTTGCCATGATACCATACGAGACATCTTAGAGGAGGTGACTCGTAGAATTATTCCCTTAAGTGGCAAAAAGAATTACTTTTGATCCATAGATCATTGAAACTCTTCATACCAGCCTGAGGCAATTAAAAATTGATCGTTTGAAGGAATTCAAAAGAATGGCATACTCAGTTTGGGAAGGAAACTAGAGTTATAAGACAACTCGGCAAACAGAAGGCACATTCCAATACATACCGAGGGTATAACCCAGTGGCTAAGCGTGCTTTCAAGAACTTCAGTATCTCCATATTCATCAAGGTATTACCAACATCTGTGCCAAGATCATGGTGACACCTCGTACTACCATGATGAATAACGATGGAGGATGCAGGTGCAAAGGAAGACAACACTTTCTCAGATTTCACCTTAGCGAGACCAAGGAAACAAAATCTTGATGATCGACCGAGAGACATTTAGCACTCCGCTTCTAATGTTCCCCTTGAGGTGCTAGCGTAACCCATTTATAGATATGGTTTGGTATCTAGAACATCAAGTAAAAGGTCGGACTTCAGGAGCACAAGAATCCATAAGGAACAACTACTGGGGTAAAACCTACAAAATCCTTATGGGGAGGTGGCCAACATCCTCAATCAAGACATTACAATAATAGGTCTTCCAGCTGGGTGTGTTGGCCATGACTTCCACCTTACCGGTTTAGAAAGACCAACATTATAATTCCTGGGAAATGGTCCAACCATCATATCTGCCCGAGATTCAGATCTGGTTGGTGTCAGGATATTCCAGACTCAACAAGTATAGAAATAAAAATGAAAGTTTGCAACACAAAATCGATGAGATGGCGTTGCGAGATTCTCGGGGAATGAACTACGATAGCAAGCTTCAAAACATGAGCTGGTTCTGCTACATACATGTGAACACGCTGTCCCAGACAAGCATGACCACGTAGTAGTCTTACAACAAAACACTACCGAGTTCTGGTTGGGAACCATCAATGAGGATATCGAAGTCCTTTCATAAGTCCGGATTAGCTCTTATGAAGGAACTCCTTCTCCTTGAACAAATCAGTCAGTGGCTTGGTGTACTAGGAGATACATATGGAATGGAGGTAGCGAGCCTGTCAAACCATAGCATACGTCACACATTCATGACTGACTTGGGATGGTACCAGAGTAAACAAAAACAATTTTGTCGAACTCACGATGGCAACTTGCACCAAATGCACGAGAATAAGAGAAAGTCACTTCTTTCATCCAACATATGCTTCATGAACGGGACATGAAGGTAATGCTTTTAGAAGTTTCCAGCACTAGCTAGATGTTCAATGCGAATCATGGAGGAGATAAAAATGTTGCTGATGGGGTCAACAACAAGTCATCAAGATTCCCATGAAGATGGAATTCCACAACTATGTGAACAAGGCGATATCATTGGTCAGAACAAAAGATATAACAGAGTATGCTCGAGGAAAAACCACGAGTAAGACAACATTGTGAACATTGTTGGTTCTGATCTGATTTGAGGATAGCCCACACTCAAATCAAAGTTTTGATAAGACAATAGGTCCAACAACTGATCACAGGGACCAATCGATGAAGATATCATCTTTCTGCAACACACACAAATATATCCCTTCAAATGAACTAAGCTAGGCAAGCTTTTATCTTCAACCTCTCCTAGTTGTTGTTTAGCTTAACCAACTAGCTCAGGGGTATCCAACACAGATTCTTGGAGAAGGAGTGGTTTACAAGAAACCAACTTGCCCACGAACTCAACATAGCGGTCAGGTGACAACCTGGTAACACTTCCGAGAATATTATTCGGAAAATCATGAACCACCGATATGTTATTAAGCTCGAGAACAACCTTGCTTTTCAGGGCAAGACGATGTGATCAAGAGAGTGATGGATTTACACAATCCTATCTCATTGATCGAAGAGTGCACCAGAAATAAGGACTAGGTAGCACGATCAATCTTAGGGTAATGATTCAATAACCAACATGCTAAGAATGAGATTATTATCCATTAACTACCAAACAACGAAGTTGCTAGGAGTATTGATTTCACACATCATGATTCACTTGTCGGCATTCCAGTTGTGACAACACGGGACCGAGGAATGAAAAATGATGGCAAGAAGTATCACTGCGTCAAGAGTTTATGGGAGATGGTGCAATTCTCATGACAATCCTGACATAAAGGGGGTAATACTCCGAGGTAGAACAGAACAAAAGTTGGATTGGCATTTTGATCTGCAGAATACAACTACTTTGACCAGTCCAAGAAATGGATGAGGTGCTGGAGTTTGTTTCTCCTAGTCATTCCGGAATAGAATGGCTTGACGGACCACAAGAATAATAGGCATCGATAACACGAATGCACAACTAGTCCTGACTATCAATTGATAGACAAAGGTCAGAAAACAACTAAAGAGGGACAACTCAAAGGAACATACGATTTTCTGAGTCGTGGTTGCATAGATTAGCATGTCAAACGAGTTCAACATATTTCTTCCGGATAACCCACGCAGAGAGGTAGAACTGGCAGAGTCACAACATAGAATCAAGAACTCGTCAAGAGCACTCTGGTTGTGATCTTTCGGTTCGACGAGGAACTTCTGCCATAAGTAGTTCATGGTATTTGGAAGAGGAAAATACCATGGACCTCGAGGACTATCCCAAAGGTTACTAATATCCTAAAGGAACTAGAAAACACTATCTACATCAAGTAAGTAGGGTGAATCTCGGTTCAAAAACCCAGGAATAGAATGCCTACTAACTAAATGGCATCACGGGATGCTTTCGAGAACGATGGCTAGAATCATCACACTGTGAACAAAAAACATGGCTGGATTACTAGGTGGTTCTCTAAGATGCCTAGGGTCATAGTAATGGCTTCAACATATATGCCAAGGCAATGAAGTACCTCAGCACACTGGTTAGTGTGGTTAATCTGACACAAAGGAACTTCGGAGAGGTAAGAAGGAATTTGCAAATGCGTCAGATTGTTTAGAAACCAGGGATGACTCGGATAGCATAACGGTTGTAAATGCTCAAAAAGATTTGATACATCCTACAAAATGGTGGCATAACCACTTAGCATCACAATATCAAGGTTCTGAGGCCAGCTATGAACACACGAAAGTGGTAGGAACTGACCTGAGGCTTGAGTCCAATAATCTTATAAGTCTACAGATTAGTAACACGTGATCCTGATAGAGAGAAGAGAAAGCCAAGTTCCTTAACCCCGTAGGAAAGATAGGATGACTCGTATCAGAAGGGCATAAGGTAAACGAGTAAAAAGAGCCTTACGTTCCCATCCACAATCAATTCCGTATATAACTAAAGAATTTTCTAGACTCAACTTCGACCAGTTTGGATTGGTAGTCGTACAGGCAGTCAGGATTTGATACCAAAGTTGTAAGGACCCCGATCCTAAGTCACACCGACCTAGCATGTAACACATCATATCACCTTGCGACCTCACGCACGGTATTCCCACAGTTGCCACCTTACCTGGCCCGGGACCGTTTGTGCATTTTGGCTCACGTATATGATAGTGTTGCTAGCATCCATATGGCAGAGAACCCGGGCCGACATGACTAGTCGTGAATCCAAAGTGCCACTAACTTACAGGGACAGGCATACATGACCCAGCAACGAACGTGTAGGTCATCAACGTATGAACCCAAGTCGTAGCAAGCTACAAGGACTTAAAGGAACAATGTGTGACATTACCCCGAAGGGACAGACACATGAACAAAGAAGGACACATGCCGGCCAGCCTAAGTGTTTTGGAGCAGTAGCAAGCTACCCTGGCTCAGTGGAAGCACTAGGAGACATTTCCTGGTAAGAGAGGCCACCAAGAATAAACAACTAGGTTGTCGGATCCCACACATACCAAGCATTTCAAAATCATACACACAATATGCTCGATATGTGCAAATACAACATGGCATCACAATAAAACTCTACGACTCAAAGTATTTATTCATTAGGCTCCAAGGAGCCAGATATTACAAACATGGGTCTGATGACCCAACATTCAAGTCATACAAGCAATAAGCACATGCGGAAGCTTGACTTGCCTGAGTATAGACAACTGCAAATGAAAATGGCTAAGAAGCCTGACTATCTACAAGACCCTCCAGAGGACACAAGATCGTAGCTGAGGTAACAAGCTAAACGTCAAAGTCCGTGCGGAACTACTAGCGAGACTGAGGTCTCTCTGCAAAACATAAATTAAGCAAAGGTGAGTACAAATGTACCCAACAAGACTTACATCAGAACTATCTACATATGCACCAGTATCAACAAAAGGATGGTGGGGTTTAACTGCAGCAAGCCAGCTTTGACTCAGTGGCTAACCTGAACTACGACTGCAAGCAACTATTTTGAGGTGGCGCACACGAGTCCACATATTCGCCATATCAATACACCACTATGGATCCGCTCCCGTCTCCCTACGAGAACGCCATCCATAGCACTCACGCTTACCTTGCGCATTTTAGAGTATCCACTTTCACTTGTCTATGAACTGTATACGCAACCCAGAGGTCCTTTACCGCGGACGCGGCTATTCGAATAGATCATTTATAACCCTGCAGGGGTGTACTCTTCACACATGTTTCCACCACTTAGTGTCTGTCGGCGTTCTGGGAACGGGGGTACCCAGACTTTCCTGCCTGCGGCCTGCGGCGTGGCACAAGGAGTGGCCCAATACGGCCCATCTTCACCAACACAAGCTCAAGAACCTCGCGAGGGGCTGGGATTCATGGGCGGACGACAGAGGTCTCCTCGTGCACAGCCTCGTCCAGGTGGCTCGCGAGGAGGTGGAGAGATCAAGGCGGGTACTCACGAGGTGCCCATGACGTAAGCCATGACGACCAAGGCGCCAGCGGGCGCCACTGTGCAAAGTGTCCTCATTTCCTCTTTGGTGCAAAGGAGGCAAGCGCAGCGTAGGGAATCAAGCAAAGGCAACCATTTCGTGCAACAAGACCAAGACCAGCCCAACGGCAGGAAGGAAGTCATCGTGGAGCCCAAGCCAAGGCCATCGCCGAGCCTTTGACAAAGCGAGGATCAACTTTAGTCAGGATAAGTGTACTAGATGTTCCCCTTCAAAATGGCCAATTGTTGGCGCCCTTCCCGCTCAATATTTTGGAAGAGGCCCAGGGCCTCAGCCTATAAATAGGACTAGCCACCCACAGGGTAGAGGCATCTCAAAAACAAACAGAGAGAGAGGTCGAACCCCCTAGTGAGAGAGAGAGAGAGAGAGAGAGAGAGGATCGAGTGACACCTCGAAGAGACAAATAGAAGCGACTGAACTCCTCCTAGCAGTTCATCGCACCAGCTAAGAATAGTCCCTCGCGAGGCTGTTCTTCCTTGTACTGTTCATCATCCGCCCCAGAGGCAATCCACCACACCACAAACTAGAGTAGGGTATTACACCACAACGGTGGCCCGAACTAGTATAAACCCTGTGTCCCTTGTATTGTTCATTGTTCGTAGCTTAGATCCTTGCGAGGCGACGAGATGTAGGTAGGCTGGAGGTGTGATCTCCGCGCGCACCCCAGAGTTCGAACTCTAGAGGGTCTCGCCGAACCCAACCGACATTTGGCGCGCCTGTAGGTGCGCCGAATCCGCCTTTCCGCCGCCGCATCCCGCGCAATTATCATGTCCGGCGACCCAACGGGCAACCCTCATCCCTGGGCGGCCTGGCCCGCCCACACAAAACCGCTTGCCTCGGGCGACCTCAACCCCACGTCCCAGGCAGCCCGTGGTCCGCAGGGCGCTGCAGGCCGCGGGCGACGCGGTCAAGCAACGTCAACTCTCACGCCGCGGCAGGCGCGGTCGGCGGCGAGAGCCTCAAACCACGCCGCGGCCACGGCGCCGTACACTCGACGGGAGCAGGCGAACTCAAGGGCCGCGCCATGGCGCTCCGAGAGCTACCGCAATGCAGGCTACCGGAAGGCGGCCGCGACGCGTTGCCGGAGCGGTGGCGGAGCTCCTGGCTACGCCGCATCGGGGCTCACCCTTCGCAACCAACTACCACTCAGCTCAGGGCGAGCCACGCTGAGGCCTCCAAGGCCCGCCGCAGCTCCGAAGTCGACTCAAGGCCACGCTAACGCCAACCAGGCCGCCGCAAGACCGGACTAACGGCGGTGCTGCCTCTGCCTCGCCAACGGCGAGGACTCGCCACAGCCCACGGCTCGGGCGGGCCGCCGCTACCACCTCAAGTGGGCGCCAGCAGGATCGTGGCACATCGGCACTACGGTGAAGCCCCGGATGGTGGCCCCAGAGGAGTATGTACCCCACATGATGGATCAAGGGCACGACAGAAGACAACATGGCTCGCCTCCTCGCCCAAGCCGGGGGACGAGGCACCAAGCAGAGCTCTTCCAGAACCCCGGGAAAGCCTCACGACCGCTGGAGGCAGCGACTATCGGGTACCGCACCTCAGAGCAGGCATACGCTAACCATGGATCGCAGGAGGTATAGGTCGTCGCGACGGACGGCTGCCCCAATCCTACGGTCCCCTACCTCTCAGGAGGAGGGCGCCGGGGCTGCAGGAGAGGGGCCGAGATCCAGCATCATCACTGTATGCTCGGAGCAAGGCGCCCTCGGGGAGGTAGGCCTCCGCCGGGAGGTGCCTCAGGCCTGCCCCGGCAGAGGACCTGTGGTCGCCGGGGAACCACACCGCCTACCCCATCGGCAGCGCCCTGGTTTCCGGCCGTCGCCGATGGCACTAGAGTGTGGCGCAATGGGCCCCTGTCGGGCGATATGAAGCAAGGCCGGTACTGAAGAAGGCCCAAGGTCCGTGAAGCTCGCCGCCCGTGACACTCTCACGCATAATGAGGGCCTCTGACACGCCTGAGTCTCGTGGGTGCCGCCTCAGCCCGGGGCTCCTCCCACACCCAAGGCAGCACTTAGCTCAGACAGGAGAAGACGCCCAAGACTAGACTAGGTGCCGGACGCGCCTTTTTCTGCTTTTCTTGCTTTTTCCCTTTGGCTGTCGCTTCCCTGCTTGGATTTAAGTTGATTTTCACCGAGATTTGCATGTGTTCGGGAAGGGGTGTTTAGTCTCGCTCGAGCATCTCGCCTTGGTTACCACTTTGCCTCAGCTGCCTCCCTCGTGAGCCCTCGCGAGCCGGGCCAGGCCTAGCTTGCATGCAGCCCAGGCTGCCGCCGCCGCGCCCTCTCAGGAGGCTTTCATTACAGGTTCAATAGGCTCGCTCATGAAACACTCAGCTCACCACGCACCTCCGCAGCTATCTCGGGCCCACGCTGGTCGAAGGTAAACAAGCCAGCCAGCTCGCCGCTAAGCCACCGACATGCAGGCGATGAAAGTGATATCGCATCTACTAATACGCTAGATGCAAGGTTTTTACATGAGGGGCTTCCCCTCCCAAAATGCTCTTACAACCTTCAGGGCAAAGCCCGAGTTCTATCTGCGCAGGGTAAGAAAACAGGAATGACATGCGACCAGTCGGATAAATCCCCCAATGCATCCTCAAGGGCACCTCCAGAGTCGTCGCTGGCGTCGCTGGCCTCGCCGTCGCTCTCCATGACGCCGTCAGCGGCGTCGGGGCCGTTCACCACGCCGCCTTCATCAGCAGCCACAACCACGCCGTCGTTGTCAGTAGCAAAGGCCCTGACAAGGGCATCCACGTTGTCTTCCACCCAATGCGCCAGGTCGTCCCGAACGGCCTGGGGCACCAGGGCTATGGCGGCATCAAAATCAAAGTCGGGATCCAAGTTCCGAAGATGGCTGAAGACGCGAGAAAAGGCGCACCCGAGCAGGGCACGACTCCTCTCCTCCACCAACCTGTTGGCCCTGCCCGACCACGCCTCTAGCTGCGTCACCACATCGGTGAAGAACTGGAGATTACCGGCGTAGTTGACCGCGTGAGGCTCCCCCATGGCTGCCTCGCAGATGTTGCCCAAGGCCATGTTAGCTCTTTCTCGGAGCGTGGAGAGCATGGGGCCATGCTCGTGCTCCAGGATCCGCCGCTGGCGTATCTCGTCCTCGTTTTTCCGCGCAACGGCCTCAGCCTCGTCCTCCCGTCGACGGAGAAGAAGCGCCTCGAGGTAGTCAGCTCCTCCTGTGCCGTGACAAGGGCAGCGCGGGAAGCATCGGCCCGCCGCGTCACTTCATCCAGCTTGGCTCGTGGCGGCGGTCCGCCTTCCGCTTCGCCCTGGTCAACCCCAGCCTCTCTTCAACTCGCCGAGGTTCAGCGGCCGCCACCCGCAATCAACCTCTTCAAGGACTCGACTCGCAAGCAGCGACATCGCCCTCCGCCGCGCCACCAAGCACTCCTCGCTCCAGCTGCTCAAGGTCACGGGCGCTGCTCGCAGCTTCCAGCCGCTCAGGCTTCCTCACGCTTCGAGCTCTATCTGGTCGATCAAGCCCCTTCATCGATTCAAGGGCCGCCTCACGCAGCTCCACGCCGCCTCCAAGGAGTGGCACCAGGCCCGAGCACCGCTTCCTCCGCCACCTCACGCCGACGGACAGCCCTCTCGGCCTCCTCAACGACCCGGAGCGGGCCTCCCAAGAAGCCGCCAAGAACGCCGGCTTCCTCATTGTCGAGGTCACGCCTGGTGGCGCAAGGGCAGCGGCCACCTTCAGCTTGGCGCCTCTTCAGCCAAAGCGCAGGCCTCAGCCTTCAAGGCGTTTTCATCAGCCGAAGCTCGCACCAAGCAGGCTCACTGGCCGACCGCCCGGAGAAACCCTTGGTGAAGAACACGGCGCCTGTGTGCGCTGAGCACGCCTCCCGCCGCCCTCCGCCTCAGCGCAAGTGCTGGGATCCGCGAATCAGCGCTGTTCTTCTAGGCAGGGGCTGGGGGCTGGCACTGCGGATGGCCGGGCGCCGCCAGAGCCCGGCCCGAGCCAGCCCATCCCCAAGTGAAGAGCGCAGGGCCGACCTCAGCCAATCATCGTCCAAGACCAATCGGGAAGCCCAAGGCAGGCTAGCCATGCCACGGAAAGGCTCGCGAAGGAGGGTCATGAGGTGCGCAGAGCCATGATGCAGCACAGGAGGGCTCATCTCTCCAACCGGCCGCACCACGAGGGCAGTGCTTGGGCTAGGAGCACTTGGAGACGATGGAGAGGGCGACGCCTGGGGGGATGGCTCGTCGGCCATCTCCGCGAGATCAGCAGGAAGGGCCCTGTAGAACAGAGATCAGCCGAAGTAACGGAGAAGTGAGGGATTAACAAAGGAGAAGGCTTACTCATCAATGGCGAAATACTTCCTGCTTCAACAGGCGGCAAGGATAATCATCACCCAAGGCCTCCCTTTTTCTTCGAAGGGCCTCGAAGTCCATGCGGAAGCGGCCCAGATGCTCGGCGCAGGGGTCAGCCTGTAGCGAGGAAGAAGCACCGAGGCAACCAGCGCTGGGCGCCTGCCCCGGGCGACGCCGCCGCCGCCACAAGGAGGGTGGTCGGGGCCTCAGGGGCCTTAGGTACGGGGGCCGCGAGCCGTGGCTCAGCGCCGGGCCGCCAGAGGCGGGCTATGGGGGCTGCCGCCTGCAGGTGCTACCCGGCCATCATCCCTCGCGGAGGCCCTCAGCCCTGGTGGCCCTTGCCTCCTCGCCCGCCACTCGAGGAGGGACCGCCGGGCAATCAAGGGCAACCACCACGACGGGTTCTCGCAAGGTCCCGTGAGGGCCTCGCGGGCGCAATCCCCATTCATCGGGCAGGCATCCGCTTCACGAAATCGCCTGCTGTTCGAGCAAAGGTACATCAGGGCACCCCCCTGCCGGATGTTACCAGGAGAAGGGTCCCCAGTTAGGATCCTGAGAACCTTCCTCAGCACTTCAGGCGCCAGGTCCTCCTCTTGGAGCCTCATGCGGTCTTCATGCCCGCTGAATGCCCACATCCGACGGGAATGGCGCCGAGAGGGGCAATGCGGCGAGTAGAAACTCCTTCACCACCTTGGGCGCCACACGCCGAAGCGCCTTTAGGAACGCCGGTTTATCGCCAGACAAAGACGAGCCGGAGCTCAGAAGTGTCTCCGCCCCACCAATTGGGGATCGCAGTGATTTTGGCTCTGAAAGCAGGGGGCTGGGTAACCCGACATCCACATACAGCCACCGCTCGCGAAGCCCAGGCGCG
Source organism: Aegilops longissima (assembly GCA_021605205.1). Taxonomy (NCBI): domain Eukaryota; kingdom Viridiplantae; phylum Streptophyta; class Magnoliopsida; order Poales; family Poaceae; genus Aegilops; species Aegilops longissima. The sequence continues at coordinate 432,113,324 of CM038681.1, read as the reverse complement.
GGCGGAGGAAGGCTGAAGTCAATCCCTGAAGCCGCTGTTTCTGGGCGGCAATGAAGCTCACGCATCCCGAGCATTGTGCGGGGTCGCTGAGGCGCAAAGAGAAGAAGTGGGGCAACAAGGCAACTGAAGGAGGATTGCCCATCATCGCCTCACAAACAAAAGCCAAGACATCCAGAAGAGTAATGGATTCTGGACCCAAGTGCATCATGTGGATCTGGTAATGGGAAAGCACAACATTGAAGAAATTGGAGAAGGGAGGAACCAGTCCCGCCTACGTGTATGCCGGGCTAAATACCGGGCCTCGTGACTATTCTCATCAATAGAGAAGTGAGACGCGGGCCGCACTCTTCGTCGTCCCGCACTCATTGAAGATGGTGGCGATGGCAGAGCTGACCTTGTCCAAGCCCTCTCTGTTGAGGATGGTCGATCGATCGACAGTAGGAGCCGTCGGCGACGGCGAGCGAGGCATAGGCAGAGTCTTTTTTCCTTTCCCCTTCTTCGTCGGAGCCATGGCGGCAAGAAGGGGGAGGATTTGGATTGGATTGGAAGAGGAGACTGGAGCTCGAGAGGAGGAAGAACATGAGTTGCTCGAGCGGCGAGAAGTGGGATAATTGTGTGCAACCACGGGTCCGCCTAGCTGGGCGCAAAATAAGGAGGCGTGGGGAAACAGGGACGCCCACGTCCAATCAACTGCCACGCTGGCGCCCGAGGCCGCAGGCTGTTAGGGCTCATGGGCGCTCGCAGCTTGCCCCCTTCTCTCGCTGAGCCAAGTCCAGCGCGCGCTTTGGGCCCGGGCTACTGTCTGTGTTCGGGAACGGGGTACCTAGACTTGCTCGCTCATGCCTCGGGCGTGGCTCAAGGAGGCCCAAGACGCCCCATCTTCATCAACACAAGCTCAAGACCTCGCGAGGGGGCCGACTGCTGGGCGGACGACAGTGAGGCCTCCTCGTGCACGGCTCACAAAGCTGGCTCGCGAGGAGGCCGAGAGATCAAGGCGGGTACTCACGAGGTGCCCATGACATAAGCCATGATTTACTAAGGGCGCCAAGCGGGCGCCACTGCAAGAAGGTGTCCTCATTTCCTCTTGGTGCAAAGGAGGCAAGCGCAGTAGGGAATCAAGCAAAGGCAACCATTTCGTGCAGAAGACCAAGACCAGCCCAACGGCAGGAAGGAAGTCATCGGAGCCCAAGCCAAGGCCATCGCTGCAGAGCCTTTGACAAAGCGAGGACCAACTTTAGTAAGGATAAGTGTACTAGATGTTCCCCTTCAAAATGGCCAATTGTTGGCGCCCTTCCCGCTCAATATTTGGGAAGAGGCCCAGGGCCTCTGCCTATCAATAGGACTAGCCACCCACAGGGTAGAGGCATCTCAAAAACAAATAGAGAGAGAGGTCGAACCCCCTAGTGAGAGAGAGAGAGAGAGGATCAGATCGAGTGACACCTCGAAGAGACAGAGAGAAGCGACTGAACTCCTCCTAGCAGTTCATTGCACTAGCCAAGAACAGAGCCTCGCGAGGCTGTTCTTCCTTGTACTGTTCATCATCCGCCCCAGAGGCAATCCACCACACCACAAACTAGAGTAGGGTATTACACCACAACGGTGGCCCGAACTAGTATAAAACCTGTGTCCCTTGTATTGTTCATCGTTCGTAGCTTAGATCCTTGCGAGGCGACGAGGCGTAGGTAGGCTGGAGGTGTGATCTCCGCGCGCACCCCAGAGTTCAAACCTAGAGGGTCTGCCGGAACCCGAAATCCGACAGTGTCTGCACACGACATGTGCTCAGCAAACTTCAAGCAAAAGCCGACGTGGGTATATACCACGACCTGACTAACCATACAATTCCCAAGTCCATATTTATCGCCTATTCAGGTTCCATCCGCAAGGAGTCCGGCCGAGGTTTCCTCTACGGCCCCGAACGATGTGTGCAGGGTTCCCGAGGCACCAAACGGGCGCCCAAAGACACCGTACACGTGCCTACCGATCACAGCACCACCTCGGGTCAGCGCTAGCATCACATCCAGATACTACAAACACCGTAAACTACTTGCAACTCTTGGACAGAGGATGTGGGGTTAATAAGTCGAGTGGGGGTCATATTTCAGGCCCAACGGTGGTAGTAGTTGTTCATGGATCACAAACACGTAACTCGTTCCCGAGGACGGTTTCAATGAGACAACCCACCATGTACTCCTACATGGCCTCTCACCGCTACCTTTACCAAATCGTGGTTCACACACTTAGCTCTCAACAACAGAGGACATGTTCACTACATTCCAATTCATCCCCGATGAATCAGACCTGACTCAACTCTAAGCAGTAGCAGGCATGACAACAAGCATGAATGAGAAGGCACATCATGGCTCAAGCAACTCCTACTCATGCTAGTGGGTTTCATCTATTTACTGTGGCAATGACAAGTCATGCAGAGGAAAGGGGTTCAACTACCGCAGCATGTAACGGTTGAATTGTTGTTGTCCTAATGTAGTAAAAGAGAGCAAAAGCGAGAGTGGGATTGTATCGGAATGAACAAGGGGGTTTTGCTTGCCTGGCACTTCTAAAGATAGTATAGTTCTTCATCAGTGTCATCGATCTCATCGTCGGAGCCACGTCTACTGAGAGGGGACAAACACCGGCAAACAAAGAAGAAACACAATCAATGCAATGCAACAGTATGATGCATGATCATGACATGTCAATATGTTGTGATTTGAGCTAATGCAACTAGCAACAGGTTAAATGGAGTCATACTTGGTGGGGTCCTACTTGGGCTGAACGAAAAAATTTCTGTCATACTTGGTGGTGGGGTCCTACTTCTATGACAAAAAATCATGACAGAAAACGGGCTTTTCGTCCTGGGTGGGCCGGAGACGCAGCTGCATGACATTCTTTGGGCCGTCCATGATGGAAAAAACCGTGGTAGAAGCGAGGGTGAGGAAAATATCGGGTGTTCCTTGCCACGGTGGGTGGTCGGGCCGAAAGCGATACGCGCGCTTTCGCATATGCACGTGCGGCAGCGAGGCGTTGGGCTCTAACTGAACCCGAGCGAGGCATTGAGCTCTAACTGAACCTGAGGGATTGCACTGCAGGCTACGCTTTACTGAACCTGAGCGATCGATCGATGGCTGTTAACTAAACCCGATCGAGCGATTCCTTCACTACTGATGCTAACTGAAGCCGATCGATGCCGCCTCTGGATGAACAGTGAGCGTTGCTGGGGGGTTTGGATGAACACTTCCTGGTGGGGGTGGATGAACAGGACCCCGTGGTGTTGCCTCTGGATGAACAGTGAGTGTTGCTGGGGGGGTTTGGATGAATAGTTCCCGGTGGGGGTGGATGAACAGGAGATGGTGTTGCCTCTGGATGAACAGGACCCACATCGATCGAGCCGGTTGGGGCTGGATGAACAGGACCCCGTGGAGGGCTGGATGAACAGGACCACCCCGTGGAGGGCAGGATGAACAATAGACGATGGATGGATGGATGAACAGTAGCCCTTGGAGGGGTGGTTGAATAGGAGCCCGTGGAGAGTGCTGGTTGAACAGACGTGGAGAAGCGCTGTGGAGGCTGGATGAACAGAGCCCGTGGATGAACAAAGCTGTGGAGGCCGGAGCAGGTCGACGGTGGATGAAAAGTAGCCCGTGGAGGCTGGAGGGGTCGACGTGGAGATGAACAAGATCCCGTGGAGTCCTGCTTTTGCCGCCACACCGCTTCCCGATGAACACGGACCTGCTTTCACCGTAGCGCCCAACATGTGTCCTGCTTCTCCGCTTTTGGCGGTTCGCCACACCCTCCCGATCAACAGACCTCGCTTCGACCGTAGGAGGTCCGCTTCTCCATTTTGCGGTATGCCGCACTTCTCCCGGCGAACAGGATCCCGCTTTCAAACGCGGGCTGTCAAACACAAGGCCGCTTTCCGCTTTTGCGGTACGCTGTGCTCGCTTCATCGGGCTGTTCCGCCTAAGCCGTTGGCTCCCACGCTGCCTGCTCTCTCGATGAACACGACGATTCCATTGCTCTCCCATGAACACGACGACACGCAGTTTCTCCGCTCCACCCAGCCATGTACACGAAGCCCCGGCAGACAGACGCCATGTAGTAGTATGCTCGAGACCCCACCCGTATGTATGTATGCGGCCATTTGCTTTCTTGCACCATGGCCGTTGTAACGTGACGTACATGCTACGCGGCGTGTCTCTACTATGACACATGCGCGCTTCTACATCGACCAAGATGTACGCATAACCGCTAGCGACCAGAATGACAACACTACGTATGCCTTGACCAGGTGGGTCCCGACTGTCAAGCACTTCCTTTTGTGCAAAGATGTAGCTGGTGGGTCCCAGCAGTCAGGGGGGCGCATCATTTTTTTTGCCCGGACGCACTTCCTTGTGTGCGAAGATATAGCTGGTGGGTCCCAGCGATCAGTCGGGGGAACGTTGCGGAAATACGGTGGTCCGTTCGAGTGGGTCCCGCTGTCCGTGGAGGAATAATTATTTTGCGCTGTAATAAGGAGGCACTTCCTTGCTGCGCCATGGACCCAGCTGTCACCTCTCCACGACAAGACTCTTTCGATGGAAGTCGCTCTTGACCACGCTGACCACACCACACCCGAGAGCACGGTAGCGCGTGAACGATGGCGAGGCCTAGGAAGGGGACGACGCGGAGCCGGGGAAGACGCGACAGAGGAAGCCCGCGCGGAGAGGAGTACGAGGGTTCAGTGGTTCCGCTATGGTGTGAGGCTGTCGTCGCCGCAGGGCCTGGCCAGCGGTGGGAATAGTAGGGGCGGTGAGGCCTCCGCGGTAGCACAGCCGGCCACGGGAGGTAGGAGCATGCGGCATGACCGGTGCTGCTTTGGGCGGCTGGAGCAAGAAGACCAGAGGTTGAAGAAGCACTACGGCCGTTGGACGGACATCGTACGGTCACTGGAGCTAGAATCGTTCATATTGACTAAGTTGACAAAGCACTCTGTCCCCGTCAACTTAGTAGGCCTACAAGTCAGCCACCCACCAAGGTGGGTCCCAACTAGCAGGGGGAGTATTCATTTTTTGTGCGTAATAAGGCGGCACTTCCGGTGGGTCCGAGCTGACAGCGGAGGGAACTTTTTTTTTGCGAAATACGGTGGCCCGTCCGGTGGGTCCCAGCAGTCAGGGGGAAATGTTTTTTGCCAAGTACGGTGGCCCGTTCGGTGGGACCCTGCTATCAGGTGGAGGAATAATTATTTTCCGCGCAATAAGGAGGCACTTCCTTGCGGCTGACGTGGACCCAATTGTCACCTCTAGACGACAAGATTTTCTCGATGGAAGTCGTTCCTTGACCACGTTGACCACGCCGCGCCGAGAGCACCAGGGCGGTGGACGACGGCGAGGCCTACGAACGGGACGACACGGAGCCGGGGAAGATGCGGCAGTGGATGTTCATGCGCAGAGGAGTATGAGGGTTCACTGGTTCGCTGTAGTGTGAGGCTGTCGTCGCTGCAGAATAACAGGGGGTGTGGGTGAGTAGATGGATGGCCTGGCCAGCGGTGGGAGTAGTAGGGTGGTGAGGCCTCCGACGCTTCGCAGCCGGCCACGGGAGGCAGGAGCACGAGGCACGACCGGCGCTGGTTTGGGTGGCTGGAGCAAGAAGACCAGAGGTTGAAGAAGCACTACGGCCATTGGATGGACACGTGACGGTCACCGAGCTAGATCGTGCAGATATTGACTAAGTTGACAAAGCCCTCCGCCCCGCCAACTTAGTAGGCCCACAAATCAGCCTCGCCACTATATCGGGTCCCACTAGCATGGGGAGTATTCGTTTTTTAGCGTAATAAGGACGCACTTCCTTGCGTGTGAAGATATAGCTGGTGGGTCCGAGCTATCAGCGCGAGAACGCTTTTGTCACTTAAATACGAGAGGCACTTTCGTGGGTCCCGGATGTCGTGGAGGAATCATTATTTTGCGCGTAATAAGGAGGCATTTCTTGCGTGCGGCCGTGGACCCAGTTGTCAGCCTCTCCATGTACAAATCCACTTCAGATGCATGTCGGTCATTGACCACGCTGACCAGGCAGCGCTGAGAGCACCGTGGTGGTGGATGACGGCGAGAACTAGGAAGGAATGACACGGAGGCGGGGAAGACTCGCAGCTTGTTTCCCACGCTGGGGGAGTACGACTGCACGAGGGTTTACCGTCTGCCCGCCGCCGGAGAATAACAAGCAGGTGTGGGTGAGTAGAGGATGGCTAGGCCAGCGATGGGAGTACGGTGGGCGGTGAGGCTGCAGGCAGCACAACCGCCACGGGAGGAGGGAGCAGCAGTCCGCCGGGCGCTTGTTTGAGCGGGCCGGAGCAGGAAGAGCAGAGATTGAAGAAGACGACGGCCGCTGGATGGACATCCAACAGCCATTGCCAGGCCAACCTTTTTTAGGAAAGCCTCAAATCTATGAAAAATAGCATACAGCCCATCTGCCATTATTTGTAATAATTTACAGCCCATTTGCTAATTCTTAAGGTTTTTTTGGAGCCCATATTCTTTTTGTTAGCATTACAGCCCATATTGTGGCCACGGTTAAAAAATTATACGAAATTTTGCATATTTCGGTGCTGTCCGAACTGTTTTTAATCCCGAAATTTCGAGACACATTCAAACTAATTTTAAAAATAAATGTATATCAATATAAAATTCAACAAATTGTCCACGCAAAAATTAATGCAATTTAAAATCTCGGAATGAAAAAAGAAATTTGAAACTAATTGCCGGTTTGATGTGTTTTAAAAATGTACATCCCATTTCTTATTACTAATAGGCCATTTTCTTGTCCAGCCGAATGAAGCTCTCCTCGTCTTGAAAGATTTGCAGCCCAACGGGTCTGACAAAGCGACTTACTTGGCAAATCACAAAAAAACCGGGCTAGCCATTTTCAGAAAGAAAAAAAAAACTACTGGGCTGGTCTATGGTAAACATAAAAGAGAAGGCTGTCTAGACAGGCCAGAGTGCCCGCGACAAAGATAGTTGACACTCTGCCTGCCGTCAAAAACAAATTAGATAAATGCCACCCAATTATGGCGATTCATAAAAATGCCACTGCAATTTTCAAACTTTGAAAAATGCCACTACAATTTTTGCAAACTTTGGAAAACGCCACAGCAATTTGCAAACTTTGAAAAACGCCACTCCAGACTTCGTAAAATGCCACTGGAAATGGCATGAAATGGCATTACTCAAAGTTTGGAAATTGTAGTGGCATTTCTCAGAAACACCAGATTTGGAGTGGCATTTATCAAATTAACCCAAAATAAATAACTGGGCGAGTCTTTGGGTCCCCGTGTCACCGCTCACAGTAATCTCTCATTTATTGACTACGCTGACAATGGCATGGGACCCAGATGTCGAAATCCATTAGGAGGAGCCACTTTTTATTGGCTTGAAATAAGGATGCACTTGCTTATGCATCGCCATGACCTTGGTGGGTCCTCGTCATCCTCTCCACGCATAATCATCTCCGATTGTGTACGTGTCAACTTGGTAGGCCCACAAGTCAGCCTCTAAACCCGTGGAGGACAAATACAACCCATTTAAAAAATAACAGCCCATTCCATACGCCTCGACGGAAAGTTCAACATTCGAGCAAACTAATGTGTCCGATCCACATATAGAGTAATCAACTTCCGCTGACAACCATCATAGCCAAGTTAACTATCTACTCTCACTAATACTCTAGTAGCATACAAGTACTAACTTACTCTTAGCTAACTAGACGATGTCATTCCGCCATCCGCGGTACATGCTAAATGCCGGTACCGGGCCCTCCTCCGCCGAACTTGCCAGAGGTGCGGAGAGGGCGTTGCTCGCGCTGCTGGTCTTTTCCATGCCGGGCGTGGTCCACCAAGCTTCGCTTCTAAGCGAGAAACCCACTTGACGAGCTGGTAGTAAAAATCAGCATCGCGGAACGCGTGCGCGCTCGACAGCCTCCTCGGGCTATTTGCTTGCGCGCCGCCCCACGTAGTCGGCCCGCTTGCTTGCGCTCGCCGCAGTCGAAGGCCGCGCGCTGCTGCTCCATGTCCGCTGGCGGCGCAAATCAGCGATACGCTGCTCCTCCGCCAAGCGGTCGTGCTCCAAACACTCCTGCTCCTCCGCCAGGCGGTCGCGCTCCAACAAGTCATCGATCTTCGCAATGCCATCTAAAGACCGATAGAATGCTCCTCCTCCGCTCATCGCCTTCCGTGAAAAACCGAACACTAGTTCCAGCGGTGACCGCCTCCGGCCTCGCCTATCGCGGACGGGCGGGGGCATGGCGGACGTGGCGAGAGCGAGGATAAGTGGCGAGCGATGTTGGGCTGGTGAGGGCTTATGAGGATAGGGCGAGTTGGGTCACGGTGCCACCATAGAAGGCTAGAGAAACTGAAATTCTGACTGTGTCGTCCCGTCCCGTACGTGCTGGGTCGCACATCGGCATGACGGTCAAACGAGTGCACTCGAATCATCTCCCTCCTTGTCAATAATGATTCCACGAATTTAAAAGGCCCGCAACAATTAAAGTGCATCTTTTTTGCATCAGTTAGCTGCCTTAATTACGGCCGGCTGCATGCAGGCACACAAAATGGCTCGCAGCCAGTACGCGGAGCAGCATGCAACGAGTCGCAGTCGAGGGCATTAGTTGATGAACTTTAGCTGGGAGATAAGGCATTTGCAAACGTTTTCGCTGGTAGTTTCTTCAGATTCAGATGGCATTTTCTTCAGAGCAGCTTGCCAGTTTCTTCAGAGGTAGGCATTTTTATTCTAAAAACTGCCACTTCGGATCTTGCGTCGCAGCTAAAACTTCCAGGAGCGCATTAGTAGGCTAGCTAGTGATCGATCAGTAACTTGTAAACACTGAGCAAACAGATATAAGGAACTGTTAATGCATCTCAATGATTCACAGATCATATACAAATATGTACCTCCAACAGCAAAGATCAGCCACAACTAAAACCAACTAGTACGATTCCCATACATAAGATCAACATGTTAATGCATCTCAATGATTCACAGATCATATACAAATATGTAGCTCCAAAAGAAAATATATATAAAAAAACATATGTTCTTCCTACTAACATGGATGCTTCTCTTGGCCAACATTCAGTACAGAGTGAAAGACAAATTTGTTTGTGAAGTCTACAATTCCTCTTGCAAACGTAAGTGGTTTCACCAACAGCTGGAACCATGAGAATGAACCACACATGATGGAGGAACATCCACTGCAATATGATTTGGTCTTCTCTCGATCACACGGCGAGACTATTTTCGGAATACAAACTTTAACTTAGGCAAAATGATGCCCATTGTATAATCAGACCAAAGCAATGAAGCACCTAGTGTTGGCCAATAAATAGTACATTACTACTTTTCTGCAGTCCATGAAGTGACTATCCAATCTTTCTGTGTCTATTTTCAAATGGCACTGCATGAAGTGACTATACTATTCTCTTGTGCAGTTCAACCAAAATTGCGGTCACTTTGTGTGTTTGCCAAATAGCAACGGGCAGACATCTCTATCTGCACAAATATCAAGCAGCTAGTAAACATATACCCCACCTTCTATTTTCGGTTTAAACATGTCTCTTCCGCTTAGCATCTGTCATGTTTTGCACTGGACAATTTGATACACTCATGTTTTGCCCTGGACAATTTCATACTGAATTGATTTGCTGGTTCAGAGCATAAATATAGCGCCTATTCTTCATCAGACCAAGGATATCCATGTTCGCAGTGATGGAAGAGGTGAAATCGATACAACCGAAATTGAGCATCCGATCATTGAATCCTGTCCTGCACCTCCAATGTAGGTCCACCCTGCCAATAAATTCACATGCGAACCACTAGTATTACTATCTAATGACAGTACAAAAAGAGTAGAAAGATAGTAGCAAACCATGTACCTTCTTAATGAACAGCTCATAGTGCCACCAATTGGATATAAAGGCTTGGAGGAAACATGCTCCTAATGTTGAACCAGTTGGAATTTTTGTGCAGTTCCACTAAAATCGAGCATCCCTGTTTGCATAGATATTGAAAGTGTGATTACTATAAAAGTGGCACTAGTTGAAGCATAGACTCACAAATATAAGCATTCCAATTTCTTAATGGGAAAAGGTAGCAAGACTGTTTCTAACCACCTGTTTGAAGGAATAAATAAGGCAACAACGGCTGATGTCAGAAAGGCATATATAGTTCTTTCTGAAAGAATGATCGATTCCTGACCTTTGCTCTTCTTTTAAGCATATTTTGTTCAGTTTAACTAAAACAAAATGCCATCACCACCTTGACAATTCAGTGACACTGTACAAAAGGAAATGACTTAACATTACATCATGATGTCAGGTATGTAGTCGACATGCATTCAAGACAAACTTACATACCTCCTCTGATAACATAATGAACATTAATTTTAACAAAGGTGTGACTAGCTTTACCGGGATAATTTGAGTGAACTCTACACCCTCTGTTCCTTAATATAAGACGTTTTTGCGGTTCATTTTGAAGTACCCAAACGTCTAGTATTTATAAAAACAGGTAGTAGTTTTCTTGAGCACATATCTAGGAAAGCTTGCCACACTTTATTTATGTCCATACGCTAATGCAACACCATTCGAAATTTCAAATACTACAAATATACACTAATCCAGTGGCTAGTGCAACAGTAGAGTAGTTATTTTATTATAGGGTATAGTACAATGGTTTTACTGAACAAATTTCAATAAACTCTGGCACTGGAAGATTTCTATAAGAATTAACAATACAAAATGTAAAGGTAACACGTTTCAGCATTGGTATACTAGCTGCGCATGAGCATTAAACCAAATACAAAAGTCTGAAGGTAACTAGCATTATTAACTAATGACAGTATACAAAAATTGCAAACCATGTACCTCCAAGGTAAATATCATTTCTAACTCGGGGGGACCTTAAAAATTGCTATCCCAATCTTGATAATCGATCAAACATAAAAACTTGATCGAACGAATCAAGAGAACAGCCGGAGGAGGAGGTGCCCACTCTTGACCTTTCCTCTTATCTTCATAATTTTTTGTGCAGTTTAACCAAAATAAAATGACATCAGTGCCTTGGCATTTCGGTGACACTGTACAAAAAAATTAACTTATCTCATGAAAGTGAGGTATGTAATCTATAAGCATTAACAAAGGCAAAAATCAAGGTAGTAACAAGTTTCATCGTTGTATAATTGGCTGTGCAACAAGATTAGAATGCCTTAGCTGAAAATCTTTAATACATCCACAATCAACAGCTAACCCTGAAATAATCGAGGACATTAAATGGCATTGCTTAAATTTATCGGTGGCATTAGACTGAGTGCGGCATTAGTTAAATGTGGCATCACTTTAGCATAGCATTGCTTGACTTGATCTGCGGCATTATACTAACAACAAAAAAGTGACGATAAGAGCATGGGAGTCCCATACGGACAATATGGGCGCATCAAGACGATGTACCTCCACGGACGCATAGAGTGGTGAGGAGGTATGGTTGCCCGAGCAACAAATATCCAGCAGCATAATGCTGATTACGCCCCATTTTTGTTCTGTTTAGCCACCTTTTTCCTATGTGAGGGCAACAAACCGATCGACCTGGTCATTCTCTATTGCATTGTCATGCCTTTCTACCCTTCTTCAACCAAGAGACACAAGACTCGCTCCTTAGCTACTGATTCCCCTTTTCAACCTAGATGGGGTTCGATGCCTACTCTCTTGGACAAGACAGCTCTCCTTCCTTTCCTTATTCAACCCGCATATGGATTAGTCGCATGAAGTAGGGTTTCCATTAATAGTGCAAATTAAGGTTTTCGTCATGTGACCAGCAGAGTAGAGGATAGCAAATTGGGAAGATGGTGGAGTGGAAAACATCCACATGCAACGACGTGGCAGATGGGGCAATAGAACAAGGGTATGGTTCAAAAAGGTAGCATACACGAGGGTCGGCAGGAAGTGGCTTCGCCATGGTCGCTGCCCTCCGCACGCACACGACAAGCGTAGCTTGGGGACGGAGGCCATCCTGCTGGCGCTTAGGTCTGAGAGGACGGCCTTGTTGTCGGTCGCTATGGACTCGCTCGACGACGAGAAGTGTCGCCAACGCTGCACGTCCTTTTCTTCCCGGCGGATCTATGACCACCGGTGAGGAGGGAGAGAGAGGTTGTCTTTTTTAGATCTGGAGAGAGGGTGATAGTCTGAGAAGAAAGTGGGCAGCCCTTAGCAAGAAAGCTCTGAAGCTCCAGCCTATATATCTTTTTTATATACTGGTACTAGAGGTGGAGTAGTGGTAGAGTAGTTTATATTTTCTCTGCAAACAGTACCAGTTAGTAGTGCTTCAAAACTGAACGACACTCCATTAAAAAAATAAAGGTCGATAACTAATGCGGCACCTCGGGCCAACGCGGCCAGATCGCATTTTGCACGAGAAATTACACACCATGTTTCGTTGACATGTGGTCCCGTTCCAACATGTCAGTGAGACGACGGTGAGTCCTTTTGTACAATTTCCGAAAGGCTGTGTAGGCCGGGGCGCCTCTTCGTGTACCATGGCAAACTGGCAACTGTCCACCGACTCTGCGCCTTTCCCTCTCAATTTGGAACTGCTGTCGCATGCTCTTCCTCCCTCTTCCATTTGCCTTCACCCTTCCTTCTGCCATTGTTCGATCGTCTTCTCCATGGATGGAACAAGCCTGAAAGGACCCCGTTATTCTTGTCCCGATCTGAAAGATGACGTGGTGGGGGAACTCATTGCTTGGTGCGACGTCATCACCTCGGCTAGCATGGCAGGTTCGTTCAAGAACATTCTCGACTCAACTAATAACATCATTACAAGGAACCCAAGGGTCCAAGAGCGGTTTGATCTCCCTTAGCTTCTGTGCTATAAGCATGTTCGCATGGGCACGGACGACGGAGGCCTCGCCTTGTGCAAGTTGATGCCGCTTGATAACGATACGTGTGATGTCAAGATGCCATCGCTTTAGGGTAAGGCCTGGGCTGGCGCAAATGGAGATTGGGTTGTTTATATTGGGTACAATTGCGAGTGGGAACTTGTGAATGTGTACACTCGTCAGCGGATTCCACTTCCAAAAATCTCCGAGTGCCCTGAGGTTGAGCACACAGATGATCTATCTACGTTCAAATACGATCATGGTGACTGTTGTCTACGGAAGATAGCAATTTCTCGAGTTCCCAACCGCTCTTGGAATTACAAGAACTATCAAGTTGTTGCTATCTTCAACAAGCTTGTTGTCGTTGCTTCATCGATTCCATGGTTCGCTCCATGGATATTGCTCAAAATCAGTTTCGTACACGGATGAGTACCGTGATTATACCTGGCCATGGAAGCCCGTCCGCCCGGACGCCGCTTTCTTGCCGGGCTCGCCCTAGATTTTGAGTCTGGTAGATGGGCTGGGCCGGCCCAGTTTTGTGTGTTTTTTCAAGGTTGGACTGGCCGCCCGAAGCCCACGGGCTTTTTATGTAATTGGCCGGGCTCGCCCAAAAACAGGCCCGATGGCCGGGCCAGGCCGGGATCGAGCCTGGGTTTTTTGCATCGGGCTTGGCTAGGCCCGGCCCGGCCCGAGGTATGGCCAGGTATAACTGTGATGCAATTGAATACGAGGATCTTGTGTTTGCTGCCACCACTCATGGCACTGTTTTTGCATGGGATCCTCGTAGTTTTGGTACGTTTGTCTTCCACCGTAATTATAATTGTTTCAGCCACATGCATGCGGGTTAGCAAGTTGCCCTTTACTAATTAACCTTCTTCTTGTGTTTCCAAGGTCATGTGAACATTCCACCACCTATACTTGAAAAATTTTAGAACCAAGGGGGAGATGACGAAGGTGATGATCACGAGCATGAGGACGAGCAAAATTTATATACTCAGTGGCGCCTGGCAACTAATTCCGATGGATCACCCCTTCTTGTCTGTATACAATGCACTGTGATTGTTACTACTGAGGTAGCAGGTGTTGTCTCCCATGGTCGCCCTCTCCGGACCTATTCCAACACCCGTTGCAGGGTATTCGGGATGGATACTAGTGTGCTAGTGCCAACACCTTCTCCCTGGTACAGTATTGGTAGTCTTGGAGCAAACTCGCTCTTCCTTGGACCAAACTATCCAATGATGGTTAAAGGCGATCCAGCTGCTGTTGACACAGTGTTACTACCATTTGTGAGAAGCAACTGTATCTATACCTCGGACATTGCAGTGGTTCCCTACCCTGCTCTTGATATATGCCGCTTCAGCCTGGATGACCAGTCCTGCGTTGCTCTCGATATTGACAATAGCTGGCCCTTCCCAGAGCACCTATGGTTCAAAGCAAGCATTTCCAACGCCAAGGATTGGTTGAGTTGAAGTTCATTTCATTGCTTGTTATTTGTTGTGTGATGAAAACTTCAGTATTTGCTGGAATGTTTTGTTGGAAATAATCTATAATTCAATATGTATCATCAGCGTCGTTGTGTGTTGATGACTTGTTGTATGTAATGAATGGTACATTTGCAAATGCGTGTCATAGACTCAATTTATGAATGGTTTTTGAGTCACTTCTTGGAGTGTGAGTACCGTAGTAGTATAGCCAACATCTGGTTAGTATATGAAGTTGCCACATCACATAGAGCCAACCTAAAATTGGAGTACCAGATCTGAGATGCTACGTGTACCGGATGAATGACTCCAAGTTCGACCACATTGATGCTAGGTGCGAGCCGAGGAACACTGTTGGAGAGACCCCCCTCATAATTTTCCTACATTGGTTGTTTGATTCATACGATAGAATGTTATAGGATTTTTTCCCTATGTAATCATGTTTTAATTGGCAATCTAGCATCCACTCCAACTTTTGTTTCACTTCCTTTGATCCTACGAAGAGAGTACTTGCTCTAAATGATGTGCCGCTGCAAGAGCTGCCTATATTAATTAACCATGCTCTAAAAAGGTGGACCAGCTTTGGCTGTAGTAGTACTGTACTAGGTTAGTAGGTGACCTTGCGCTTGGCTCTTCTCCTCTTCCGGAAGTCGAACAATAATGATGGTAATCAGACATTTCCGCAATCTGACACCAAATGAACTGCTGCACGCCCATCGCTTGTATTAGTAAGCAAGCTTCTCGGCCGCTCGCGAATTTATGGGACACATCAAAGTTACGTATTATTATTAGTACTCTTCAAAAGGGCCGCCATGTCCATGGCTACCATCCCTGCTCATTATTGAGTACGTGCACTATTCACGTGCCATCGAGGAGAAAAAATATTGCGTAGTACTAGGTGCCATCAAAGTGCACGACTCACTGACGCACTGCATATCTCCATTTTCTTGCATGACACGCCACCTTGATGCTAGAAGTCCCGCGTGTCATGGAGGCATATAGTATGATTTTGTAAAATGGAGGCATATAGATGTCCCGCGTGTCGGCAACAGGATGAACAAACCTCATGTCTTAAACAAAATAGTGGAAGAACATAGATTCCCGACGATCGAGAAGGAGCTACAAACCTCGGGGTGGAGCGTCTGCACTCATAATATTTTATATTATTCAGCAATATAAAATCAACCAAATCTCTCCACGTTCCTATACCATTCTATAGTATGAGAATAACTTTGAACGTAATCCATTGATTCACTCTATCCAATGGTCATAGTTGGAAAATCCAAACAAAACCAAGCATTGGATCAACTCTTTTTTTGAGATCAACTCTTTTAGCACTTAGATTGTTGCCACCTGCCCACCTAGCCCACCTATATATCCGCTCACGTGTGATGACCACATGAGCTATCCACTCAGATTGTATGTTAAAAAATAAAGGTCGATAACTAATGCGGCACATCGGGCCAACGCGGCTAGATCGCATTTTGCATGAGAAATTACACACCATGTTTCGTTGACATGTGGTCCCGTTCCAACATGTCAGTGAGAAGACAGTGAGTCCTTTTGTACAATTTCCGAAAGGACGTGTAGGCCGGGGCACCTCTTCGTGTATCGTGGCAAACTGGCAACCGTCCACCGACTCTTCGCCTTTCCCTCTCGATTTGGAACTGTTGTCGCACGCTCTTCCTCCCTCCTCCATTTGCCTTCACCCTTACTTCTGCCATTGTTTGATCGTCTTCTCCATGGAGGGAACAAGCCGGAAACGACCCTGTTATTCTTGCCCCGATCTGAAAGATGACGTGATGGGGGAACTCATTGATCGGTGCGACGTCATCACCTCGGCTAGCATGGAAGGTTCGTTCAAGAACATTCTCGACTCACCTAATAACATCATTACAAGGAACCCAAGGGTCCAGGAGTGGTTTGATCTCCCCTATCTTCTTCGCTGTGACCCTGCTGACTGGCGCGGGGACGAGGGAAGCCTCGCCTTGTGCAAGTTGATGCTGCTTGATAATGATATGTATGATGTTAAGATGCCATCGCTTGAGGGCAAGGCTTGGGCAGGCGTAAATGGAGATTGGGTTGTTTATATTGGGTACAATTGCGAGTGGGAACTTGTGGATGTGTACACTCGTCAGCGGATTCCACCTCCAAAAATCTTCGAGTGCCCTGAGGTTGAGCACACGGATGATCTACGTACGTTCAAATATGATCATGGTGACTGTCGTCTACGGAAGATAGCAATTTCTCGAGTTCCCAACCGCTCTTGGAATTACAAGAACTATCAAGTTGCTGCTATCTTCGACAAGCTTGTTGCCATCCTTCGTGGTTTGACAGGATGGATATTGCTCAAAAACCAGTGTCTATACATGGATGTGTACTGTGATGAAATTGAATACGAGGGTCTTGTGTTTGCTGCCACCACTCGTGGCACTGTTTTTGCATGGGATCCTCGTAGTTTCGGTACATTTGTTTTCCACCATAATTATAATTGTTTCATCCACATGCATGCGAGTTAGCAAGTTTCCCTTCTCTACTAATTAACCTTCTTCTTGTGTTTCCAAGGTCCTCTGAACATTCCACCGCCTATACTTGAAAATTTTTATAACCAAGGGGTAGATGAAGATGGCGATGATCACGAGCATGAGGACGAGGAGGGCCCATATACTCAGTGGCGCCTGGCAACTTCCGATAGATCACCCCTTCTTGTCTGTATACAGCCCACTGCTGATGTTACTACTGAGGGAGCAGGTGTTGTCTCCCATGGTCGCACTCTCCGGACCTATTCCAACACCCGTTGCATGGTATTCGGGATGGATACTAGTGTGCTAGCGCCAACACCTTCTCCCTGGTACAGTATTGGTAGTCTTGGAGCAAACTCGCTCTTCCATGGACAAAACTATCCAATTATGGTGAAAGGCGATCCAACTGCTGTTGACACAACATTACTACCATTTATGAGAAGCAACTGTATCTATACGTCGGACATTGCGGTGGTTCCCTACCCTGCTCATGATATAGTAGGCCGCTTCAGCCTGGATGATCAGTCCTGCGTTGGTCTCGAGATTGACAAAGATGGCTCTTCCCTGAGAATCCAACGTGGTTCAAAGCGCTTCCAATGCCGAGTATTGGTTGAGTTGAAGTTCATTTCATTGCTTGTTATTTGTTGTGTGATGAAAACTTTAGTATTTATAATGTATCCTCATTGTCTTGTGGGTTGATGACCTGTTGTATGTAATAAAATGATATGCCTATGATAAACTTACTAAATTTATGAATGTATTTCGAGTCGCTTCTCTGAGTGGGTGCTGCGACGAGGCAAAAAAATATTTTCCAAATACATAATTAGCAACAGTACACTATTTGTACAGGTTATCGGATGAGGACAATCAGCAATAGTACACTATTTGTACTAGCTTCACATGATGCACTATCTCTACGTCTACGTACGTAATACAACAAGTTTTAAACTTGAGACCAGCCACCAATCCTCACAAAGAACACTTTTTAACCTAGCACAGACTCCAGGAAATTTGGCCACAGTGTGAGGTGGGCCATATGTTAATGTGTTCGTTGTACGTAACGAGCACCTCGAATCCTCGATACTACTACTATAAGTAGTAGGAGTAGTAGGGTGGCATGGCCCAGAACAAGCATTCACGTCCAGGAGTACGACACACGCCACCAGCATGACTTCCATCTGACACCATATTTCTTGGAGTCCGTGCTACAACAATCTTGTTAGAGTAATGGGCCACGGGTAGCCTAACCCGAGTCCCTGAACCTTTCAAGACATCGGGGCCGGCTGCGCCCCTGAAGACATCAAGATGAAGCGCCGCCTTCTGATGGCCGACTGGCCAAACGGCCGGCTGCTAGAAGACGGCCAAGCTCCGGAAGACAGCATCAAGACGGGCCGACTCCTAACAGGCAGCCTCCAGAGAGGCCGTCTCCTAGCAGTCGGCCCACGGGGCCCGCAAAGTCTGCGCCCCCCATTAAGAAGACAAGACCGGGTATGGCTACAGTGTAGCCCATCCCCCCTCCACCCCGTATCCGGGGCCAAGTGTGGCCACAGTGCTCCATACAGGCGGAGATCTCTGCCCGACGCAGCATCAGGCACTCCCACCAACGTCACTCTACCGGCAAAGGAGCCTTGTCCCCATGATAGCTCAGTTTGCACGGCTGCGGTGGGCGGGCCCTACCAGGCAGCGAGAGCCCGGAAGGCGGCGGAGGCCCGGCCAGTCGGACCTGAGGGAAGGCGGCTTCCAGCAGGTGGCCCGTTCTTCCCTCAGGGCCCGTGCACCATTAACCAGATGAGACACAGTGTGGCTACAGTGATCTCCCACCAGGTGGCGGGACTGTAGCCACGCTCCCCTGACCAAGCCTGCGTCATTAGCATCATGGCTACAGTAATCATCAGCCGGCAAGACCCGTGAGCGGCGGGAGCGGCCTGTCGGCTCCGTACCAGAACAGTCGGCGGGGCCCACCAGGCGGCGGGCCCCAGCAGCCATCGAAGAAGCCGGCGACCAGAGACACTGACAGCCGGGTCCTACGCCCGGCCAGATTACCAATGTGCCCTGGGGGGTAGGTCTATATAAACCCCCCAGGGCACCCATGCAAAGGGTTCCGAATCTGTTAGAACTAGACTCATACCAAGAGGAAGGAGAGAGAGAGCCTGCCTTCTTCTACCTCTAGCATACAGCTCAAGGAGCACCTTTGTATCCACTCGGGCCTTAGTGATCATGCGGAGACCCCGCAAAGCAGGACTAGGGGTGTTATCTCCTAGCTAGGAGAGCCCCGAACCTGGGTAAAGTGCGCCGGCGTTCGTGTCTACGCCACATCCCGCTTCCAGGCACCGGCGATGTTCTACTCGCTCCCACCATGATAAGCCATCCATTGGCATATCTCGCACCCAACCCCCGACATTTGGCGCCCACCATGGGGCGAGGTACACCGTCTCCCGGAGACCTGTTCTGGACGGGAAACTTGTTCCTCCCTGGCGAGAGCAGCCAGCCCGGCATGCCAGACGGCGTCTGCGCCGACGCGCTCCATGGCACGGAGGTCGCCTGCGTGGTGAGCTGCCTCGCCGATCTCGTCGGCGAGATTTGCCTCTCCGATGAGCCCGCGTCTGATGTGGGCACAGAGGGCCCCAAGAGCCACCTTGTTAGCCTCCTCGATCAGCTCCACGTCGCCAGCGAGCCCACTGTATACTTGGAGTCAGTTGGCTCCATCGACCCGATGTTGGTCGACTTCGACACGGCGTCGCTTGATGCGTTCCCCACCAACGTGGTGGTCTATGACGAACTGCTTCCTCGCGCGGACAGCGGCGGCAGCACCGTCACGGAGGTGCTCGTCATCAGCCACGGCGAGCAGTCTGGCGCTGCAAGACCTGACTGCACACATCCCGAAAGACGCTGTCGCTGAGACGCTGGAGGCACGCCGTGTCCAGCTCGTCGAAAGCGCCAACCGGCTGGCCAGCATGAGACGCCTTTTGGAGGCCTACCGGCGGGAGATGGACCGTGCCGTCGGTGGAACGCCAGCTCCTGGTGGGCCTAGCCGCATTGGCCTGATCCGGCAGCGTGGTGCGACCATCGCCAGCATGTTCGGGACAGATCGTCCCGTCTACGCCACGCCCGCAGAGAACATACGAGCTGCCCAGGCGGGAGCAGACGAGCTAGACAAGCTCGAGGGCGACGAGCGTCGCCACATGACGGAGCGCGTCAGCAGCTCCTTGACGCGGCTGCTGAGTAGCAAGAGGCCGGGTGCCGCACTGATGCGCCCAACCGGCGAAACGATGACCCGCCTCCTCGCCGAGACCAAGGCGCGACATCTCGGACGCCGACTGGTGGCGTCCGCGGTAGAAGAGACAAGGAGCTGGCTGCCAGCCGCAGCCGGGCTCGCATCACCATCGAGCGCGACCAAGACGGCCGCACAAGAGCAGTGGAACGGCGGGACGACTGTCCGCCTCCTCCCCCGTGCAGGGAGAGGCACGCTTCCCTGCCGCCTATTGCAGGGAGATTCGGAGAGAACGATGCCCGCCACCGGAACGACCGCCTCAACCGATCCCTGGCACTAGATGAAGAAGACAAGCTGGGTCCACCTTGCTTTGGCCCTCGCATCCGAGATGAGCCCTTCCCAAAAGGGTTCACACTCCCGAGAGATACGCCCAAGTACACCAGCTCCGTGAAGCCGGAAGACTGGCTGGTCAACTACTCCACAGCCGTCAGCATCGCGGATGGCAACAAGCGCGTTGCCGTGAAGTATGTTCCGCTCATGCTCCAGGCACAGCTCTGACATGGCTGAACATCTTGAAGCCCCGCAGCATCAACAGCTGGGTTGATTACACCGAAGCCTTCATCCGCAACTTCACTAGCACGTACAAGCGGCCGCCCAAGCCTCGCCAGCTCTCCTTATGCGTCCAAGGCCCCAACGAGTCGACTCGCGACTACCTCATGCGCTAGGCCGAGCTGCGCAACTCCTGCGAGGGCGTGCACGAGGTGCAGGCCATCGAGTACTTCACTGCTGGGTGCCGAGCGCACCTCCTCGCTATTGCACTTCTCGCGACGCGCCGCCACCGCCGATGAAGCTGTTGATCATAGCCGACAAGCACGCCATGGCCGACTCCTCCATGAAGGCGGAGATCCAAGTTGATGCATCTGGCAAGGTGGCTTCCCTAGCTCCTCGGACCCTCGCTGGTGACACCAGTCGGCGACAGCAACAGAATGACCATAAGCGCAAGGCCACGCAGCCGGCTTCCACAAGCCGGCAGGTGGCGACAGTTGAAGACCAACAGCCAGAAGGGCAACCACCTCCCAAACGCCAGAAGGGAAGAAAGCCTAACCGGTTGCCCGCCTTCTCGTACGAGCATACTCTTGATGCACCCTGCAAGTTCCACAGCGGCGCGAAGCCATCCAACCACACCACTCGGAAGTGCCACTGGCTCACCAGGATCACCAAGGGTGATGGACTCATGCCTCCTCCGCCAGCCGGCCCGCCGCCTCCTCCTTCCAAACAGCCGGCGGTCCGGCCAGTTGGCGCAATACAAGATGAATACCCTGAAGAGCATGGAGCTTATGTCATGTTCACCAGCGTGGCCGACGATAGGCACAGCAGACGGCAGCGACAACAAGAAGTAAATGAAGTAGCATCAGAGACCCCCGAGTTCATGCATTGGTCTGAGAAACCCATCAGCTGGAGCAGAGCCGACCACCCGGAAGTGATGCCCAATCCCGGTTCCAATGCTCTGGTGTTGGATGCCACCTTTGCCACGGAGAGGAGGGCAGCTCGCTTCTCCCGAGTTTGGATAGATGGCGGCAGCAGTATCAACATCCTGTACAAAGATACTATGGAGAAGTTGGGAATCAAGCAGAGACATCTTCAGGCCAGCCGGACTGTATTCCATGGCATAGTTCCTGGCCTTCCCTGCTCACCAATCGGCAAGACTCAAACTAACGTCCTCTTCGGAGACAAAGAACACTTCCGCCGAGAGCCAGTCTGGTTTGAGGTGGTGGACCTTGAGAGCCCTTACCACGCACTGCTTGGCCGGCCTGCTCTGGCCAAGTTCATGGCGGTCCCCCACTATGCTTACTTCAAGATGAAGATGGCGAGCTCCAAGGGAATCCTGACCATAGCAGGGGACTACAAGAAGTCATCCGCATGCACAGCAGACAGCAGTCGGCTAGCCGAGTCCCTCGTGATCGCGGTTGAGAAGCGGCTCCTTGACTGGGTTGTGGCGATGGCAGGCAAGCAGCCGGAAATGTCACCCAGTCCCAAGGAGTCGGAACCCGAGGGCTAGTTCAAACCGGCAAAAGAAACAAAGAAGATACCCTTGGACCCGGAGCACCTGGAGAGGCACACTATCATAGGTGGGAACCTTGACAGCAAATAGGAAAGCGAGCTCATCGATTTCCTCCGTGAGAATCGGGACATGTTTGCATGGTCTCCCAAGGACATGCTGGGTGTTCGGACGGATTTCGCCGAGCACAAACTACATGTCCGGCCTGATGCCAAGCAGTTAGGCAGCCCTTGCGCCGCCTATCAGAAGAGAAGAGAAGAGTTGTTGGGGAAGAGATAGCCTGGCTTCTAGCAGCCGGCTTCATCATGGAGATGTTCTTCCCATAATGGTTAGCCAATCCCGTCCTTGTGCTGAAGAAGAATAGCAGTGGCGCATGTGTATTGATTATACCAGCCTCAACAAAGCTTACCCCAAAGATCCATTTGCTTTGCCATGAATCGACCAAGTAATTGACTCCACAGCCGGATGCGAGCTGTTGAGATTTTTGGATGCATACTCAGGGTATCACAAGATCAAGCTAAACCCAGCCGACAGGCTGAAGACCGCCTTCATCACGCCATTCGGAGCCTTCTGCTACCTGACCATGACGTTTGGCTTGAGAAATGTCGGCGCCATGTTTCAGCGTTGCATGCAGAAGTGTCTCCTCAAGCAACTCGGCAGAAACGCCCACGTCTATGTGGATGACGTTGTGGTGAAGACGAAGAAGCGTGGAACGCTGCTAGAAGACCTCAAGGAGACTTTTGAAAACATGTGCTGATTTCAGATCAAGCTTAACCCGGAGAAATGCGTCTTTGGAGTGCCAGCCGGCCAGCTTCATGGCTTTCTGGTCTTAGAGCATGGCATAGAGTGCAACCCTGTGAAGATCAAGGCCATCGAGAAGATGGAGGTGCCCACACGACTACTAGACGTGCAAAAATTCACCGGCTGCTTGGCATCCATCAGCCGTTTCATCAGTCGGCTGGGCGAGAAGGCTCTTCCCCTGTACCAGCTCATGAAGAAGACCACTTTTTTCGAGTGGAACGACAAGGCGGATGAAGCTTTTATCAAGCTCAAAAAGATGTTGACCACCCCGCCGGTCCTAGCGGCTCCGACTCCTAAGGAGCCCATGTTCCTCTACATCGCCGCCACCAGCCGGGTGGTCAGCACAGTCATAGTTGTGGAACGCAAAGAAGAAGGCAAAGCACTACTAGTCCAGAGGCCGGTGTATTACCTGAGTGAAGTGTTGTCCGCCTCCAAGCAGAACTACCCCCACTATCAGAAGATGTGCTACGGCGTGCACTTTGCCGCCAAGAAGCTGAAGCCATACTTTCAAGAGCACCCAGTCACTGTGGTCTGCACTGCTCCACTTGCCGAGATCATTGGAAGCCAAGATGCTTCAGGCCGAGTGGCCAAGCGGGCCATAGATTTGCCCCCCTACACCATCTACTACCATCCTCGCACTGCCATCAAATCACAAGCACCGCCGATTTCCTCATCGTGGGGGTCAAACCAATACTCGCCGCATAACATGGACTCCACCCATTGGCGGATGCACTTTGATGGTTCCAAGATGCTCACCGGTCTGGGAGCCGGCATCGTCCTCACCTCTCCCAAAGGCGACATACTCACATATGTGCTACAAATCCACTTTGCTGCCTCTAACAACATTGCTGAATACGAAGCACTCATTCACGGGCTCCGGCTTGCCAAGGAACTCGGCATTCACCGGATCCTGCGCTATGGTGATTCCGACTTGGTGGTCCAGCAGTCGTCAGGCGACTGGGATTCCAAGGACGCAAATATGGCCAGCTACCGCTTCCTCAGCTAGCAACTCAGTGGATACTTTGAAGGGTGTGAGTTCCTCCATGTGCCAAGAAATGACAACGAGCAAGCTGATGCTCTGGCATGGATCGGCTCCACCCGGCAAGCAATACCAGCCGGCGTCGCCATGCAATGACTCCTTAAGCCGTCTGTCAAGCCGTCACCAGAATCAGACTCCATCTTCGTGCTGGCTCCTCCCGAAGCAGTCGGATCTGACTTGAGAGCCCCAGCAGCCGGCACGGGGAATTCGGCAGGCAACTCGGGGACTGCAGCAGCCGCACCTAGCCCGAGGACTTCAGAACCCGGCTCGGGGACTGCAGCAGTCAGCCCGGGGACTTCATCGACTCAGCAAGGTGCAGCTGACTCCAACCCACCACCTCCCGGCCCAACCGCCCTTGTGCAAATTGCAGTCCTGACAGTCGAAGAAATAACAGCACCTTCATGGGCTCAGCCCATCCTCAACTTTCTGGTAAACAAAGAGCTGCCGACCGATGAGATCTCGGCCCGGCAAGTGCAACGCCGGGCAGCAGCGTACACCATTGTCAACAGAGAAATTGTGAGATGCAGCATCACTGGTGTTTACCAGCGCTGTGTGGAGCCGGAGCAAGGCCAAGTATTCCTCAAAGATATCCACCAAGGCGAGTGTGGTTACCATGCGGCTTCAAGAGCACTTGTCGCCAAAGCTTTCTGCCATAGTTTTTTCTGGCCGACTGCTCTAGAAGACGCCAAAGACATGGTCCAGAAATGTAAAGGGTGCCAGAAGTTCTGCTCCAAGCCACATCTACCAGCTTCTGCACTCAAGACTATCCCCATTGCCTGGCCCTTTGCCGTCTGGGGCCTGGACATGGTGGGACCATTCAAAACAGCACGCGGTGGCATGACTCATCTGCTTGTCGCGGTGGACAAGTTCACCAAGTGTATAGAAACAAAGCCAATTAAGAAGTTGAATGGTCCGACTGCTGTGACTTTCATCTCCGACATCACCATCCGGTATGGCATACCACACAACATCATCACCGACAACGGCACAAACTTTGCTAAAGGCGCCTTGGCCCGTTTCTACGCGACGCAGGGCATCCGACTGGACTTAGTGTCCGTTGCCCATCCGAAGTCAAACGGCCAAGTGGAGCAAGCAAACGGCCTCATTTTGTCCGGCATCAAGCCCCGACTGGTCGAACCACTGGAGCGTTCGGCCGGTTGTTGGCTCGACGAGCTGCCGGCCTTCCTCTCGAGTCTGCGCACAACTCCGTACAAGTCAACCGGCTTCACACCTTTCTTCCTCGTCTACGGTGCTGAAGCCGTCATCCGAAGGACATAGAATTCGACTCCCCTCAAGTCACCATGTACACCGAAGAGGAGGCCAAATAAGCACGAGAAGACGGCGTCAATCTGCTGGAAGAGGGCCGGCTGTTGGCACTCAGTCGGTCCGCCATCTACCAGCAGAGCCTGTGTCGGTACTACAATCGGAAGGTCAAGCCAAGATCCTTCCAAGAGGGAGACCTTGTGCTCCAGTTGATCCAGCGAACAGCCGGCCAGCACAAGCTCTCGGCACCTTGGGAAGGCCCCTTCATCATTAGCAAGGTGTTGGGCAATGACTCCTACTACCTGATCGATGCCCAGAAGCCTCGAGCATGCAAAAGAGACGACTCTGGCAAGGAACCGGAGCGGCCATGGAATGTAGACCTCCTTCGAAGGTTTTACAGTTGATGCAGTATGTACCACGCCAACTTTTGTATTAAGTACGCAGACTCCGGGTCCCCCGAGAAAAGCTCGGGGACTGCCCTCTTTTATCTATATGATAAGTATTATGCCTATGAATGTGTTACTTCATTTGTCCGCCTGGCACCAGGTTCGACCAGTCGACTCGGGGGCTCGCCGCCTTGTACTATGTAATGCTTCCTGTAGCCGGACAAGTAATGTGTTGGCACTTAGGCCTTCTCCTGCCAAAGCTGCAGCTCACAGAGCGGCTGTCCGGTAGGCAGGAGTCAAAGGCAGGAAAGGGTGCCCACATGGAAAATGGCTAAGGACCAAAAAGCATGCACATAGTTCAAGCCGGCTTCCCGCTTCGCCAACCGGCTGCCGAGCAACCGGCCGGCTGGCTTCTACTTAACTTGCTAAACGCTCTAATCGGCTAAGTACTTGCCTTCCCAAAAGTGGCCAAGTACTTGACCCAGCCATAGTCCATAGAGCGGCTGTTCGGCTGGCAAGACGGCAACTGAGGGAAGGCAGCAAAGGAAAAAGGCCAAAGAGCAGAAAGCAAGAAGAGCTAGAACTCGGCAAAAATATTTACATATCAAAAGGCCCCTAGCTAACATTCAACAGAAGTTTGAAATACACCCCGCGGGTGGAATTGTGCGAAGTCAACGAAGTTTGTCGAGACTGATAAGCAGGTAATAACAAAAGATAAATTGGCAGCCTAGGGAGCTGCAGACGGGTTTGGCGGAACGGTGGAGTCAGTGGTGCCGGTTGGTGGAGCGGCCGCTGGTCAGTCTCCGCTTGGTCGCCTTCAGCAGCAGTCGGCTCGCTCGGGTGTGGCTCGTTGCTGGAGGCGCGGTCGAGCTGAGGCTGGCCGTCCGGTTCAACCTCTGGCGCCTCCTCTTCACTTTCCTCGTCCTCCTCGTCTTCTCCCTCGTTGCTGGAGTCGATCACTTCGGCTGAGTCCTCGCCATCCTCCGGGTTCAGCCCGAACCATTCTGGTGACACCTCGGTGCCGTTCTCGGTCAGCTCCGGGATGAAGACGATGGTGTTGGTGTACTCGGTGATCGCCGCCGCCCGCTTGACAAGTTCACCTTCCACCGCCACCAGCTCCTCCTTGGCCTCTTGTCAAAACGTGGTCAACTGGGCTAGATTTAGCCCAGGGTACCACGCCTTGATGAACTCCAAGGCCCGGCGCGCTCCAGCCCGGGCCAAGGAGCCCTTCCAGGCCTCAAGACGGCCGGCCGCCACCTCCAGCCATTCGGCAGTCCGACTGGGATTCCGCAGAGCCAGCATGTCCGGCCACATGGCAGAGATGGCCTGCGCCCCGACGCGCTGAAGACGGCGCAGCATCCGATGAGCCGGACGAAGACGGGCCTGGATGCTGAGAAGTTGTTCGCTGAGGGTCCGGGGGGCGTTGGCAGCAATCTGCGCACCTTCTGCCCTTCGCTCTTCGCGGTCAGCCTCAATGGCCTGATTGGCAGCGTCAGAGTGACCAGGGAAGAAGTCTGCCCAAACTGAAAGGAAAAGAGCAAAAGTTAGTAGCAAGAAGCCTGCTCGATCAGCAGCCGGCGGCTCGAAGAAAGAAAAAAGAGGAAAGCTCACCGTCAACCATGTCTTCAATTTTGCCGAAGCCGGCAGTCAGCAAAGCCTCCTTATCGGTCCAGGCGGAGCATTCGGTCTCGAACTCAGCAAGGAGAGTGGTCTTCTTATCCTTTGCCTCCTTCGGGGCTTTCTTGAGAAGTTCCGCCTGCTCTGCCAGCTGCGTGGTCAGCTGGTCAAGCTCCTGGGTCAGCTTGTCGCACTCCACCTCCTTGGCACGCAAGGCGGTATTGGCTTCACCCAACTGCTACTGCAGGACGGCGTTGGCCTCTGCAAAAGGGGAGAAAGAAAAAGGTGTCAGCAACCAACAGAGAAGAAGTAGAGTCGCTAGGGAGATCCGGCTCGACTGCTTAGCAGTCGGCCCGAATTTCGGGGACTACAGCCCGCGGGTGCGCTAGCGCGCCCCTGCAGAGAAACAAGTTATCAATGTCAACAAAGAAAAAGAACAGTTGCCGGGGAGATCCAGCCCGACTGCTCAGCAGTCGGCCCGAATCTCGGGGACTACAGCCCGCGGGTGCACCAGCGTGCCCCCACAGAGAAAGAAAACGAAGACTCACTCCGGCTTTCTGACAAGTCGGCAGCCCACCGGTCCAGCTCTCGAATGTTAGAGTTGAAGGTGACTGCGCGGAGGTTGTGATAATCCTATAATGAAGATAGCAGATGAAGTTAGTACTCGGAGCTCACCAATTAAAGTTCCGAGCCACCTGCTCAGCAGCCGGCCCGAAAGTCGGGGACTACACTCAGTGGGTGCGCTAGCGTGCCCCCACAGAGAAGTATAAGAAATGCAAAAATTAAAGATGAAGAAGCAAGGAGTATACCCGGATGGCTGCTCGCGACTCCAAGAACGCCTGGTTGCACTGCTTCAGGGCGTCGGGTTCGGCTCGAAGTTTGCCCTGGACGTCCAGGATCGCCTCGTTCAAAGGGCCCGTCCCGCCTCCCTGCACCCAGTCTGCGGGCACGGCACTAGTCGCCTCGGCGTCCGGGATCGAAGAGCTCGTGGCACCGACTTCCAGCGGGCGTGGTGCTGAATCCGCCATTGCAAACTGGCAGCGTGACGGTGTGCGGATATCGGGAGTCGGGCCCGTCAGCTTCTCACCTTCGGCTGGTGGCACCGGCAGGTCTGCCGGCTGCTCGTCTTGTGCCTCTCCAGATGGTGGTGGCGGGGGCACGATCACGTCCGGCATGACGACATCGCCGCCGTCCCTCTCCATGATCGGGTGCTCATCACTGGCTCCCCCAGTCGGCACCACGAACTCTGGTGGTGGCGGCGCAGAGTTTAGGGGGACGACAAATACCCGGCCGACGGCGTAGCGCAAGCTTCTCGGCCTGCTCCTTGCAGCAGCAGCTTCGGCCTCGCCAGCTTCTTCAGGGCGGCCTCCGCTGTGTCTGCCTCCGCCTTTCTCCAGCGGGCGTCTTCCTTCTCTCGCGACGCCGCGCGTTTGGCCTCCTGGCCTCCCGGAGGTCGGCGCCGGATCGATTCGCTGGTGGTGGTGGAGAGTCTCACGACCAATAATCGGAGGCGGCGGCCGACTTCTCAAGAGAGAGTGGGGCCCTAAGTCAAGGAAACGAAGCAAAGAAAGTTCAGAGAGAATCGACAAGGAAGAAAAAGCACAAGAAAAGATACTTACGCCGACACCATGGGAGGCGCATTCGGGAGCTTCTGAAATTTGGCCGCCTTCGTGGCGGCCTCCTTCCGCCTGGTCGCGGCGGTCGGATTCTTGGCCTTCTTCGGCACGCTGCCGAACAAGGCGGCACCCTGTTTACGCTTTCGCGTGCCACCTCGAGCAGTCGGTTCGGCGGAGGGGCCCGCGTCCGCCCTGCCGGCGCCTCGTGTAGGGCGCGGCTTGTCTTCCTCATCGTCATCGTCAGGCCAAGTCTCGATACCGCCCTCTTCGGAGCCACCAGCTCCATAGACGCCGCCTGTGGCGTCGTCCTCCAAGGCGTCCGCCCCCAGGTCGGGGTCGTCCACGTGGCTCACAGCTCGGTCCAGTGCATAGGGGCCACCCGCCCCCACGAAGGCTGCTGTTGCTTCAGACATGTAGATCTGTTTCAAATGGGCGAGAGGCCGACTGTTCAAGACCGCAAGATGGAATCAAGGTGAAGTATTGAGGAAGGGAAAGGTTGAAGAGCTTACGGCTGGTGGCCGATCTGCGCGGGAGTACGGCTGCATGCCGAACTGCCAGGGCACCTCCAGCTTGAGGTCGGAGATCTCGTTCACCAGGTTCGCCACCTCAGCAGCCGACATCTCCTTGGTACTCAGCCGGCATGGGTCGCGGTGCCCGCTTATCCGGCTGATTAAGTGAGGCCAGCCTTGGAGCGGGAGAACCCGGCGCGTGACGAAGGCGGCCAGCAAGTCGGACGCCTTGAGGCCTTCGGCTTCGGTCAGCACAAGGAGTCGGTTGATGGCGGCAGCGCCGTCTACTGACACCGGCTTCGGCTTGTAGGGCCCGAGGCTCAGCCGGAGGGATGGCTTCATAGGCCGGCAGGTTGATGAAGTCGATTGCCGGGTCGACGTTCTCCACGTAGAAGTAAGATTGCTGCCACATCTTGACCGATTGTGGTAGCTTGATGGAGGGGAAGGCGTTCCTTGGAGATGGACGGCGCACCGCGACGAAGGCGCCGCACTGGGCTGCCACCTCCCGGACGGAGGTGCCCAGCTTGGTATAGAAGAACGCTCCCGACAGCTCGATGGTAGGGAGGATGCCGAGGTAGCCTTCGCACATCGTGACGAAGGCGGATAGCAACATCACGGTGTTGGGTGTGATGTGATGAGGCTGGAGATGGTAGAACTCGAGGAACGAGCGGAGAAAGCCACTCGCCGGCAGGCCGAAGCCGTGGATGAAGTGCGAGCGGAAGATGACCCGCTCGCCCTCCGCCGGCGCCGACGAGATCTCCCCCGCAGGAGGCACGCGCGCCTTCACGTAGCCTGTGCCGGGAAGGCGCCGCGTGTCGCGGAGGAAGGTGATGTGGTCTTCATTGACGTTCGACCCGACCCAGTCTCCTCCCCGCCCGCGCGCCATGAAAAGCTTGGCGAGGCGAATGGCGCGGCGGGGGAGCTGAGGATTGGTGCGGGGCCAAGAGGGCTTGAGACGGAGGAGCTCGATGAAGACGAGCAGCGGCAGCACTCCGGCGTGGCTCAGGGGCGCTGCGGCGAGAGGAGGAAGAAGGAGACGAGAATGGGGAAGGAGGGCGCGCGTGCTCCGCCGCTTCCCCTCCTCCCCCGACTTATAGCCTGTGGGCTATGAAGCCGAGGGGGCGGGGCATGGGATCGTGGGATTAACAGCGCCCACGCACCCCGCCCTCAAGCATTACCGCGCGAAGTTATCGCACGCAGTAATTCCGAAGAAGCTCAACCGCCGCCTCGGCCGCGTGGATCCTTCATGCCGCCGAGGCCCGGTAGTGGCGGGCCCAGCCTGCCGTCGCGTCCCATCGCGCGCGTGGGATGGCAGGCTGGCCCTGCTGCTTGACACCACGTGGCATGCCCGCGATGGGCGGCGGGCCTGGAAGCTTAGCTAACACGCCACCCATTTCCCGACGTTGCGCTCGAAGTTTCAGACGAATCCAACTGGACGTGGTCGACTTCCACCTGGCGGCTAGCCAGGAGTCGGATGAAGCTTCTGCCCGGAGCACCCAGAGAAGGAAACTATTGAGGCTCCTCGGCATCTCAGCCGCGGCGCCTCACCAGCTTTGGGGACTACTGTCGGAATAATGGACCACGGGTAGCCTAACCCGAGTCCCTGAACCTTTCAAGACATCGGAGCCAGCTGCGCCCCTCAAGACATCAAGATGAAGCGCCGCCTTCTGATGGCCGACTGGCCGAACAGCCGGCTGCCAGAAGACGGCATCAAGACGGGCCGACTCCTAACAGGTGGCCTCTAGAGAGGCCAGCTCCTAGTAGTCAGCCCACAGCGCCCTCAAAGCCTGCGCCCCCCATTAAGAAGTCAAGACCGGGTGTGGATACAGTGTAGCCCATCCCCAGATCCGGGCCAGGCGTGTACCACGCAGCTTCGTGACAGCGGAGATCTCCGCCCAATGCGGCATCGTGGCACTTCGACGTCACCATCTTGGGGAGGAGCCTGCCCCACGATGGCATGTCGGCACGTCCTGCAGGCGGCGGGCCCTACCTTGGCAGCGAGAGCCTGGAAGGCGACGGAGGCCCGGCCTGTCGGACCTGAGGGAAGGCGGCTTCCAGTAGGCGGCCCGTTCTTCCCTCGGGGCCCGTGCACCATTAACCAGATGAGACACGGTGTGGCTACAGTGATCTCCCACCAGTAATCGGCTCGAGAGCCACGCTTCTTGACCAAGCTGTGTCATTAGCATCACGACTCTGATAATCAGCAGCCAGCAAAACCCACAGCGGCGGGAGGCGGCCTGTCGGCTGCACGTGCAGACCGATCGGTGGGGCCCACCAGCGGCGGGAACCAAGAGCAGCCGAGAAGCTTGACATCAGAGACTCGATAGGCGGGTCCCACGCCCGACAGATTACTAATGTACCCATGGGGGTAGGTCTATATAAACCCCCTGTGGCACCCATGCAAAGGGTTCCAATCAATTTAGAACTAGACTCATACCTAGAGGAAGGAGAGAGCGAGCCTGCCTTTTCTTCTACCTCTAGCATACAGCTCGAGGAGCACGCTTGTATCCA
Source organism: Aegilops longissima (assembly GCA_021605205.1). Lineage (NCBI taxonomy): Eukaryota > Viridiplantae > Streptophyta > Magnoliopsida > Poales > Poaceae > Aegilops > Aegilops longissima. The sequence continues at coordinate 432,081,418 of CM038681.1, read as the reverse complement.
CTAGTGCCTTAGTGATCATGCGGAGACCCCATGCAGAAAGCAGGACTAGGGTGTTATCTCCTAGGAGCCCCGAACCTACAGGTAAAGTGCGCTTGTACTGCGTTCGTGTCTATGCCTCATCCCGCTTCCAGGCACCGACGACATTCTACTTGCTCCCACCATGATAAGCCATCCATTGGCATATGTCGCACCCAACCCCCGACAAATCTCTTCAACCTCGTCGTTTCTCTAACTCAGCCATCGCGCCGCGAGCGACGTGGGGGTTTGCCGGTAGTCGGTTTCCTCAACTGCGGTCCCACTTGTAAGGCCAACTCCAACGCACGTCCCCAAACGGACCTCAGTTTTTCCTGGATTCTGTCTGTTTGGTTCGGGCAATGGGGTCGTGTCCGGGCCATTTCTCGGATGCGGTGATCGTGCGCCGAACGCGCGACCGCATCCCGGCCGCGTACATTTTTCTTTGCAAACACATATATTTTTTTCATCATTGATTTTTTGGTACATGGAAATATATCACCATAATTTTGACTAGAAAAGCAAGACCAAAGAAAACAAGAACCACAAGAATACATTTTATAAGATATCCAACTTCCATAACTGCTCCTGTAAGTTGGATTAGTGCCTTCTCGATGCATTCATTGTTGATCTGCGGAGGCTCGATCTTGCATGCTTCTTTCTTCTTCGAGCGTAAAGAAGTAGACGTGTCTAGCCTCTATTCTATCAACTAGTGCACTAGTCTCATATCTAGCCTCTATGCTAGCTAAAAGTGCTAGAACATCTACTAAATTGCACTCTATCAATATATCGTTGTACTCTTCTTCCCAATACCAAAACTTGCATCCATTCTACACAATAAAATTTTAAGTTAGCACAACTAGTCTAATCCGAGAGCACAACCAAAGATTTGGTCGAGTTCTTCCTCCTTTTGCCGATATGTGGGACATCCAGCATCTAGGTCGTGTCATGCAAAAAAATAGAGTGATAGTTGAAGCCACGTGATGTGCATCTTGGGCTAAACTGCGAATAGAATCTTAATACTCTTGAGTAACTCCAAAAGCGGCCACCAATCGCATTTTGCATGAGAAATTACACACCATGTTTCGCTGACATGTGGTCCTGCTCCAACATGTCGAGAAGACAAGTGAGTCCTTTGTACAATTTCCAAAGGACGTAGGTAAAGGCAACCGCAACCGCCCACACTCTTCGCCTTTCCCTCTCGATTTGGAACTGTTGTCGCACTCCCTCCTCCATTTGCCTTCACCCCTTTCTGCCATTGTTTGATCGTTTTCCATGGAGGAACAAGCCGAAACGACCTCTATTCTTGCCCCGATCTGAAAGATGACGGATGGGGAACTCATTGATCGGTGGTGCTATCACCTCGGTTAGCATGGAAGGTTCGCTCAAGAACATTCTCGACTCACCTAATAACATCATTACAAGGAACCCAAGGGTCCGTGAGTGGTTTGATCTCCCATCTTCTTCGCTGTGACCCTGCTGACCGCTGGACGAGGGAAGCCTCGCCTTGTGCAAGTTGATGCTGCTTGATAATGATATGTATGATGTTAAGATGCCATCGCTTGAGGGCAAGGCTTGCAGGCGAAATGGAGATTGGGTTGTTTATATTGGGTACAATTGCGAAAGGGAACTTGTGGATGTGTACACTGCCGGATTCCACCTCCAAAAATCTTCGAGTGCCCCGAGGTTGAGCACACGGATGATCTACGACGCTCAAATATGATCATGGTGATCGCTGCTCACGGAAGATAGCAAGTTCTCGAGTTCCCAACCGCTCTGGAATTACAAGAACTATCGTTGTTGCTATCTTCGATAAGCTTGTTGCCATCCTTCGTGGTTTGACAGATGGATATTGCTCAAAACCAAAGGTCTATACATGGATGTGTACTCGTGATGAAATTGAATACGAGGGTCTTGTGTTTGCTGCCACCACTGTGGCACTGCTTTTGCATGGGATCCTCGAGTTTCGCACATTTGTTTTCCACCATAATTATAATTGTTTCATCCACATGCATGCGAAGTTAGCAAGTTTCCTTCTCTACTAATTAACCTTCTTCTTGTGTTTCCAAGGTCCTCCTAACATTCCACCGCCTATACTTGAAAATTTTTATAACCAAGGGGTAGATGAAGATGGCGGCATGATCACAGCATGAGGACGAGGGCCCATATACTCGCAGGCGCCGCAACTTCCGATAGATCACCCCTTCTTGTCCAGATACAGCCCATCGCTGATGTTACTACCGAGGAGCAGGTGTTGCCCATGGTCGCACTCTCCGACCTATTCCAACACCGCTGTATGGTATTCGGATGGATACTAGTGTGCTAGCGCCAACACCTTCTCCCTCGGTACAAGATGGTAGTCTTGGAGCAAACTCGCTTCTTCCATGGACAAACTATCCAATTATGGTGAAAGGCGATCCAACTGCTGTTGACACAACATTACTACCATTTATGAGAAGCAATCAGATCTATATCGCCGGACATTGCGTGGTTCCCTACCCTGCTCATGATATAGTAGGCCGCTTCACGGATGATCAGTCCTCGTTGGTCTCGATTGACAAAGATGGTTCTTCCCTGAGAATCGCCAGGTTCAAGGCAAGCTTCCAATGCCGGTATTGGTTGAGTTGAAGTTCATTTCATTGCTTGTTATTTGTTGTGTGATGAAAACTTTAGTATTTATAATGTATCCTCATTGTCTTGTGGGTTGATGACCTGTTGTATGTAATAAAATGATATGCCTATGATAAACTTACTAAATTTATGAATGTATTTCAGTCGCTTCTCCGAGTGGGTGCTGCATTTGAGGCAAAAAATATTTTCCAAATACATAATTAGCAACAAGACACTATTTGTACAGGTTATCGGATGAGGACAATCAGCAATAGTACACTATTTGTACTAGCTTCACATGATGCACTATCTCTACGCTCACGCACGTAATACAACAAGTTTTAAACTTGAGACCAGCCACCAATCCTCACAAAGAACACTTTTTAACCTAGCACAGACTCAGGAAATTTGGCCACACAAGGTGAGGCCATATGTTAATGTGTTCGCATGTAACGAAAGCACCTCGAATCTCGATACTACTACTATAAGTAGTAGGAGTAGTAGGTGGCATGGCCCAACAAGCATTCACGCCCGTGAGTACGACACACGCCACCAAAGATGACTTCCATCCGACACCATATTTCTTGGAGTCCGTATACAACAATCTTGTTAGAGTAATAACACGGGTAGCCTAACCCGAGTCCTCGAACCTTTCAAGACATCGGGCCGGCTATACCAAGACATCAAGATGAAGCGCCGCTTCGATGGCCGATCGCCAAACGGCCGGTCGCTAGAAGACGCCAAGCTCCTAAGACAAGATCAAGACGGGCCGACTTACAGTGCAGTTTCCAGAGAGGCCGCTTCCTAGTGGCCCACGGGCCCGCAGTCTCTGCCCCCATTAAGAAGACAAGACCGGTATGGCTACAAGTAGCCCATCCCTCCACCCTCGTGATCCGGGGCTGGCAAGTGTGGCCACAAGGCTCCATACAGCGGAGATCGCTCGACGCTGCATCAGGCACTCCCACCGACGTCATTTACCGGCAAAGGAGCCTTGTCCCCATGATAGCTCGCTGGCACGGCTCGGGGCGGCGGGCCCTACCAGCAGCGAGAGCCCGAGGCGGTGAGGCCCGCCGGCCGGACTCGAGGGAAGGCGGCTTCAGCAGGTGGCCTGCTCTTCAGGCCCGGCACCATTAACCAGATGAGACACAAGTGGCTACAGATCTCCCACCGTGGCGGGACTGTAGCCACGCCCCCACCAAGCCTCGCCATTAGCATCATGGCTACAGTAATCATCAGCCGCAAGACCCGTGAGCGGAGCACCGGCTGGTTCGTACAGTCGGCGGGCCCACCAGCGGCGGGCCCCAGAGCCATCGAAGAAGCCGCACAGAGACATCGACAGCCGGGTCCCACGCCCGCCAGATATTAATGTGCCCGGGGTAGGTCTATATAAACCCCTGTGGCACCCATGCAAAGGGTTCCAATCTGCTAGAACTAGACTCATACCAAGAGGAAGGAGAGAGAGCCTGCCTCTTCTACCTCTAGCATACAGCTCAAGGAGCACCTTGTATCCACTGGCCTTAGTGATCATGCGAGACCCCGCAGCAGGACTAGGGGTGTTATCTCCTCAGCTAGGAGAGCCCCAACCTGAAGTGCCTGCTCTGCAGTTCACGCCACATCCCGCTCTGTGCACCGCGATGTTCTACTGCCTCCCACCATGATAAGCCATCCATTGGCATATCTCGCACTCCAACCCCGACATTTGGCGCCCACCATGGGCGAGGTACACCGCCTCCGGAGACCTGACGGGAAACTTGTTCTCTCTCGCGAGAGCAGCCAGCCCGCATGCCAGACGGCGTCATACGACGCCGCCCATGGCACGGAGGTCGCCGCGTGGTGAGCTGCTCGCCGATCTGCCGGCGAGATTTGCTCCGGCGAGCTCGCCCGATGTGGGCACAGAGGCCCCAAGAGCCACCTTGTTAGCCTCTCGATCAGCTCCACGTCGCCGCAAAGCCCATCAGATACTTGAGTCGGGCTCCATCGACCATGTTGGTCGATTTCGACACGGCGCCGCTTGATGCGCTCTCACCAACGGGTGGTCTATGACGAACTGCTTCTCATGGCAGCGGCGCAGACCGCCACGGAGGTGCTCGCCATCAGCCACGGCGAAAGCGCTGGCGCCGCAAGACCGACCGCACACATCCCGAAGATTGCCGAGACGCTGAGGCACGCCGTGTCAGCTTGCCGAAAGCGCCAACCGGCTGGCCAGCATGAGACGCTTTTGAGGCCTACCGCGGGAGATGGACCGCTGCTGGTGGAACGCCAGCTCGTGGGCCTAGCCGCATTGGCTGATCCGCATGCGGTGCGCACTATCGCCAAGCATGTTCGGGACAGATCGCCCTGCCCACGCCACGCCCGCAGAGAACATACGAGCTGCCAAAGGGAGTGCACGAAGCAGACAGCTCGAGGGCGACGAAGCGCCGCCACATGACGGAGCGCCACAAGAGCTCCTTGACGCGTTGCTGAGTAGCAAGAGGCCGGTGTCGACCGATGCGCCTAACCGCGAACGATGACCCGCCTCGCCGAGACCAGCGACATCTCGGACGCCACCGGTGGCGCCCGCGTAGAAGAGACAAGGAGCTGGCTGTACCGCAGCCGGGCTCGTGATCACCATCGAAGCGCCACTCAAGACGGCCGCACAAGAGCAGCGGAACGCGGACGATCGTCCGCCTCCTCCCGCAGGAGAGGCACGCTCTCGCCGCCTATTGCGTGGAGATTCGAGAGAACGATGCCCGCCACCGAACGACCGCCTCAACCGATCCTCGCACTAGATGAAGAAGACAAGCGGGTCCACCTTGCTTTGGCCTCGTGATCCGAGATGAGCCCTTCCCAAAAGGGTTCACACTCCGAGAGATACGCCTAAGTACACCAGCCTGCGGAAGCCGGAAGACGCTGGTCAACTACCCACGTACCGCCAGCATCGCGGATGGCAACAAGCGCTGCTGCGTGAAGTATGTTCCGCCATGCTCTGCACAGCTCGACATGGCTGAACATCTGAAGCCCCGCAGATCAACAGCTGGGTTGATTACACCGGCCTTCATCCGCAACTTCACTAGCACGCATAAGCCGCCGCCCAAGCCTCGCCAGCTCTCCTTATGCGCGCCCAAGGCCCCAACGAAGTCGACTCGCGATTACCTCATGCGCTTAGGCCGAAGCTGCGAACTTCTGCGAGGGCGCAAGGTGCAGGCCATCGAGTATTTCATCGCAAGTGCCGAGAGCGCACTCCTCGCTACGCATTTCTTCACGATTTGCGCACACTGCCGATGAACTGTTGATCATAGCCTAAGCACGCTATGGCCGATTTCCTCCATGAAGGCGGAGATCAAGCGATGCATCCGCAAGGTGGCTTCCTAGCTCCTCGGACCTGGTGACACCAGAATGGCACAAAGAATGAACGACCATAGAAGGCCACGAGCCGCTTCCACAAGCCGGCAGTGGCGCATTGAAGACCAACAGCCGTAAGGGCAACCACCTCCCAAACGCCAAGGAAGAAAGCCAACCGTTCGCTTTCAGACGAAAGCATACTTGATGCACCCAAAGTTCCACAAGCGCCGAAGCCATCCAACCACACCACTCTAAGTGCCATCGGCTCACCAGATCACCAAGGGTGATGGACTCATGCCTCCGCCAGCCGCCCCGCTTCCAAACAGCCGGGCGGTCCGCCACATGCAATACAAGATGAATACCCTCAAGAGCATGGAGCTTATGTCATGTTCACCAGTGAGGCCGACGATAGGCACAGCAGACGGCAGCGACAACAAGAAGTAAATGAAGTAGCATCGAGACCCCAGTTCATGCATTGGTCCGAAACCCATCACCGAGCAGAGCCACCACCCGAAGTGATGCCCAATCCCTTCCAATGCTCGTGTTGATGCCACCTTGCCACGAGAGGAGGGCAGCTCGCTTCTCCCGAAGTTTGATAGATGGCAAGATCAACATCCTCACATAAAGATACTATGGAGAAGTTGGGAATCAAGCAGAGACATCTTCGTGCCAGCCGGATCAGATTCCATGGCATAGTTCCTGCCTTCCCCGCCACCAATCGGCAAGACTCAAACTAACGCCCTCTTCGGAGACAAAGAACACTTCCGCCGAGAGAGCAGTCTGTTTGAGGTGGTGGACCTTGAGAGCTCCCACACGACCGCTTGGGCCGCCTGCTCGCCAAGTTCATGGCGGTCCCCACTATGCTTACTTCAAGATGAAGATGGCGAAGCCCAAGGAATCCTGACCATAGCAGGGGACTACAAGAAGTCATCCGCATGCACAGCAGACAGCAGCCGGCTAGCCGAGTCCCTCGTGATCGGGGTTGAGAAGCTGCCTTGACTGGTTGTATGATGGCAGTGCAGCCGGAAATGTCACCCAGTCCCCAAGGAGTCGGAACCCGAGGGCTAGTTCAAACCGCAAAGAAACAAAGAAGATACCTTGGACCCGAGCACTGGAGAGGCACACTATCATAGGTGGGAACCTTGACAGCAAATAGCGAGCTCATCATTTCTCCTCCGGAGAATCGGGACATGTTTGCATGGTCTCCAAGGACATGCCGGGTGTTCGGACGGATTTCGCCGAGCACAAACTACATGTCCGCCCGATGTTAAGCGCTTAGGCAGTCTTTGCGCCGCCTATCGAAGAGAAGAGAAGAGTTGTTGGGGAAGAGATAGCCCGCTTCTAGCAGCCGGCTTCATCATGGAGATGTTCTTCCCATAATGGTTAGCCAATCCCGCCCCTTGCTCAAGAAGAATAGCAAGTATGCATGTATTGATTATACCAGCCTCAACAAAGCTTACCCTAAAGATCCATTTGCTTTGCCATGAATCGACTAAGTAATTGACTCCACACCGGATGCGAGCTGTTGAGATTTTTGGATGCATACTCAGGGTATCACAAGATCAAGCTAAACCCAGCCGACAGGCTGAAGACCGCCTTCATCACGCCATTCGGAGCCTTCTGCTACCTGACCATGACGTTTGGCTTGAGAAATGGGCGCCATGTTTCAGCGTTGCATGCGGTGTCTCCTCAAGCAACTCGCGAAACGCCCACGCCTATGTGGATGACGTTGTGGTGAAGACAAGAAGCGTGAACGCTGCTAGAAGACCCAAGGAGACTTTTGAAAACATGTGCTGATTTCAGCATCGCTTAACCCGGAGAAATGCGCTTTTGAGTGCCACCGCCATTCATGGCTTTCTCGTCTTAGAGCATGGCATAGAGTGCAACCTCGGAAGATCAAGGCCATCGAGAAGATGGAGGTGCCCACACGACTACTAGACGCGGTAAAAATTCACCGGCTGCTTGGCATCCATCACCGCTTCATCACCGGTCGCGAGAAGGCTCTTCCCTGCACTCATTTCATGAAGAAGACCACTTTTTTCGAGTGGAACGAAGGCGGATGAAGCTTTTATCAAGCTCAAAAGATGTTGACCACCCCGCCGTCCTAGCGGCCCGACTCCTAAGGAGCCCATGTTCTTCACATCGCCGCCACCACCGGTGGTCAAGACAAATAGTTGTGAACGAAAGAAGAAGGCAAAGCACTACTAGTCCGTGAGGTCGTGTATTCGAGTGAAGTGTTGTCCGCCCGCGTAACTACCCCACTATCGAAGATGTGCTACGGCGCACTTTGCCGCCAAGAAGCCGGCCATACTTTCAAGAGCACCCAACATCGGGTTCGTGACCGCCCACTTGCCGAGATCATTAGCCAAGATGCTTCAGCCGAGTGGCTGCGGGCCATAGATTTGCCCCCCACACCATCTACTACCATCCTCGCGACTGCCATCAAATCACAAGCACCGCCGATTTCCTCATCGACCGGGTCGAAACTCAAGACTGCCGCCAACGCCGACTCCACCCATTGGCGGATGCACTTTGATGGTTCCAAGATGCTCACCGGTCGGGAGCCGCATCGCCCTCACCTCTCCCAAAGGCTTACATACTCACATATGTGCTACAAACCACTTTGCTGCCTCTAACAACATTGCTGAATACGGCACTTCATTCACGGGTTCGCCAGGAACCGGGCATTCACCGGATCTCGCGCTATGGTGATTCCGACCAGGTCCAGCAGCCGTCAGCGATCGGGATTCCAAGGACGAATATGGCCAGCTACCGCTTCTCAGCTAGCAACTCAAGGATACTTTGAAGGTGTGAGTTCCTCCATGTGCCAAGAAATGACAACGAGCAAGCTGATGCTCGCATGGATCGCTCCACCCGGCAAGCAATACCAAGCGCCGCCATGCAATGACTCTTGCCGCCTCGCTGTGCCACCGTAATCGACTCCATCTTCGGCTGGCTCCTCCCGAAGCAGTGGATCTGACTTGAGAGCCCCAGCAGCCGGCACGGGGAATTCGGCAGGCAACTCGGGGACTGCAGCAGCCGCACCTAGCCCGAGGACTTCGTAAACTGCTCGACTGCAAGAAGCCAGCCCGGGACTTCATCGACCAGAAGGTGCAGCTGACTCCAACCCACCACCTCCCGCCCAACCGCCCTTGTGCAAATTGCAGTCCCGATAAATAAGAAATAATAGCACCTTCATGGGCTCAGCCCATCCTCAACTTTCGTAAACAAAGAGCTGCCGACCGATGAGATCTGCCCGGCAAGTGGCAGCAGCAGCATACCATTGTCAACAGAGAAATTAGGAGATGCAGCATCATGGTGTTTACCAGCGTGTGGAGCCGAGCAAGGCCAAGTATTCTCAAAGATATCCACCAAGGCGTAGTGGTTACCATATGCGGCTTCAAGAGCACTTGTCGCCAAAGCTTTCGCCATAGTTTTTCTCGCCGACCGCTTAGAAGACGCCAAAGACATGGTCCAAATGTAAAGGGTGCCGAAGTTCTGCTCCAAGCCACATCTACCAGCTTCGTGACTCAAGACTATCCCCATTGCTCGCCCTTTGCCGTCGGGGCCTGGACATGGTGGGACCATTCAAAACAGCACGCTGTGGCATGACTCATCCGCTTGTCGCGTGGACAAGTTCACCGTATAGAAACAAAGCCAATTAGTTGAATGGTCCGACGCTGTGACTTTCATCTCCGACATCACCATCCGTATGGCATACCACACAACATCATCACCGATAACGCACAAACTTTGCTAAAGGCGCTTTGGCCTGCTTTACGCGACGCAGGGCATCCGATCGACTTAGTGTCCGCTGCCCATCCAAGTCAAACGCCAAGTGGAGCAAGCAACGGCCTCTATTTTGTCCGCAAGATCGCCCCGACCGTCGAACCATCGAGCGCTCGCCGGTTGTTGGCTCGACGAGCTGCCGCCTTCCTCTCGAAGTTCGCGACAACTCCGCATAAGTCAACCGGTTCACACCTCTTCCTCGCTCACGTGCCGGGCCGCCATCCGGGACATAGAATTCGACTCCCTCAAGTCACCATGTACACCAAGAGGAGGCCAAATAAGCACGAGAAGACGGCAATCTGCTGGAAGAGGGCCGCTGTTGGCACTCACCGGTCCGCCATCTACCCCACAGAGCCCGGTGCGGTACTACAATCGAAGGTCAAGCCAAGATCCTTCCAAGAGGGAGACCTTGTGCCCAGCTTGATCCAGAACAGCCGCCAGATAAGCTTCTCAGACCTTGGGAAGGCCCTTCATCATTAGCAAGGTGTTGGGCAATGACTCTACTACCCGATCGATGCCCGTAAGCCTCGAGCATGCAAAAGAGACGACTGCAAGGAACCGGAGCGGCTATGGAATGTAGACCTCCTTCAAGGTTTTACAGCTTGATGCAGATGTACCACGCCAACTTTTGTATTATATAAGAGACCGGTCCCCGAGAAAAGCTCGGGACTGCCTCTTTATCTATATATGATAAGTATTATGCCTATGAATGTGTTACTCATTTGTCCGCCTGGCACTAGGTTCACCCACCACCTGGGGCTCGCCATTTTGTACTATGTAATGCTTCGTAGCCGACAAGTAATGTTGGCACTTAGGCCTTCTCCTGCCAAAGCTGCAGCTCACGAGCTGCCATCCGCAGGCGAGTCAAAGGCGTGAAAGGGTGCCCACATGGAAAATGGCTAGGACCAAAAAGCATGCACATAGTTCAAGCCGCTTCCCGCCAACCGGGTTGCCGAGCAACCGCCGGGTTGGTTTCTACTTAACTTGCTAAACGCCTAATCGGGTTAGTACTTGTTTTCCCAAAAGTGGCTAAGTACTTGACTCCAAATGCATAGTCCATAAGTTTGAAAGGCACCAAGGAATTAAAGCGGTCAACGGGTTTGTCGAGACTCCAAAAGCGTAATAACAAAAGATAAATTGGCAGCCTAGGGAGCCGCAGACGGTTTGGCGGAACGTGGAGCCAGTGGTGCTTGCTATGGAGCTGCCGGGCCGGTCAAGGGTCTCCGCTGGTCGCCTCAGCAGCGCAATGCTCGCCGGGTGTGGCTCGTCGAGGCGCGTCGGCCGAGGCTGGCCGTCTGCTCAACCTCTCGCGCGCCTCTTCACTTTCTCGCCCTCTCGCTTTCTCTCGTTGTCGAGTCGATCACTTGCTGAGTCTCGCCATCCTCCGGTTCAGCCCGAACCATTCTGGTGACACTCGGTGCCGCTTCGGCCGGATGAAGACGATGGTGTTGGTGTACTTGTGATCGCCGCCACCGCTGACAAGTTCACCTTCCACCGCCACCAGCTCCTCCTGGGCTCTTGTCAAAACGCGGTCAATCGGCTAGATTTAGCCCAGGTACCACGCCTTGATGAACTCCAAGGCCCGCGCGCTTCCAGCCCGCCAAGGAGCCCTTCCAGCCTCAAGACGGCCGCCGCCACCTCCAGCCCATTCGGCAGTCCGACCGGGATTCCGCAGAGCCAGCATGTCCGCCACATGGCAGAGATGGCCTGCGCCTGACGCTGAAGACGGGCGCAGCATCCGGCGAGCCGGACTAAGACGGGCCCGATGCCGAGAAGTTGTTCGCCGAGGTCCGGGGCGCTAGAATCACGCGACCTTCGCCTCTTCGCTTCGGGCGTCACTCAATGGCCTGATTACACGCAGAGAGTGACCAGGAAGAAGTCTGCCCAAACCGAAAGGAAAGAGCAAAAGTTAGTAGCAAGAAGCCTGCTCGATCAGCAGCCTCGGCTCAAGAAAGAAAAAGAGGAAAGCTCACCACAACCATGTCTTCAATTTTGCCGGCTTCAGTACAGAAAGCCTCCTTATCGTCCAGCGGAGTATTCGGTCTCGAACTCAGCAAGGAGAGTGGTCTTCTTATCCTTTGCCTCCTTCGGGCTTTCTTGAGAAGTTCACCGCTTCCGCCAAATGCAGGGTCACCGTCAAGCTCTCGGGTCAGCTTATCGACTCCACCTCCTGGCACGCAAGGCGGTATTGGCCACCTAATGGCATCGCAGGACGGCGCTATTCTCGCAAAAGGAGAAAGAAAAGGTGTCAAGAACCAACAGAGAAGAAGTAGAGTCGCTAGGAGATCCCGCTCGACCGCTAGCACGGGCCCACTCGGGACTACAGCCTGGAAGGCCCCTCGCAGAGAAACAAGTTATCAATGTCAACAAAGAAAAGAATATTGTCGGAGATCCAGCCTGACTGCCAGCAGCCGGCCCAATCTGGGACTACAGCCTGGTGCACCAGCGTGCTCCCACAGAGAAAGAAAACGAAGACTCACTCCGCTTTCGAAGTCGGCAGCCCACCGTCCAGCTCTCAATGTTAGAGTTGAAGGTGATCGCCGGAGGTTGTGATAATCCTATAATGAAGATAGCGATGAAGTTAGTACCGAGCTCACTAATTAAAGTTCCGAGCCACCGCCGCCAGCCGCCCGAAAGTCGGGATTACACCTGGGTGCGCTAGCGCGCCCCCACAGACAAGTATAAGAAATGCAAAAATTAAAGATGAAGAAGCAAGGAGTATACCCGGATGGCTGCTCGCGACTCCAGGAACGCCTGGTTGCACCGCCAGTATGCCGGGTTCGCTCAAGTTTGCCCCGACGCCCAGATCGCTCGTTCAGCGGGGCCCGCCCCGCCCCTCGCACTCAGCCTGCGGCACGCACTAGCGCCGCGTCCGGGATCGAAGAGCTCGTGGCACCGATTTCAGCGGGCGTAGCTGAACTCGCCATTGCAAATCGGCAGCGCGGACGGTGTGCGGATATCGAGTCGGGCCCGCTGCCTTCTCACTCGCTGGTGGCACCGCAGGTTCGCCGCTGCTCGCCTTTGTGCCTCTCTGCATGGTGGTGGCGGGGCACGATCACGCCCGCATGACGACATCGCCGCCGCCCCTTCCATGATCGGGTGCTCATCATCGTTTCCCCAATGGCACCACGAACTCGTGGGGCGGCGCAGAGTTTAGGGGACGACAATAACGCCGACCGACGGCGCCGCGGCCTCCGGCTCGCTTCCTTGCAAGCAGCTTCGCCTCGCCACTTCTTCAAAGCGGGTGCCCGCCTCCGCCTCCAGCGGGCGCTTTCCCGCCTCAAGACCGCCAAGCTGCCTCCCGCCCCCGGAGGTCGGCCGGATCGATCACTGGTGGTGGTGGAGGTCTCCACGACCAATGATTCGGAGGCGGGCCGATTTCAAGAGAGAGTGGGGCCCTAAGTCAAGGAAACGGCAAAGAAAGTTCAGAGAGAATCGACAAGGAAGAAAAGCACAAGAAAAGATACTTACGCCGACACCATGGAGGCGATTCGAGCTTCAAATTTGGCCGCTGGTGGCGGCTCCTTCCCCGGTCGCGCGGTCGGATTCTGGCTTCTTCGCACGCCGAACAAGGCGGCACCTGTTTACGCTGCATACACTCGAAAGTCGGTTCGGGCGGAGGGGCTCGCCGCCGGGCGCCAGGGCGCGCGCTTGTCTTCCCTCATCACATCGCCTGCCAAGTCTCGACATCGCTTCTTCGAGCCACTAGTTTATAGACGCCGCCGTGGCGCCGTTCTCCAAGGCGCCCGCCTCAGGTCGGGTCGCCCACGTGGCTCAGCTCGTCCAGCATAGCCACCCGCCCCACGAAGGCTGCCGCTGTTTCGCATATGTAGATCTGTTTCAAATGGGCGAGGCCGACTGCTCAAGACCGCAAGATGGAATCAAGGTGAAGTATTGAGGAAGGAAAGGTTGAAGAGCTACGGCCGGTGGCCGATTCGCGCTGAGTACGGCTGCATGCCGAATCGCCAGGCACCTCCATTTTGAGGTCGGAGATCTGCTCACCGTGTTCGCCACCTCAAGAGCCGACATCTCTCTTGGTACTCAGCCGGCATGGGTCGCGGTGCCCGCTTATCCGGCTGATTAAGTGAGGCCAGCCTTGAGCGGGAGAACCGGCACAGGATTAAGGCGGCCAGCAAGTCGGACGCCTTTGAGGCCTTCGCTTCGCCGCAGACAAGGAGTCGGTTGATGGCGGCAGCGCCGCTCATCGACACCGGCCGTGCCAGGGCCCGAGGCTCAGCCGGAGGGATGGCTTCAGGCCGGCAGGTTGATGAAGTCGATTGCCGGTCGACGCTTCCACGAGAAGTAAGATTGCTGCCACATTCTGACCGATTGTGGTAGCTTGATGGAGGGAAGGCGCCTGGAGATGGACGGCGCACCGCGATTTGGCGCCAAGATTGGGCTGCCACCTCCCGGACGGAGGTGCCCAGCTTGGTATAGAAGAACGCCCCGAGCTCGATGGTAGGGAGGATGCCGAGGTAGCCTTCGCACATCGTGATTTAAGGCGGATAGCAACATCACGGTGTTGGGTGTGATGATGAGGCTGAGATGGTAGAACTCGAGGAACGAAGGAGAAAGCCACTCGCCGCAGGTGGCCGGATGAAGTGCGCAGCGAAGATGACCCGCCGCCGGGCGCCGACGAGATCTCCCCGCAGAGGCAGCGCGCTTTCACGTAGCTCGTGCCGGAAGGCGCCGTGTCGCGGAGGAAGGTGATGTGGTCTTCATTGACGCTCGACCCGACCCAGTTCTCCTCGCCCGCCATGAAAAGCTTGGCAGGCGAATGCCGCGGGGAGCTGAGGATGGTGCGGGCCAAGAGGGCTTGAGACGGAGGAGCTCGATGAAGACGAGCAGCGCAGCACTGGCGTGGCTCAAGGCGCGGCGCGAGAGGAGGAAGAAGGAGACGAGAATGGGGAAGGAGGGCGCTGCTCCGCCGCTTCTCTCCCCGACTTATAGCCTCGGGGCTATGAAGCCGAGGGGCGGGCATGGGATCGTGGGATTTAAAGGCCACGCACTTACGCCCTCAAGATTATCAAGACGAAGTTATCGCACGCAGAATTCCGCGAAGAAGCTCAACCGCCGCCTCGCCGCAGCGATCTGCCGCTGCCGCCGAGGCCCGGTAGTGGCGGGCCCAGCTCGCCGTCAAGGCCCCATCGCTGGTGGATGGCAGGCTGGCCTCGCTGCTGACACCACGTGGCATGCCCGCGATGGGCGGCGGGCTCGAAGCTTAGCTAACACGCCACCCATTTCCCGACGCTATGCCGTTTCGACGAATCCAACCGACGTGGTCGATTTCACCGGGCAGCTGTGAGTCGGATGAAGCTTCGCCCGAGCACCCAGAGAAGGAAACTATTGAGGCCTCGGCATCTCAGCAGCGGGCCTCACCAGCTTTGGGGACTACTGCCGAATAATGGACCACGTAGCCAACCCGAGTCCCCGAACCTTTCAAGACATCGAGCCACCGCGCCTCAAGACATCAAGATGAAGCGCCTTCCGATGGCCGACCGGTCAACAGCCGCTGCCGAAGACGCAGACAAGATCGGCCGACTTCTAACAGGCCTCAGAGAGGCCAGCTCCTAGTAGTCAGCCCACTTTCAAAGCCCGCGCCCCCATTAAGAAGTCAAGACCTGTGGATACAGCAGCCCATCCTCAGAGATCCGGGTTAGGCGTACACAAGGTTCGACAGCGGAGATCTCCGCCTAATGCGGCATCAGGCACCGACGCCACCATCGGGCAGAGGAGCCCGCCCCACGATGGCATGTCGGCACGCCCCGCAGCGGCGGGCCCTACCTGGCAGCAGAGCCCGAAGGCGACGGAGGCCCGCCTGTCGGACTCCGAGGGAAGGCGGCTCAAAGAGGGCCCCGTTTTCGCCCGTGGCACCATTAACCTGATGAGACACTGTGGTGGCACAAGGATCTCCCACCAGCGTCGATCAGAGCCACGCTCGACCAAGCTCGTGGTCATTAGCATCACGACTACAGAATCAGCAGCCAGCAAAACCCACGAGCGCGTGGAGCTGCCTGCTCCGCATCAGATTGCTGGTGGGGCCCACCAGCAGGGTTCAAGAGTCGTATGAGAAGCCACATCAGAGACTGATCATAGCCGGTCCCACGCCCGCCAGATACTAATGTACCCATGGGGGGTAGGTCTATAAACCCCCAGGCACCCATGCAAAGGGTTCCAATCAAGAACTAGACTCATACCTAGAGGAAGGAGAGAGCGAGCCTGCTCTTCTTCTACCTCTAGCATACAGCTGAGGAGCACGCTTGTATCCACTAGTGCCTTAGTGATCATGCGGAGACCCCAAGCAGAAAGGTGGACTAGGGTGTTATCTCCTAGGAGAGCCCCGAACCTTTTGCATTATATCTACTGTATTCCAACTTTTCTATGGCAAAAACTCATCAAACCATAGGGCCATCAAAATAAGCACACAACACAAAGAAAACAGAATCTATCAAAACAGAAGCGATGCAGCAGCAATCGACTATTTGAATATACAGTAACTCCAAAAATTCTGAAAAATTAGGAAGACCAGGGTAATTTTTATATTAATCTTCTGCAAAAAGAATCAGGGAAAATCACTTTTCTGTGATTTATGAAAAATATTTCTTGAGTGCATAAGTTTCTGTTTTTCAGCAAGATCAAACAACTATCACACAAGAAGATCCTAAAGGCTTTACTTGGCAGAAACACTAATTAAAACACAAAAAACACAATCATAACAGTAGCATAATTGTGCAAACACTCAAGAACAGAAAGCAAAAAGCAAAAATAAATTTTATTCATTGGGTTGCCTCCAAACAAGCGCTACAGTTTTACGCCCTTAGCTAGGCATAATATTTCAACGATGCTCACACGAAAGATGAGAATTGACACACAAAGAGAGCATCATGAAACATATGGCTAACACATTTAAGTCTAACATGCTTCCTATGCATAGGAATCATATAAGCAAACAAATTATCAAGACAAGAAATATGTAGCATATGCAAAGGAGAAGAAAGAAACAATCGCAATCTCAACATAACGAGAGGTAATTTAGTAACATGAAAATTTCTACAACCTCCATCATAACAATAACATCATAATCAAATTCAATAATATAGCTATCATAAAAAAATTCTCTTCATGATCCACATGCATGCAAAGTTGACACTCTTCCAAAATAGTGGGATTATCATCAAATAAAGTTATGACCTCTCCAAGCCCACTTTTAACAAAAAATTCATAAGACTGAACACTCTCAAAATATGTGGGATTACTTTTAGCTAAAGTTAACACTCTTCCAAACCCGCTTTTAATATTATCGCAACCATATTCACCATGAGGCTCGAATAAATTTTCAAGATCATAAGAATCATTATCACCCCAATCATGATCATTGCAATAAGTAGTGGACATGACATAACAAGCATCCCCAAGCTTGGGGTTTTCCATGTTATTAGCACAGTTGTCATTAATATAACTTACAATAACATCATTGCAATCATGCTTTTCATCCAAAGAGCTATCATGAATCACTTTATAATTTTCTTATTTTAACACTTCATCACAATTTTCAGATTCATAAATCTCAAGCAAAACTTCATAAAGATAATCTAGTGAACTCAATTCACTAGCAATAGGTTCATCATAATTGGATCTCTTGAAAAGATTAGCAAGTGGATGAGGATCCATATCAATAGATTTTTAGCAAGCAAGGATGAAAGCAAAATATAAGACATATGGAAACACAAGCAAACATAAGATCTGACGAGAAAAAAGCGAACGAAAAGGAGGGCAAATGAAACAACAAATTTTTGTGAAGTGGGGGAGAGGAAAATGAGAGGCAAATGGAAAATAATGTAAATTGCGAGGAGATGAGATTTGTGCTTAGGAACCTGGTATATGTTGAAGATCCTCCCCGGCAACGGCGCCCGAAATTCCTTTTGATGTCGCTTGAAGCTACGTCGGTATTTCCCCAAAGAGGAAGGGATGATGCAGCACAACGGCGGTAGGTATTTCCCTCAGATATGAAACCATGGTTATCGAACCAGTAGGAGAACCAAGCAACACAACGTAAACAACCCCTGCACACAGATAACAAATCCTCGCAACCCGACATGTTAAAGGGGTTGTCAATCCCTTCCGGGCTATGGCGCCTCAAGATAGGCAAACAGACGTGAGATAAATTGTAGTAGATTGATAGATCGAATGCCAAATAAAATAAATAGAAATAAAATGCAGCAAGGTATTATTGTATTTTTGGTTTGATAGATCTAAAAATGAGTGCAAGAGGAAAGTAGATCGCAAAGGCAAATATATGAGAAGGAAGACCCGTGGGCCATAAGTTTCACTAGTGGCTTCTCTCGAGAAAAATAGCAAACGGTGGGTGAACAAATTACTGTTGGGAAATTGATAGAACTTCATATAATCATGATGATATCCAGGAAACGATCATTATATAGGCATCGCGTCCAAGACTAGTAGACCGACTCCTGCCTGCATCTACTACTATTACTCCACACATCGACCACTATCCAGCATGCATCTAGTGTATTAAGTTCATGGAGAAACGGAGTAATGCAATAATAATGATGACATGATGTAGACAAGATCTATCTATGTAGAGATAGACCCCATCGTTTTATCCTTAGTAGCAACGATACATATGTGTCGGTTCCCTTTCTGTCACTGGGATCAAGCACCGTAAGATCGAACCCACTACAAAGCACCTCTTCCCATTGCAAGATAAATAGATCAAGTTGGCCAAACAAAACCCAAATATCGGAGAAGAAATATGAGGCTATAAGTAATCATGCATATAAGAGATCAAAGAAACTCAAATAACTTTCATGGATATAAAAAGATATAACTGATCATAAACTCGAAGTTCATCGGATCCCAACAAACACACCGCAAAAGAGTTACATCATATGGATCTCCAAGAGACCATTGTATTAAGAATTCAGAGAGAGAGAGATGATGCCATCTAGCTACTAACTACGGACCCGAAGGTCTACAAAGAACTACTCACGCATCATCGGAGAGGCACCAATGGAGGTGGTGAACCCCATCCGACATGGTGTCTAGATTGGATCTGGTAGTTCTGGACTCTGCGGCGGCTGGATGAATATTTCGTCGACTCCCCTAGGGTTTTGGGAATATTGGGGTATTTATAGAGCAAAGAGGCGGTCCGGGGGGCACCCGAGGTGGGCACAACCCACCAAGGCGCGCCTGGGCCTCCTGGCATGCCCTGGTGGGTTGTGCCCCCTCGGGGCACCTCCCAGGCGCAGCCAGGGCCCATTACGTTTCTTTTGGTCCAAAAAAATCTCCATAAAGTTTCGTTGCATTTGGACTCTGTCTGATATTGATTTCCTGCGATGTAAAAAACATGCAGAAAAATAGCAACTGGCACTTGGCACTATGTCAATAGGTTAGTACCAAAAAATGATATAAAATGACTATAAAATGATTGTAAAACATCCAAGATTGATAATATAACAGCATGGAACAATCAAAAATTATAGATACATTTGAGACGTATCACGGTGCACTAAACTATTAAGTAGTCATCATATCGAGCTTGCCAAACGTTCATAACGTCTGCATCTGCTCCTGCAATAGGTCTGTCACCTAGCGGTGCATCAAGGACATAATTCTTCTGTCCAGCAATGAGGATAATCCTCAGATCATGGACCCAGTCCGTGTTATTGCTACTATCATCTTTCAACTGAGTTTTCTCTAGGAACATATCAAAAATAGGGGAGCTATATCGCAAGCTATTGATCTACAACATAGATATGCAAAAACTATTAAGAATAAATTCATGATAAATTTAGGTTCAATTAATCAAATTACTAATGAAATCACACTTAAATTAACATCCCTCAAGTTATTTAAGTGATACATGATCCAAATCAACTAACCCATATCCGATCATCACGTGAGATGGGGTAGTATCAATGGTGAACATCTCTATGTTAAGCATATCTACTATATGACTCACGTCGACCTTTCGGTCTCTAGTATTATGAGACCATGTCTGTACATGCTAGGCTCGTCATGTTTAACCTAAGTATTCCGCGTGTGTAAATCAGGCTTACACCCGTTGTATGTGAGCGTAGAGTCTATCACACCCGATCATCACGTGGTGCTTTGAAACGACGAACTTTGGCAACGGTGCATACTCAGTGAGAACACTTTTATCTTGAAATTTAGTGAAGGGGTCATGTTATAGTGCTACCGCCGTTCTAAGCAAAATAAGATGCATAAAAGATAAACATCACATGCAATCAAAATATGTGACATGATATGGCCATCATCATCTTGTGCTTTTGATCTCCATCTCCAAAGCATCGTCATGATCTCCATCTTCACCATCTTGACACCTTGATCTCCATCATTGTGTTGGGGTCGTCTCACCAACTATTGCTAACGCATAGCGATAAAGTAAAGCAATTACATTGCGTTTGCACTTCACACAATAAAGAGACAACCCTAAGGCTCCTACAGGTTGTCGATATTACAAAACAGGATCAACTCATACAACAACGTATATCACATCACGTTTTGACCATATCACATCACAACATGCTCTGCAAAAACAATTTAGCCGTCCTCTACTTTGTTTCTGCAAGTTTTACATGGCTGCTACAGGCTTCTAGCAAGAACCATTCTTACCTACGGCAAAAACCACAACGGTGATTTATCAAATTTTGTTGTTTTAACCTTCTTCAAGGACCAGTCGCAGTCAAATTCGATTCAACTAAAGTAGGAGAAACAAACGCCTGCCAGCCACCTTTATGCAAAGCTAGTTGCATGTCTGTCGGTGGAACCGGTCTCATGTGCGTGGACATGTAAGGTTGGTCTGGGCCACTTCATACCACAATACCGCTGAATCAAAATAAGACGTTGGTTGTAAGCAATATGCATGACTATCACCGCCCACAACTCTTTGTGTTCTACTCGTGCATATCATCTACGCATAGACCTAGCTCTGATACCACTATCGGGTAACGTTGCATGGAAAACAAAAAATTTCTACGCACACGCAAGATCTATCCATGGAGATGCATAGCAACGAGGGGGAGAGTGTGTCTACGTACCCTCGTAGACCGTAAGCGGAAGCGTTTGACAACGCGGTTGATGTAGTCGAACATTCTTTGTGATCCAACCAATTGAGTACCGAACATACGACACCTCCGCGTTCAGCACACAGCTCATTGACGTCCACGCCTTCTTGATCCAGCAAGACGGCGAGGTAGTGGATGAGTTCTGGCAGCACGACAGCGTGGTGACGGTGATGGTGAAGTTATCCCGCAGGGCTTCACCTAAGCACTATGAAAATATGACCGGGGGTGTAAACGGTGGTGGGGGGCGCTGCACACGGCTAAGACAATGTTGTGTGTTGTGCTAGGCGCCCCCTCCCACATATATATAGGTGGGGAGTCAAGGGGGCAGCCAGGAGGCGCCCCCAAGTAGGCTGAATCCAACTTGGGATCTTCCCCCAAGTGGCGCCCCCTTCCTTATTTGGAGTGCGGGAGGAAGGAAGGAGGAGGTGGCGCCCCCCCCTTTCTTTTCACTCCTGAGGAGGGAAAGGCAGGAGGGGCCACCCTCCCCTTTCCTTCCCCTAGGGCCGGCCAGCCAAGGGAAGGGGCGCACTAGCCCCTTTGTGGGCTGGTCTGTCCCCCCTTTGGCCCATAAGGCCCATACACTTGCCGGGGGTTCCCGGAACCCCTTCCAGTGACCCGATGAGTACCCAGTGCACTCCGAAACTATTTGGTGTCCGGATACCATCTTCCTATATATCATATGGGTCATCCAAAGAAATCGTTTGTGTTGAAGGGATGTACAAATCCTGCGTGCCAGATTTTCTCTTGGCTTAGCGGCAAAGGAACCATAGCTCTCACTTTGCATACTGTCTACAATTTGAAGAACTTGCGATGAAGAGATGAACAAATCCCGCGCAGCAATTTTCCCTTGGCATGGTAAGACCATAGCTCTCGCTTTGCATACGGGTGTTCTATAAAATGTTTGCGGTGAAGAGCTGCACAAATCCTGCTCGGCACATTTTCCCTTGGATTACTGGGAAGCTGTCGGTTTGCATACGGGTGTTCTATCTAAAACGTTTGTGGTGCAGAGCTGCACAAATCCTGCTCGGCACATTTTCCCTTGGCTTACTAGGGAAGCTGCCGGTTTGCATACGGGTGTTCTATCAAAAACGTTTGTGATGAGTGTGTTAAATTTAAAAACCATTGACGTTTTTAAAAAATCATTTGATAAGTCTGTACATTCAAAGAGAGAAATGCAAGTTTGCTCAAACCATATGTTTCATTCATTCACTCTGCGACTTTATATTCATACGATCAAGATACGGTATTAAAACCAAAAAAAACTAATTCCGGCGGTGGCGAAGGCGGCGTGCCGCACCAGCGTTGTCATTGTTGTTCTCCGGGATGCCGTTGTTGAAGTCTTCAAGGTAGCAAAGAATGTTCTTCACTTGGAAATCAAACATCATGTCGTCGCGCGATCGACGGGTGGGGCGCGGGAGGACGGCAACTCACGGCACTACGAGGTAGCATTCGACGTTGGCGTCCCATGACGCTGAGGGGGAAGCCCGCACGGGCACGAGCGCGGCGGGTGTAGGCAAACACACAGGGGACGGCGCCGTGGTGGGTGCAGGGGCACGCACGGGTACAGGCACGGGCGCTGGCACTAGCATGTATACGAGCTCGTGCGGGTCCGCAGGGACCTTGCTGACGCCCGCGTCTTCCAGCTCTACGATAGTGCTCGGCGACCAACCCATCAATGCTACGGGGATGGTCGCTGGCGCGGGTGCGGGGATGGGAGCTGGGATGGGCACGGGGGCAACAACCACCGCGGCCGACTCGTTCAGGGCCATGTCCATGAGGCCCCATTCCTCCTTATTCCCTATCTCGTCCAGCTCGGAGTCGACTTCACCAAACTGGAAGACTAGTGGCACATGATCCTTCTGCGCCATGGCGTTCCTGGAGGTCTGTGGGAGGGGAATGGGAGGCGAATAGTAAGCCACCCATATTAAACAACGACTCGAGCGCCATTAATGGAGAGGATGCGAGCAAGGCGGGAGGCCATGGAAGTCAAAGGGCTCGCTTCCCAGTGAGCCTGCATAGCATACAACTTGCACGCTTCCCAATGAGCCTTCACACTAGAGGACAACTTGCACGCCTCCCAGTCATCTTACGCAGCGGATTGCGCTCGCACGCCTCCCGTCTTCTCAAGTAGTTGTCTGCACGGCACCTCCTAGCCATTAAAAATGTGATGCGTGGCATCACGTGAATGGTTAAGAGAACGCCCACGACTTAAATTATACAAACATTTGAGATGATAATTTGGCAGCTATTTGTTTCAAAATGCATTTGTTGGTTGTTGATTCGAGTGTGCCTTCTCTAAAATTGGACATGAAAAATACCACAGAATGTTGGGTGCCATTCCATGATAGCATGCCAAGTTTCATGAAATTCAGAAGAGTTTTGGATTTACCAGAATTTAAAAACAAAGTATCTCAACATTTTGCCGGCAAGCAACGGTGCCCTGGTGTTTGAAATTCATTCTCATTTCTTGCATGGGACCTAAGCATGCACCCAAGGACACACATTTTGATTTTTCAACCCATTTTTCTACACAGGAGCATGTGCCTGTAGTTCAAATTTGAATTATGCACATAAAATGCCTAGAAAACCAGTTAATGTATAAAAATGTCCAAACGAACCCCGAAAAATTCCAAAATTTAACACGACACTCCCGTTGCTCTATGTTGCCACTAGGAAAAACTTTGAAAGCAAGAAGAGGCAATGAATATCGTTTCATCCATGAACGAGGCACATTCCCTACCGGAACCATGAGGCTTGTTGTTTGAAGCTCTGGTTTGTGAGAAGCTTATACCCAAACCTGCCCCAAATAAAAAAATCACCACAGTATGTTGATGTCGTTCCATGATAGCATGCCAAGTTTCATGAATTTCAGACAAGTTTTGGATTTACTAGAATTTTAAAACCATGTCTCTCAATGTTTGCGGCCAAGCGACAGTGCCAAAGTGTTTGACATTCATTCTCATACCTTGCATGGGACCTAAGCATCCAACCAAGGACACACATTTGATTTTTAAACCCATTTATATGCACTAGAGCATGTGCCTATAGTTCAAATTTGAATTATGCACATAAATGCATAGAAAACTCAGTTAATGTATAAAAATGTCGAAACGAACCCTGAAAAATTCCAAAATTTAACACAACACTCTTGTTGTTCTATGTTGACATTAGAAAAAAATTGAAAGCAAGAAGAGGCAACGAATATCGTTTCGTCTACAAAGGTGACATGTTCCCTACCGGAACCATGAGGCTTGTTCTAAGAAGCTCTGGTTTGTGAGAAGCTTATATCCAAACCTGCCCCAAATGGGACAATTTTTCACCACAACATGTTGATACCATTCCATGATAGCATGCCAAGTTTCATGATTTTCAGACGAGTTTTGGATTTACTAGAATTTTAAAACCATGTATCTCAATGTTTGCAGCCAAGAGATGGTGCCGAGGTGTTTGACATTCATTCTCATTTCATGCATGGGACCTAAGCATGCAACCAAGGACACACATTTGATTTTCAACCCAATTTTATGCACTAGAGCATGTGCCTATTGTACAAATTTGAATTATGCACATACATGCCTAGAAAACTCAGTTAATGTATAAAAATGTCCAAACGAACCCCGAAAAATTCCAAAATTTAACACGACACTCCTGTTGTTCTATGTTGACACAAAAAAAGTTTGAAAGCAAGAAGAGGCAATGAATATGGTCTCGTCCACAAAGGTGACATGTTCCCTACCGGAACCACGAGGCTTCTTGTGAGAAACTCTATTTGTGAGAAGATTATACCAAAACCTACCACAAATGGGACAATTTTTTACCACAACATGTTGATGCCATTCCATGATAGCATGCCAAGGTTCATGAATTTTAGACGAGTTTTGGATTTACTAGAATTTCAGAACCAAGTATCTCTTTCCCTAAAAAACAAAACCAAGTATCTCAACGTTTGCCCGCGAGCCACGGTGCCGAGGTGTTTGAAATTCATCCACATTTCTTGCATGGGACATAAGCATCAACCCATGGACACATATATGATTTTACAACCCATTTTGGTGCACCGGAGTATGTGCATGTAGTTTAATTTTGAATTGTGCACCTGAAATGCCTAAAAAAACCAAGTTACTGTATAAAAATGTCCAAACGAACCCTGAATAATTCCATTTTTTTACACACCTATAGTTGCATGTTCACTGTAGATAAAAGTTCTAGAATTCAAATACCCCCTTTGTCGATGTGACCCAATTATGTATTTCAAATCAAGACGAAAAATCAAGTTGATCACACACAGTTTATTATCACCAACCGTGTGTGATGCAGTACAAAATATCTTGGAGACATCGAAGTAGTAGGTATATGGCTTACGCGAGAAGGTGCGTCGGCTACATTCCACAGCCGGCGCATCAAGCACACTAGCTCGTTCCCCAAATATCATTTCACTGTTCAATCATCGCCGGTGAAAGATTGGGGACGTGGACCTGCGTCGTGAGGGCCACTTCGGCGGCCCACTCCGTCGAGAGCGCGGACGCAGCTGCCATGCGCGTGCTAACAAGCTGCGTGAATGCGGCCGCAATCTGTGGCCGGGCGGCCAAGGTAGCCCAAACTGCTGATATTGCTGCTCAGGTGGCGGCAGCAACATCTGTGTCGGAGAGAGCAACTGGCGAGAGCGGCGGAGCAGTTGTCTGTTCCGCAGCGGCGGCCTAAGCCCTGATGGCGGCCGCCCACGACCATGTCAAGGCCACCCACACCTAGCTTGTGGCAGTCCCCGCACAAATTGAACGAAACTTCTCCAACAACGGTGACAACCCCCGACCGAAGAATTGGCAATCGCCGAGAGCGTTTGACCAGCTGTCCGTTTCTTCGCGGCATACCTTGCCACGACGAAGCCCGTCGAAGGCCAGATCGCAGCCTCCCACGCCTAGCTTGTGGTGGCCATTTCCAAAGAGATGGCGGACGCAGATGGTGAGATGCTTGTCGAGTTTGGTGCGATGGATGCCATGGAGCCCCTTCCCCAGGAGATCGTCGGGCGCGAGCTGGACATGGAGGAGGCGGCGGAGATCAACGAGCGCCAGCCGGAGTAGTACTATTTGTTTAATTTAGAGCGTCGGTCATTAATTTGTTAGAGTAATGTTTAGGTTAGCTAGCTCTATTTAATTGCTAAACTTGCTCGATTAAGAAGTGTGGGTGTGCTGTAGGCTGCTTTGTGTACCCAAATTATGCAATGACTTGGATCACCACTGTAACCAGGGAAATACGAACCAAAATTTGCACGTTCAAACTCATCACACATAGGGTAAGCTATATGAATCATTTGTGATGTTCACATATCGTACACAATGCTGAATAGGGAACCGTGTCTGATGACACTTTGCGCGCCAGTTTTATCGCTGCACCGAGCCAAAAATTTTGGTTTCCTCGGAAACATCTACTTCCCCGCCCCCTCCCCCTTAACAAAAGCAACATTACCCCTTTCTCCGCCTTCCTTTCCAAGTTCAAACCTTTCCTCCTTGCTTGCAGCGTTGCCTCCTCACCGGCGACCCTCCTTCATGCTGCCCGGCCTCGTCGATCCAGGCAGGTAATCCACACCTGACCCCCATCCTCCTCCACCTTCTATAGCACACATGCCCCTACCGCTGGCGCGACACCTTCCACCCAAATCATCGACCCCTACCCCAAATAAGCGCCGCCATAAGCCATGGTGCACGTAGTATAGCCAGGAGCTCAAGGAGCATTTGGCAGTGGAGAAGCAAATCGCGGCCGCACCCAAAGATGAGGTCGCGATGGCTGCCATTCGTGCCGACCCCTGGATCTTGTAGGAGCACCTCGCCGTCAAGGCCACCGTCGACCCCTCGCACACCGACACTGCGGCGTGGTTGGCTGCTTTAAATGACAGTTCGTGGCATTTTCTCGAGGCCACCATCGGTGCCTTCGATGAAGACTATGAGGTGTTTTCTCAGCATGCCCGTGCTTACCTCAACTCGAGAGCCAGCAGGTTGGTGCCCGGAGTGGCTCAGGCAACTCACCGCTATGAGGAGGGCACCCACGATGTGGAGGCCTCACCCTCTTCCATGTCCAAGGAGCCATCATCATCGATATCTCCGACGATGAGGAGTAGCTTGTCTTATTAGCTCACTATAAGGACCTATGTTCATTTAGCTAGCTATGCCGGTTAAGCATGCTCGGTTTACCCATTGCATGTGTTGCTCCTGCCTTTCCTTAAAAAATTCTAGTGAATTGTCCTATGTACTTTTACCATTCATGTGTTACATATGTTCTATATGTCATGCAATGTGGTGCTCACTTATTAATTGTTTGGTTAATTTGTTGTCGTGTTCAATTAACTGTTTGGTTCAATTCTGCAATGTGATGTTCAATTCTTCTAGGTGCAATTTTGTATTGTCTTCCATGTGAGAAATAAATCGAATTTGGCTGTACAAAATACATGAGAAACAAGTACAATTGCCATATTTCCAAGTTGTCAAGCATGCTTGGTTTGGTTAACTTTCTGATCTTCTAGTATCTTATATATTGTGAATGTGGTGCTCAGTTAATGTTTGGTTCATTTGTTGTGGTGTTTAGTTAACTGTTTGGTTCAGTTATGCAATGTGATGTTCAATTGTTGTGGGTGCATTTTTTTTATTTTCTACCATGTGAGAAATAAATCAAATTTGGTTGTACTAAATTCATGAGAAACAAATACAATTGCAATATTTCCAAGTTGTTAAGCATGCTTGGTTTGGTTAACTGTCTGATCTTCTATTAGGAGTATGTTATATTGTGTAATGTGGTGCTCAGTTAATGTTTGGTTAATTCATTGTGGTGTTTAGTTAACTGCTTGGGTCAATTTTGCAATGCGATGTCCAATTTTTGTGGGTACAATTTTGTATTTTTATGCATGTGAGGAATAAATAGAACTTGGCTACACTTAATACATGAGAAACATATACAATTGCTATATTTCCTAGTTCTTAATCATGCTTGGTTTGGCTAAATGGATTTTCCATGTGGCTCGAATTAATCTGATGAATCTGCAATGTGTTTATTTTTCATCAACATACTTTACTGATAGCATGCCAACCCTCACTTAACCTGATCACTAACTACCTTATATGTGTTGCAGGGTAACAATGGGAAGCACTGAGGTTTACAATCGAAGTTTGCACATTCATGGTCCTTTGTCTAATAGCACATTATTGTGCAATTATAGGAACCATTCTAATATTTAGGTTTTTAACAATTTGGTCTTGCACATGTAGGTCCTGCTGTCAGAGGTTTTGACCCACTGTTCAACCCTTTTTGCGTATGGGGAAATGAGTTGTCTATGAATATCAGCCAAGTCAAGAAACTCAGAAAGATTGTTAGGATAAAGAAATTAGCGACAAAAACAACAAGATCTTTGTCTGCACAATGAAGAAGGCATCAATTCACTACAATATGGTACTAACTATTATACCTTGTCTCTTTTATTCCTTTGCGCCATTTCAAATCTAGAGAAGATATTTATGCATATCCTTGTTTTCAGGACTTTCCAAAGCACTTCACTGAAGATTACCTCTCAAACCACCTGTATGGTCAGGAGGTGAGGAAGGTATTCATACAACACCCATGGTACAATATTGAAGTCTTCCTGAAGCTGACGAAGGATGGACGGTCAATCATCCACAGGCACTGGCCTAAAGTTGCAAAGACCTTCAACATCAATGAAGGCTCAATATTCGCCTTCCGCTTCAGCAGTTTTCCAGATGTGATTCATCTGTTTATGTATCGTCTATGATGCTAATTTCAAAAGGTTATAGATGTTGCATGTGAAACTTGGTGCTGGTGCAGTTGTGTAATGGGTAGCTAGCTATATGCCTATATGGTGTAACTGAGTGCTAAAGCTATATGATGTTGTACTCTGATGTATTTCAATTATAAAATCCTGCTTCCTTAATACAAAAATGAAATATTGTGTGCTTAATTTGAAATGTCAAGTTTATAAATGGATTATTAATAACAGGCCAATTAGTCTGCTAATTGGGTTTTTCTATGGCAAACGGTTATTGAGAAAACACCGTGGTCGATGACTCAGACAATGCACACATTTTATAGGAAGAAAACATGTTGGATCAATGAACAATCACACACGACTTCATCTTGAAAACTGTTTCTGTTAGGCCACCTTGCGCAAATGTTTTCCACATAAAAAGTGTGTGTGATGGAAAACCTATGCCACACAGTTTCTTCTACGCACCGCGTGTGATGCATTCAATAACGCAAACGATAAAATTGTTAATATCGTCTGCAATGGCAATGCTATCACAAATGATTTAATGGGGGAAATTGTGTGTGATGTACGTGTGAATGGAAACGTTTCCCTGGATTGACTGTGTTGGATGTACATACGAACGAAAACGTACTTCTTCGATTGACTGTGTGGGATGTAAATACGAACGAAAATGTATTATTTGGCTTGACTGTGTGGAATGTACAAACGAACGGAAACGTTTGTCTGGGATTGAATGTTTGGGATGTACTTACGAACGGAACTGACTGGGCCTGTATAATTGTATTTGATCGCTCGCCCATCGCACACGAACTCATTTTACCCAGCGAGTGCGACCGGAGTGTCTTTCCCTGACGGTTTCTGGGTCGTGTGGGAAGGACCCCCCCCTATCGCCCTGTTGGTGTACAAAAGTAGGGGTCCTTTTCGCACCCCTTTACTGTCTTGTGAGCAGTAGCAAGCCACAGCGCCCAGAGCAGCAACAAGCGGGACAAAGAGGAAGCAAAGTCACAAGACTACCAGAGTCGTGCTCAAAACCAGAAGCATGAAGAGCAGAGGGGCGAGTGAGACTCTCCCAGCAAGGCCCTTGCCGGGGCGGCCTTCACGGCCCCGGCAAGAGCCTTGCTGGAGCAACTTGCCCAACACCAACGGGGCCGCCACCCTTGAGTCTAAAAGTTCCGACGCCATCAACCACATTGGAACAAGGCTCAGGAGGCGCCTCCATGGTGGCATGCAAATCTTTGTGAAGACAAAGGGCCTGTGAGGCCTAGGTAGGAACCAGAAAACAAGACAACAGCGAGGCTCCTTGCCGAGGATGCCCACGAGGCCCCGGTAAGACTCTTGCTGAGGGCGCCCACAAGGCCCCAGCAAGACCCTTGCTGGGAATATCAGCAAGACCGCGGCAAGGCCTTGCCGCCCTGTCGCCGCCCCAGCTCAGCGGCCAACCCACCAACTAAAGCAGGTACCCACGTGGCAGTATGTGGCTCCTAAGCCAACTAGTCAAGCACCTACGTGGTGGCATGCAAATCTTTGTGAAGACCCTGCCACCACACCAGCTCAGCAGCCTGCCAGCCTACATGGCGCTGCATGCCTCGTTGGCCTGGACGCGTGTCGGAGCAAGGCGAAGCGGCGGTGGACGGGACGGGCCTCGTTGCCATCCCCGATAAAGTAAGAGGACACCTAAGTAGCGCATTTAATGTGTTTTGTCCTACGGTGCCAGAGATAAACTCGACAACTGTACAAATTTCCACCTCCTGTGTGCCATTGTGGCATCCCCTTTGACTATAAAAGGAGGCCCGCAGCATACTGAGAGAGGATTCGGACTTTTTGGACCCTGCACACCTTGTAGCTAGTCTAAGAGCACTAGATAAACACAAGCCAGTAGGAGTAGGGTATTACGCATCACTTGTGGCCCGAACCTGGATAAATTTCCCGTGTTGATCTCTTGAACCCGCTCTTTCCACAGCCCCGCGCCCGCCGACCGTAGAAGGGATCCCCCGGGATCCCATAGGTAGCGTTTCCACTGACATCTTTGGCACGCCAGGTAGGGGACGCAAGCTGTGAAAATCCGGTTTTGGAGCCATCCTATCGACTCCCTCCTCGTGGTGGCCCGAGAAGAGAAGGCGGCATCAATCAGCCGCGCTCTGGTGTTGTCCGCGAGACCAATGATCATCTGCGTGGCCGCAAAAAACTAAGTCACGCAAAACTTTCAGTAATTCCCTTTACTTTTATAAAGTTATTTTCCTCGAAACATCTCGCTCTTTGTATGGAAAACCTGCACGCGATGGGACCCTCCCGCTATTGGCAACGCCCTTGTTCTGTTTCAAGTCCGCTCAATAGTTCGAGTGGCCGAGTTGAGATCGGCAGGGTGGCCTATCCGCTATTGGCAACACCCTTGTCCTGTTTCGAGTCCACTCAATAGTTCAAGCGGCCGCGCTGAGAGCGGTAAGGTGGTTTGCCCGGCAGCAAGCACACCCGGCAGGCCGCTAAGGATCCATCCTCAAAGCGTCGCGACTTGGGTTTACGCGCCGGCAAGCCTGTCCAACTAAGCGTAGGGCGTACATACCAAGAAAGATCGGACAGGAAAATAGCATGCATCATTTTAAAAAGTGTTGCAGAGTTATACTACATCAATTGTTGCTGCGGTTATAACTTAAGATAAAATCGTCTTGGTTATGAACTAGCAACGGCAAAGGGAAATGGGGCGCCTAGACTCGGCGCTGGCCCTCCACCCTCCGGATCCCATCGACGCGCTTGATGGGCTCGATACGCTCCTCGAGCGCCGCGAGGTCCACATCCTCTGGCAAGCTCTCCAGCGTAGCGATGAAGTCGACGTTGGGGTTCTAGTACGCCACCTTGATGAGGACCTTGGTCAAGGTGCCCCGGCAGAGCTTCCGGGCCTCATTGGTGAGAGAGGTCGCTCAGTTGGAACGGAGCTGCTCCAGGGCTCCTAGGACACCCTCGACGAATAGAGTCAGCCTGGCATTGGGACTCGCATTCGGCTCCTGGGAGTACCTGACATTCGGCATCCACATGGCGGCCAGCTTCGTGGTGATCCCGTCGGCGACGTCGACGAGGTGGCTGATCCAAAGGTTTACGCCCTTCGCGTACTCCTCATGTTCGGCGGCATCATTCCTCCGCAGCTGCCTCTCGTCCTCCAGGACCTTGTTCAAGGTGTCCTCACGAGCCCCGGCCTCTGAAAGCTTCCCCTCCAAGTCGTCCAGCTTCAAATTCAGGTCTTTGATGGAGTCGTTCGCCTCGGAGAGCAGCTTGGCCTTGTCGGAGACTATGGCCTGGGTATCCCTCTCCTTCATCAACTCCGAGGCCACCTTCTTCAGCTCGTCCCGCTCCAGCTCCAGCTCCTTCACCTTGTCCGCATGGACCAGGGCCTGAGCATTGAGTGCCTCCTTGTGCCTCTGCTCCAGCTCCTGGGTCCGCTGCACAACGAGCTTCTCGACCTCCTCATCCTTGCCACGGAGTGTGGCGGCGAGCGCCTCCTCACGGGTGGCAAGGTCCTCCTCCGGAGAGTTCAGCAGAGCCTGGTGCTGTTGCCGAGCGGCCTCGTCCTTGGCGGCCTGTTCCTTCGCCGCCTCCTGGGCCTACTCGACGTCAGCCTGCTTCAGGATGAGCTCTAGTTTGCGCTCAGCCAGCAAACCCTGGGCAACCCTCAGTTCTTCATGGGCCTCGCAGATTCAGGCCTACGTCTCGGCGACGCGCTCCTCAAGATCCTCCCCCGCCTTGTCCGCCGCCGCCATCTTGGATTTTGCCTTGTCCAGGCGGGCACGATGGAGCGCCTGGAGCTTCTGGAAGACTCTCATGGCCCGAAGAAGCTGCTCCTCTTGGGAACCGCCACCTCGGGCGCTCGGTTCATCAACTACCTGAAGCCCGGCGGTGGCGAGCGCCTTGTCGTCAAACACCTCCCCCTCGGTTGGCGCCCTGGTGCTCGCCGTCCCTAGGAGGTGGACGAAATGGTCGTCGCCCACCTTCAAGTACCTGCCCGGGCCAGGGGCAGGAGAGGAGGAAGGTTGGTCGTCAACCACCCCCTCCCTAGCAGGCCCCTTGCCGGCCTCCTCGGTAGTGGCCTTGCCAGCCTCCCCGGCAGGCCCCTTGGCGGCCTCCTCAGTGGCGGTCTTGGCGGCCTCCTCGGCGGGAATCTTGTTGGCCTCAGCCTCGGCGTGTTTGGCGACCTCTTCGATGACGGTGTCAATATCCTCCCGGTCCGCCGAGGAAGGGTCTGGATACCAAGAAGGGGAATGAGATGGGGCCAAGATCAAGGTTCAAAAAGAAGAAGAAAGAACAGGGACGGGAAGCAAAAAACTTACCCGCACCAGGCTGGGAAGAAGTGGCGCCCTCCCCGCCAGCATTCGTTGCCGGGGAAGAACCACCGACACCCATGCTCGCCTCCTCCTCCTCCATATGCATGGGCTCGGTGGTGGATGCCCTTGCCAGGGACGCCCCTCTGGGCGGCGTAGTCGAGGGGGGCGGCGTGTTGGGAGTGGCCCTCGGCGGCTCCTCCTGCAAACCCAGCAAGGTCAGCATCAAGAATTCACACCCCAATGCTCATTAGTGAAGGAGTGAGTGATGAACTCACGTTGGGGGCTGAAGCGGGGGCTACGTCGAGGGCTGCTGTCCGGGCTGCTCTCCATCGACACCAGCATACGCGAAGTACCCGCCGGGGGCTTGTCGCCCGTCGAGGCCTTGGCCCTCTGTCACGCCCAATATGCGACCCTATCCAAAAGGAACTCGACGGTCCCACCAAGGATAGACCCGCATATTGGAACGCTTTTGCAAGGTGGATATCATTACATCAATATTACATAATAGATGGGGATACATACATACGGCACAAATGCCACAAGAATACATCAACAACATACATGAGAACAACATCCGACTACGGATGAAACATAAACAGAAACTCAAACGACATCCACCCTGCTAGCCCAGGCTGCCGACCTGGAACCTATCCCCTGATCGAAGAAGAAGCAGAAGAAGAACTCCAATACAAGCAAACATCGCTCTCGCGTCATGATCATCGCAAACCTGTACCTGCAACTGGTGGTGTAGTAATCTGTGAGCCACGAGGACTCAGCAATCCCATTACCATGGGTATCAAGACTAGCAAAGCTTAAAGGGAAAGGAAGGGGTAAAGTGGTGAGGTTGCAGCAGCGACTAAGCATATATGGTGGCTAACATACGAAAATGAGGCGAGAAGAGAAACAAAGGCGGTCGTCAACTAGTAATGATCAAGAAGTGATCCTGTACTCCTACTTCGTCGAGACATAACCCGAAACCGTGTTCTCCTCTCGATCAACCCGAAAAGAGACACTCAAGGTTACGCTACGGTTGGTGTATTTTAGAAGAGTTTGCTTCAAGTTTACTACAACGGATATTAACAAATTCCATCTGCCACATAACCGCGGGCACGGCTTTTGAAAGTTTATACCTGCAGGGTGTCCCAACAGCCCATGATAAGCTATCGCGATCAACGAAGGATATTCCTTCTCCCGGAAGACCCGATCAGTCTCGGAATCCCGGCTACAAGACATTCGACAACAATAAAACAAGACCAGCAAAGCCGCCCGGATGTGCCGACAAATCCCGATAGAAGTCGACGTACCTCGTTCTTAGGGCACACCGGATAAGTCAAGCTACGAGTAAAAGCGAAGCCTCGAGATTCCCGTGGTGGCCCATGAGGTTCTGCCGGTTGGGACCAACGCTTCGAAGGAGCATTGGCCGGGGCTAAAATAAAGATGACCCTCGGGCTCCGAAACCCAAGGGAAAAAGGGCATAGGTGAGGCAAATGGTAAAACCAATGTTGGGCCTTCTTTGGAGGAGTCTTATTCAAAGCGAAGCTGTCAAGGGGTCCCATAAATCACCCGACCGCGTTAGGGACGCAAAAATCCGGGAACATAATACCGATATGACGGAAACTAGGGCGGCAATAGTGGAACAAAACACCAGTCATAAGGCCGAGCCTTCCACCCTTTACCAAGTATATAGATGCATTAATTAAACAATAGATATTGTGATATCCCAACAAGTAAACATGTTCCAACAAGGAACAACATCTCAATGTTCCAACAAGGAACAAACTTCATCTTCACCTGCAACTAACAACGCTATAAGAGGGGCTGAGCAAAGCGGTAACATAGCCAAACAACGGTTTGCTAGGAAGGGTGACAAAGGTTAGAGGTTCATGGCAATATGGGATGGCTTGAGCAGCAAGTGATAGGTAGTGCAGCAAAGCGATAGAACGAAGCAACTAGCATAGCAATGATAGTAGTGAGATCCAAGGTGACGATCATCTTGCCTGAAATCCCGCAAGGAAGAAGAACGAATCCATGAAGAAGATGAAGCCACGAAGACGAACCAAGCGTAGACGAACGAATCCTCACGATCGCAACGAAACAGGAACTAACGAGAAGAAGCACACAACATAGTAAACACTCCACACATGAACAAGGCATGATGCACAACAAGCATGATGCATGACAAAGCTACATGAAGCTACTCATGGCAAGAGATGATGCAAACAAGAATAACACATCAAGGCAAGTTTAAATAAGGCCGGGAATAACATATAACAATTCCGGTAAGTCCTCATATGCAAATTTCGAAATTGGTCCAGATCTGAATAAACCTTATGTTCAAGTTGTTAAACAGCAAGTTAAGATGCACCACGATGATCTACACGAAATTCTAGTCAAGTTACATATAAAGTTCATTAGATTGAGACTCTGCCTAGAAGATATGAGCAAAACAAGTTAAGCATGGCATCGATGCAAAATGCATCCAAACATCAATCAAACACCTCAAAACAAGTATGCAACATGATAATATGAAGCTACATGAAAAGAAAAGCAAGTTTCATATAGAGCACACTCAAAACGGAGCAACGGTTCAACACATACACACTATACAAGATTTGACAACAATCTGTCCAAAACAGCAACTAGGCATATTGCAAGCATCAAAACAACATGCTACAGGACCTCAACACAATAACAAAATGCATGGGCATGATGTACAGGTAAAGCATTACAAAACATGAACACTGAGCTATCTCCAGAAATCACTAGAAAATGCTCAAAAACACATGGCAAGATTGCAAATAATATGATTTCAGACTTTAGCGAAATAACATCAGTTGCCATGTTTAGAGCTATCAAACAACATGCTACAGGAACTTATCATGGCAAACAAAGGCATGGCATGATACTACTAAATGCATAGATCAAAAGTCCTTTAGTGACCATGAGCCAAAAAGGATCAGAAAATATGATGGCACCCATGTAAACATGGCAAGTTATATTACAGATTCATACATGGCAGGAACAACAATAAGTAGGCATGTTGGTGAGCTCGAACCAGTCACCATAGAGCAATACATGGCATGGCAAGGCAACTCACAGTAAGAAGACATGGCATAGAAGCTATACATGGCAAGAACAACAACATAGGGTGCATGGATCAACTACAACAACCCTGGCAAAATTGAATAACATGTAAACAATCTGCCAGGAAACATTTTATAGCAAAAGTAGAGCTCGATTGACTCAAGCTATAGCACTCCATAATTGCAAACAAGGGCATGGATGGATAGAGAATAACCATATGTTCAAAACATCCTTAGTGAAGTATCTCAAAATAATCATGGATCTCTCGGTAGCATCAAGTTAACATGGCATAAAAATATCAACCAAAGCAGGGCTGAAATCAGCAACATCATGAAGCCTAGTTTGCATGCTTGTGCTAGTCACCACAGAGATCACAAAAATACATGGCATACACCCCTGTAAATATGGCATGGCATATTACAAAACACATGTAGGACTCAAGTTCATAGGGTGCACACATCAATCATGGCAAAAATGACAAAAGTGCATGTTCTGATAAGAATCTGAAACTAACATCACATAGCACTCTTCCAACAGCATTTCGGGCATCAAGATGAGCTCAAATGTAAATGATGCAATGAGAGGAAATGATGTACTCGTCGAGACGAACTATTTGACATATTACACGCACGAAACGGAGAAATATGCAGAGAGTTATGGCATGATGAATATGGCATGATAATGTGCAAATTTCGGGGACTTAGTGAAAAAAACAACCTCGAAAGAAAGTCAGCGGGGCGAGGGCGTGCGGGACGAGAGATCCGGACTCGGCGCCCGTTTGGATCGGCGGGCTGGTGGATCTGGTCCAGCCCGCCAGATCCGGAACAGGCGACAGCGGGTTCTCGGCGGCGAGCTTGGCGGGACATCGGGCGGCGGGCGGCGGCGGTAAAGCGGCAAGGGCGGCGGAGGCGCGGTCCGGCCAGCGAGGCGGCGGAGGGACGGCGTCGCAGCAACGGGCGGCGCCATGATCGACGGCGGGCTTGGCGGCGTCCGGGCGGCGATGGAGGAGCCGGACGGCGGCGGGCGGCCCTCCGTGGCGGCAGCGAGGTTGCCGAGGGGCACGGAGGCGCGGGCGGCGCGGAGGCGTGGCGGGCGGCGAAGGCTTGGGCAGGAAGAGGGCTCAACCGACCTCGGCAGACATGGCGGTGGGGAGAGAGAAGACGGCGGGGTGGCGTGGCCGCACCATAGTGGCTGGGCGGCGGCGGGTTTTGTCGGCCGGACGGACGTGTCGGGCGTGAGGTGGAAGAAGGCTAGGGTTTAGACCGAGAATTTGGGAGAGGGCTTATTTATAGATAGAGGAGCTAGGAGAGTCCAAATGAGGTGCGGTTTTCGGCCACGCGATCGTGATCGAATGACCGAGAGCATGGAGGGGAGTTTGCTGGGTTTTGGGCCACTTTGGAAGGGGTGTTGGCATGCAACACAAAAGAGGCTTTTGCGGTTACCCGGTTAACCGTTGGAGTACCAAACGACCTCCAAATGGCACGAAACTTGACAGGCGGTCTACCGGTGCTATACCAAGGCCGCTTGGCAAGACTCGGTCCATTCCGAGAACGTTTAACACCCGCACATGAAAAGAGGTAAAAGGGGGCGCCGGGAGACATAGGAGTGCCGGATTTCAAAACGGACAACGGGGAAAATGCTCGGATGCATGAGACGAACACGTATGCCAAATGAAATGCACATGATGACATGATATGAAATGTAGATGATGACATGGCAAAGTGCAACACGCAAGCACATGACATGGCAACGACGGCGAATAACTGGCAGACACCTGGCGCATCGAATCCGGGGCGTTACACCCTCTTCTCCACCCTCTGGGCCAGCATCTCCGTGTCCCTGGGAAGATAACATCAAATCAAAGGAGGATAACACAGGAATAAGGTCGGGAGATGATGGGGGCTAAATACTTACTCGTCCTCCACTGGCTTCCTCTTCCTCTTTGGGCTAAAAGATCCGAGGTCGAATTCGGCCTCCAGGGTGCTGTCCGAGGGAGGGGGGAAGGAGATGGGGTTCGGCGCCGCTTGGACGGGGAGGAGACAGTCTTCGTCTTCTTCACCACTGCGGCCTTCACCATCTTCTTCGCTGCCGCAGCCTTCATCGCCCTCGCCTGGCGCATGAGCTGCTCCTGAGCCGGTTGCCGCTGCGCGGTCCTGCCGGGCCGGACCGGCTCGCCGGAGCTGGCCCACTGCAGGACGTGTTTCTTCCCCGCGGACAGAGGGTCGTCCGCTTCGGCTTCCTCTTCGGGCGACTCGTCGCCCGCATCTTCAATGAGGGGGGGCCCGGCACCGGCGCCGCTGGACTCCCCGGCAGACTCCGCCCACTGGGCGAGCTCCTTCTCTACGGCAGCGTCGGCCTCATCCTCCACGGCGACAGTGCTGCCGGTCTCCTTGGCAAGCGCCGCCTCCGCCGGCCTGGCGGCGATGTAGTCCATATCCTCCTTGGTGGTGTCACGGATGAGCAGCGGCTCGTCGCAGACATAGCCCTCCGACAAGTTGTCAAAAAACTCCTGCACCTTCTCTGCTGGCGGCTTTCCCCAGGCCGGGTCGAAGCCGTGCGCGTTGAAGTCCAGCATCATGGCAATGATAGCGGACCGGCGAGAGTTGTTGCTCAGTGGGACTACTCCCGCCGGCAACCCAAACAGGGGCCCCTTGACGGCCTTGCCGGTCTTCGCGGCCCTGCCGGTCCTCTCAGCCCAACCGTTGTCGCCCACATTGAGCTGGAAGAGCCTCTGGCAAAAATGAGCATGCCCCCTCACCGTGAAGTTATGCTTCAGGCCAGGGCGGAGCCTCGTGACATCGGCCGCATTCTTGAAGTCCCAAGCCGGCCTCCCCTTGTTGTGCAGTGGGGCGATTCAGCGACGGATGATATCGGCCACAATCATCTCAAGGGTGAGCCCGGCCATGGTGAGGCGATGGATCCTGGTGGTGGCGACCGTGAGCTTCTTGTCGTTGGCGTCGAGGTCGCTCCAGTCCTTGCGGCGGGTCGGCGGGCTCTGACGAACTCGGCAGAACTCCTGCGGATCCTCCTCCTTGATACAAAGCCAACGGCCCCGCCACTCGTCCCACCTCTCCTTCTGGGCACCCTCCGGGTACATGCCTTTCTCCTGGGTCCTCGGGATCTAGGTGATGCACCTAGAAATGGCATCCCCTGGTTGGATGCGAGGATAGAAGTAGTGGCGGAAAAGTGCCGTGCTGGGGAACACTCCGGCAAACCCTCGCAGAGATGGGCGAAGAAGGTCATGCACGCCACGTCATTCGGCATAAAGTCAAGGAGGTGAAAGCCGTAGGTATGCATGATGTCGTTAGGAAATTATAGAAAGGGGGGTAGAGCCCGCAAGAAAAGTAATCGACGAAGAAGGGGTACCGATTTGGGCCGGCCTTGGCAAAATCGGCAGGGATGATGTGCGTGGCAGGGTGCCCCGTCGTCTTCCTCCCCCATGGGGGCTTGAAGTAGTCCCTGAGATGGACCACATCGACCGTCATGGGGAAATAGGCGTGCTGCGTCCGCGGCACCGCCAACTCGCTCTCCGGCGCCTCTTTCTCCCCGACGTCCTTGGCCACCCCTTTGCCTTTGCCTATCTTGGGTGCCATGGTGACTGAGAGGGGATGGAGGATTAAGGGCAGTAAGGGCGCAGCGGCAGCGAGCAAAGGCAAGAGCTTGAGGAGGAAGAAGGGAGCGGCAGTTCCGAGATTGGAGAAGGCACAGGGGGTAAATGAGTAGCGCGCCTGCGGTCTTTCCTTTTTATGGGGAAGGCGCGAGCCACCTCTTTACCATTTACCACGATTTGACGCATGCGTGCTGCAACCGCCCCACGCACGACCCCCACATCACGCATTCAGCGCAGGTCATGGGGAAGCACAACTGG
The DNA here is from genome assembly GCA_021605205.1 of Aegilops longissima. Classification (NCBI taxonomy): domain Eukaryota; kingdom Viridiplantae; phylum Streptophyta; class Magnoliopsida; order Poales; family Poaceae; genus Aegilops; species Aegilops longissima. The sequence continues at coordinate 432,041,551 of CM038681.1, read as the reverse complement.
CGGGGGAGTTACTGCGATAAAACTCCGCCCCACCCGCGCCCGCGCACCGTTCTGGGCCTGGCCCAATAATGCCCCGTGCTTATATGTGGCCCAGGCCCGGGGGCTCCTGTCGGTGTACAAAAGTAGGGGTCCTTTTTTCACCCCTTTACTTGTGCGCGGGCAGTCACCCGCAGTCGTGCTTGGCGAGACAAAAGAGGAAGCAAAGTCACAAGACTACTACAGCCGTGCTCAAAACCAGAAGCATGAAGAGCAGAGGGGCGAGGTGAGACTCCCCCGGCAAGGCCCTTGCCGGGGCGGCCTTCACAGCCCTGGCAAGAGCCTTGTCGGGGCAACTTGCCCAACACCAACGGGGCCACCACCCTTGAGTCTAAAAGTTCTGACGCCATCAACCACATTGGAACCAAGGCTCGAGAGGCACCTCCATGGTGGCATGCAAATCTTTGTGAAGACAAAGGGCCTGTGAGGCCTAGGTAGGAACCAGAAATCAAGACAACAGCGAGGCTCCTTGCTGAGGATGCCCACGAGGCCCCAGCAAGACTCTTGCCGAGGGCGCCCACAAGGCCCCGGCAAGACCCTTGCCGGGAATATCAGCAAGACCGCGGCAAGGCCTTGCCGCCCAGTCACCGCCCCAGCTCAGTGGCCGACCCAGCAACTGAAGCAGGTACCCACGTGGCAGTACATGGCTCCTAAGCCAACTAGTCAAGCACCTACGTGGTGGCATGCATATCTTCTTGAAGACCCTGCCAGCACACCAGCTCAGCAGCCTCCCAGCCTACATGGCGATGCATGCCTTGTTGGCCCGGACGCGTGACGGAGCAAGGCGAAGCGGCGACAGACGGGACGGGCCTCGTTGCCATCCCCGATAAAGTAAGAGGACACCTAAGTAGCGCATTTAATGCATTTTGTCCTACGTTGCCATAGATAAACTCGACTACTGTACAACTTTCCACCTCCTGTGTGCCACTGTGGCAGCCCCTTTGACTATAAAAGGAGGCCCGCGGCGTACCGAGAGAGGATTCTGACTTTTTGGACCCTGCACACCTTGTAGCTAGTCCAAGAGCACCATATAAACACAAGACAACAAGAGTAGGGTATTACGCATCACTTGCGGCCCGAACCTGGATAAATTTCCCGTGTTGATTTCTCGAACCCGCTCTTTCCACAGCCTCGTGCCCGCCAAACGTAGAAGGGATTGAAAGAGTCCTGGATTAAGGGGTCCTCGGGTGTCCGGCCCGTGTGACATGGGCTGGACTGTTAGGCCATGAAGATACAAGATAGAAGACTTCCTCCCGTGTCCGGATGGGACTCTCCTTTGCGTGGATGGCAAGCCTGGCGTTCGGATATGTAGATTCCTTCCTTTGTAAACCGACTTTGTACAAACCCTAGGCCCCTCCGGTGTCTATATAAACCGGAGGGTTTAGTCCATAGAGGCAATCAAAATCATACATGCTAGACATCTAGGGTTTAGCCATTATGATCTCGTGGTAGATCAACTCTTGTAATCCTCATATTCATCAAGATCAATCAAGCAGGAAGTAGGGTATTACCTCCATCAAGAGGGCCCAAACCTAGGTAAACATCATGTCCCCCGTCTCTTGTTACCATTGACCTTAGACGCACAGTTCGGGACCCCCTACCCGAGATCCGCCGAGTTTGACACCGACATTGGTGCTTTCATTAAGAGTTCTGATGTGACGTCCAAGATAGGGTTGATGGCTCGCCTTGTCATCAAGGACAGTATCACCATCGGAGGAGCCCTGGCCTCAGGCCAAACCCTCCAGCTGGGCGACTTTACCAAGACCGGCCTTCGGCCGTCAAGCCGACGATGACTTCTCAGGTCATCGAAAATCGCCTCCGTATTGACTCCGAATACTCCAAACGGATGGATCCGGCGGAGTTGCCGTCTTTAAACGAACTCCTGGGTTGCATCGCCGCCTTGGGGGTCGCTACAGACTATGATCAAGTTGGGCTTAAACCCGATCAGAGAGAAATCAAATCTCTGCCAATCACCCATCAGATAGCGGTCGTAGAGGAGCAAAACAACAACTGTTCCCCGGTATTAAGGATGAGTTATGTTCGTATTTCTGAACTCGATGAGCCGGATACCTGTCTGCGGGACAACACTCCCAGTCCTCCGAATATAAAATTGGGCGTCGAGCCTGAAAAATCATTCAACATCCCGGAGCCTGAACTAATAAGCTCGAAAGCTTTTCACATACCGGACTCCAAATTGGGTCAGGGATCGGATTTAAAACCACCCACCCACCACGAGCAATAATCGCCAAGTAATTCAGGTCCTCCGGATATATGCGACCTCATGCACGTTCGACAACAGTCTCAGGAAACAGTCCATCACTTTTGGGCCAGATTCCTCCTTGTCAAAAACAAGATTAAAGATTGCCGCGACGAGGACGCGATTTCAATATTCTGCAAAAATTGCACGGATGTAGGAATCCTCAATGCCATAAACCGCAGTTGCGTATCACACTTCACTGACTTGTCGACTATAGCACAGAAGTACTGCGCAATGGAGAGCGCCTGGAAAACTCAGACAGCTCGCTGGGAACCACCAGTCTTCACTCAACCCATCGGGCGGGCGAAAAGGGTGCACCCTCGCGTGGCACCCGGCCCCATATTGAGGAAAACTAAGCCCATTACGGGACGCACAACCGTTCTGGAGGGTTGGCTCGATAAGCCATGCAAAATACACACGACACCGGACACCGAACCAACCCACAGCCTTAGAGCATGTTGGATACTCCGGCAACTGGCCAAAAGCGGCAAGGATATCCTCACCAAAAACACCTCAGAGCAACATCTCCCGGACGACGACGACCTCAGAGTATTGACGGTCTTCGAGACTTTTGCTTCAGACAATCGGCGCAGAGGGCACTCCGCAACCTCGCCGAAGTCTGCCAAGTCGCAGCAATAAACCTCTAGAATGACACGACCATAACTTTCAATGCCAGTGACGAACCAAAATTCCGGTCAGTCCGGGCACCAGCCGCCTTGGTCCTCAATCCAAATGTGGATGGCTTTCAGCTCACTAAAGTGCTCATGGACGGCGGCAGCGGACTAAACCTCATCTACGAGGATACACTCAACAAAATGGAAATAGACAGGAACCACATCGAGCAAAGTAACACGACTTTCTGAGGGATTATTCCCAGCCAGGAAGCACGATGCGCGGGGATGTGGTATTCGACACGCCGGATAATTACTGGTCCGAAGAGATAACCTTCCAAGTGGCCCCTTTCAACAGTGGATATCACGCCCTGTTGGGGCGAGATGCATTCACACGCTTCCAAGCTATACCTCAGTACGGGTACATGAAGCTCAAGATGCCCGGGCCCAACGGTATTATCTCTCTCGTCAGCAATCCGAACATAGCTCCCCACGCCGAAAACAAAACGGCATCCCTGGCCCTCGAGGCACCGTCCGAGGCCCTCGCGGCCGAAGAGTTAACCGCACTATGCTCCACGGTGGATATGGATAATGTAATTCTGGATAAGCGGCCCAAATCCACCTCCTTCAAACCAGCAGACAAAATAGTCAAATTTTGAGTCCACCTGACGGACCCCAAGAAGACGGCTTCCATCGGGGCGCAGCTGGACCCAACGGTTGACGCTGCACTAAGAGCGTCTCTCTGGCCAGGACATATTCTTTGGCACCCTTCGATATGCGGGGATCCCACGTAGGCTGGCCAAACACAGCCTCAATATATTGAAGGGATATAAGCCGGTCAAGCAAACACTGCTGCGCTTTTCGAACCCAAACGACAAGCTATGGGGAGGAGCTAGCCAAGTTAATCGAGGCGGATTCATCGAGAAATAAAACACCGGTGGCTAGCAAACCTGGTGATGGTGCCAAAGAAGGATAAATCCTGGCGCCTGTGCGTCGATTTCAAAGACCTCAACAAGGTCTACCCTAAGGATCCCTTCCCCCTCCCAGTATCGATCAGATCATCGATGCTACCGCAGGACACGACTCACTGTGTTTCCTCGACGCATACTCCCGATACCATCAAATCAAAATGAAGGAGTCTGATCAAGCCGTGACGGCATTCATTACCCTATACGGGCCGTTCTGCTTCAACACTATGCCCTTCGAGCTCAAAAACGCCGGCGCCACCTACCAACGCATGATTCAAACATGCCTGGAGAAACAAATCGGCAAGACAGTTGAAGCATATGTGGATGACATATTCATCAAGACTAGGCACGTCGAGTCATTAATAGACGACCTACGTCTCACATTCGACAACCTCCGCACATATGACATCAAGCTCAATCCGAAAAAGTGTGTTTTCGGCGTTCTCGCTGGAAAACTGCTGGGCTTCATCGTTTCTAATAGAGGAATTGAGGCAAATCCAGCCAAAATCCGGGCTTTGTCACAATTGGCTATACCAACAGATCTTAAACAGGTCCAAAAACTAGTCGGATGCGTGGCAGCTTTAAGCCCCTTTATCTCCAGATTAGGAGAAAAAGCATTGCCACTTTATCGCCTTCTCCGACGCACTGACCACTTCGAGTGGACGGATGTGGCAGCGACTGGACTGGAAGAAATAAAGGCTCTTTTAGCAAGCAACCCAATCCTGGCAGCACCAAATGTCGGTGAACCAATGTTATTATACATCTCTGCAACACACCAGGTGGTGAGCACGGTGCTTGTCGTTGAGCGAGAGGCGGACGGACACAAATTCCCACTCCAAAAGCCGGTATACTACGTATTCAATGTCCTCACACCATGCAAATCCCGGTATCCCCATTACCAAAAGATAGCGTATGCAGTCTTCATGGCATCCCAGAAGCTACGACACTACTTCCAAGAGTGCTCTATTATGGTGGCTTCCGAAGTACCACTCAATGACATAATAAACAACCGCGACGCTACGGGCCAGATTGCTAAGTGGGCCATTGAGCTCCTTCCATTCGACATAACATACAAACCGCGCCGAGCCATTAAATCCCAAGTATTGGCCGACTTCGTCGCACAATGGACAGAGGCTGAACTCCCTAAGAGTACGGCACATATTCCAACTGGGACATGTACTTCGATGGCTCTAAAACGCTGGCCAGCTTAGGAGCGGGCGTTGTCTTAACCTCCCCACTTGGTGACCAGATCCGATCGTACTCAAATATTATACACAGACTCCAACAATGCAGCCGAATATGAGGCCTTATTGCACGGTCTTCGGATGGCTGCCTCCATGGGCATACAATGCCTGGAGGAGCGTGGGGATTCGAATCTCGCAATATCCCAAATAAATGGAGACTTCGACGCCAAAGATCCGAAGATGGTGGCCTATCGTAACGCCGTACTCAAAATATCAGCCCGGTTCGAGGGACTCGAGTTTCATCATGTGGCTCGGGAAAGCAATCAAGCGGCAGATGTCCTTCCTCGCATGGGCACCAAGCGTGACCCCGTCTCCCCTAACATCTTTTTGGAAAGGCTCTTCAAGCCATACATGGTGTGGCAGGATGAGAACGGCAACACTAGTCCGGATCCGATTATACCCGTAGATTCCAAACACAATACCGATATTATTGGGGGCTCAGCCACCGAAATAACATCATCGGCCTATCTAATAATGGCAGTAATTGTCCCATGGACTAAACCCTTCTTAGCCTACCTTAATAGGCGAGAGCTCCCTGAGTACCAGAACGAGGCTTGCCGCACCGTTCGGCGCTCGAAAGCCTACAAGGTCCATGATGGAGAATTCTACAAGAAAAGTGCTACCGGAGTCCTTCAAAGGTGTATCTCCGAAGAAGAGGGACGGCAGCTCCTAGCCGAAATCCATGTTGGCCTCGGCGGTCACCACGTCGCAGCTCGGGCCCTTGTACAGCTTTCTTTTGGCCGATGGCCCGAGCAAATGCACAGGACCTAGTCCAACGTTGTGTCGGATGCCAGCTCTTCGCCAATCAAAGCCCTTAACCGCCTACTGCTTTACAAACAATCCCCATTACATGGCCTTTTTCGATCTGGGGGCTTGATATGGTCGGACCCCTTAAAGGAGGAAGCCATAAGAAAAAATACCTGCTAGTCATGGTAGATAAACTCACCAAATGGATAGAGGCCAAACCAGTGAAAACGGCCGAAGCTGGACCGGTGATAGACTTTATATCCGGTGTCATGCACCGTTATGGTGTCCCACACAGCATCATCACCGATAACGGCTCCAATTTCACAGCCGATGAAGTGAAAACCTGGTGTGCTAAATTGGGCATTAAGCTCGATTACGCCTCGGTCTATCATCCACAAACAAACGGTCAAGTCGAACGAGCTAATGGTCTTATTATGAGCGGCATTAAGCCTAGACTAGTGCGATCGTTGAAGGAATCAGACAAGCACTGGGTTGAGGAGCTCGACTCCGTACTCTAGGGGCTGTGGACCATGCCCAATCGCACTACCCGATACACACCATTCTTTATGGTGTACGGCGCAGGCCGTTGTTGCCCTGCGATATTATTCATGACTCACCGCGAGTGCGCATGTATGAAGAGAGAGAAGCCGAGTTGGATCGGCAGGATAGTCTAGATGCCTTGGAGGAGGAGCGCGACGTTGCAAAATCCCGTTCTGCATTCTATCAACAACAAGCTCGCAGATATCAAAGTAGAGAGGTGCAGGCCAAGACTTATAATGTTGGTGAACTCGTTCTAAGCTTGCCAGAAAAGAAAAAGGACAAACTCAAGCCCAAGTGAGAGGGTCCCTTCATCATAGATGAAGTTCTCACTGGAGGAGCGTACCGCCTGCATGATGCATCGGACAATCGCCTAGAGCCGAACTCGTGGAATGCCGCAAGACTCTGAAGATTCTACGCCTAGAGCCGTATTCTTTGTTCGCCTTCTTCTCCCTTTGCTTCCATTCTTACTCTCTTTAATAAAAAATTATAGCTTTATAGCTCTTGTGCGGCCAAACCGCACACCTATGATGTGCACATCCTTAAATGTATGCACTCATAATACCTGGGGGCTTCTTTTACAGAAGCTTATTATTATTTTCCGAGCATCAAGCTAAACACATATGTGTCCTCTTCCGCCTATGTACCTTTTCTTCGCCATTATATGCATCGTTATGACCTAAGTTTTTGCCAAGCTGGGTTGCCTGGCTCCTGTGCTTATGCCCTACGTTCCCGTTTGTTCGGCTAGGGCATAAAGGGAGCACCTCTGCGATTGTTACAGCCGGGTCATCCGGACTTGTACCTCAGACTGGGTGAAGCCGAAAGCTAGTGTTCTTAAGGGAATATTCGGTTGGCGGACTAAAGACGTTTTACCTTCATCACACTATGAACCCCCAGATGTTATGTATACTACGATTTTTCAATCACAGTTTGGACATGCATACTAACGCATGTCCGCCCAGGGAAAGGAACCCTTAATGAAACTATTCTCCCTGGAAGATGTTTCTTACAATCAACATGTAATATAACATAGCTAGCCAGATACAACTTGTCTGTTCAAGAAACTATGACCCCTACACCTGGTTTCCACGCGTACCCCGGTCTATATTACCGAGCGGGTATTCGGAAACACTCCGCACCTTCGGGTCCAGAGGTCGAAGCGAAAAGGTCTGCCATGACAATCGTTTTACAATCCGGCTAGGGTCAAAATTTTCAAATGAAGTACATAGTCACTTGGACTCAAAAACTTCTTCCTCTATGCCGTCTAACAGGCTGTCTAGCTTACAATCCTGTTGGGAAAACTTGGTGGCTATCTTTACTTGGTCATATACCAAACTAACTGGAATTTCTTTTCCATCTGACCCCCGAGGTCCGACCCGGGCCATATGATTCGGATCAAGCTTGGTGTACAGTATTTTTACCATGGCCCAGGCCTCTCGCGCACCTTCTCGGCAGGCCGATATCTTCCATAATCGGAAGCGCCGCCGAGCTCCCTAGAATAGCTTCACAAGGTAAATAATCCCACCTTGTTACATAATGTAAGTATTGTATAATAGTTCGGTTTTCCGTGATTTTTTCCATTCCTCTGTGTAAATACCCTAATATGGGTTCACAATCAATAGCATCCTCACCATCGAGAGTAACGATCAGTCGAAGAACACCATGCATTGATGGGTGTTGAGGGCCCATATTGACTATCATGAGATCTTTTCTTGTAAGCGGTAGACTCATATCCTTTCTTCCTTAATTCATTATTCCATGAAAGTGGATTATTCCATGAATTCCTCAAAGCGAGGCTCATCAAAATGAAAAATCTAAGACTACTATAAGGCTACTAAAAAATAAAACAAGAAAAAAATTGAACGATTAAATTACTGCTCCCGAATATTCAACTGACTGATTAATTTCTTATAACGTACGCTATTTTTCTTTGCCAAATAAGCCAGCAAACGTCGACATTTTCCCAAAAGTCTTCGTAGACCTCTTTCCGATGAAAAATCATTTTTGTGTAATTCCAAATGTGAAGCAAGTCTCCGTATCTTATTGGTGAAACTGAATACTTGAAATTCAACAGAACCCATGTTTTCTTCTTTTTCTTCTTTAACCATAAATCCAAAAAAAATTCTACCTCCTTTCTTTTTCATGTATTTTTTTGATCAGGAAAAATACAAAATTATGTCAGCTATTTTGGAGTTATTCTAATCTCGTACACACAAAAATTTGCAATTATTCATCTACTACTGGAATTTGGATTTATTTTATCGATGCAAATTGGATTTGGATAGAAGGTACATACTTTCTAATATTTTAGATAGAAGAAATGTTTCTTCTATCTAAAATATTAGAAAAATTTTGCTGATTTATTTATTGCTATATGCAATTTATGGAATTGATACACCATTTAATTGATATCATTTAGCAAAATGAAACACACCATATGCATCCATCTTTTGGCTCGATAATTTCACGGGATAGAGATGTGGTATAAGAAATAGACTATTAAGTAACTATAAATGAATTGTGGATACATCTGTATCCTTAACATCTTAAACGATTGTCATTATTAGTATCAAACCAATAGCGATTCATACAAGCTAAATCTTCTAATCAATGGTGGGCCAATAATGAATTTTTTGCATATGTATTAAGACGCTTGGCCTGATTTCGAAATTGTCCAGAGTTTTATATGTTGTTTTCATTGCAAAATGATGGGTCTCCTTCCATAACTTTCCAATTACGAGTACGAGAATTGAAAGACATGAAAATTCTCAATTCTCTACGGCGTCTAGTAGATAGAAACAAGAAAATCAGAAGAATCTTTCTCTCTATTCACTATCATTCCGCGTCTTCGACTTCTATTAGTTTCTTTTCCTATTTAATGCAATAGCTATAGTTTGAAATAAGAATCCATTTCTCAAAGTAATGGAAAGCATTCTCTTATAGGAAATGGTTCGAAAATCGCTATTCCACCTTTTAGGTATCGTGAAAAGTGATACATGTGAAGATCGTGCATTTCAGTCAAATTCAGATCCATTTTTCGAGTCCTTGATATAATATAACCAAATTGGATAGATCTTCCACCTGTTTAGCTAAGAAAGAATAGATACAGAGGTGGATAATAGATCGATATGAAGATCATGAGCTGCCCCATAATGAAATCGCCAGTAGTCGTGAATATCTCCTTCTTCCCTAATCCAAGATTGGAGAAAGAATATCTAAGAGGGACCTATGGAGAATGTAGTCAGAAATCCATAATAGAGTCCGACCACAATGACCGAATTAATTATCCTCATCGAGAAACTTAAAGTAATAAATAGAAAAGATTTGAAAATCATGGCATGGGTCTCCTTTTTTTCTTTCTTCCTCCATACTTCCTGGAGGAGAGGCAGATGGCCACAAAGCTTTGGCAACACTCCGCATAGCTTGCTGAGCTCGCTCGTGCAGTTGGGACAGCTCTTGCAGCAGGTCACCTTGAGAGCCGGACATTTCCTCTTCGGGACGGCCAGTCAGGATACCTGCAGACATAAATCTGTTAGATCATTTCTTCGCTGAATTGCATGAAGGTAAGTTCAACAGCATACTGAATATGCCGCCTCGTAGCCTCTTATTCTCCTTGACGGTGTCAGCTAGCTAGGCTCGCACATCTTTTAATTCTTCGCCCAGCAGGGTGTTGGAATCCTGCAGCTTGTTCTTTTCATCTTTGACCCGTGTCAGCACACGTTCGCCTGCGGCCAGTTGCCTTTTGGCCTCTTGTTCACCCGCCTGTGTGACTTTCAGTTCCCCTTCCAGTTGATCTGCTGATCCAGTCATCGGAAACGCAACAGTATTAACATTACTGGTATATGATTACATTTTTCTAGATGGAGGGGAACATTACCAGGCGTTGCCTTCTTGGATTTCTCTAGTTTGGCGGGTAACCGTGATGTCTACTACACAACCTTCTTCTTGTAGACGTTGTTGGGCCTCCAAGTGCAGAGGTTTGTAGGACAATAGCAAATTTCACTCAAGTGGATGACCTAAGGTTTATCAATCCGTGGGAGGTGTAGGATGAAGATAGTCTCTCTCAAGCAACCCTGCAACCAAACAACAAAGAGTCTCTTGTGTCCCCAACACACCCAATACAATGGTAAATTGTATAGGTGCACTAGTTCGGCGAAGAGATGGTGATACAAGTGCAATATGGATGATAGGTATAGATTTTTGTAATCTGAAAATATAAAAACAACAAGGTAACTAATGATAAAAGTGAGCGTAAACGGTATTGCAATGCGTTGAAACAAGGCCTACGGTTCATACTTTCACTAGTGCAAGTTCTCTCAACAATAATAACATAATTGGATCATATAACTATCCCTCAACATGCAACAAAGAGTCACTCCAAAGTCACTAATAGTGGAGAACAAACGAAGAGATTATGGTAGGGTACGAAACCACCTCAAAGTTATTCTTTCCAATCAATCCGTTGGGCTATTCCTATAAGTGTCACAAACAGCCCTAGAGTTCGTACTAGAATACCACCTTAAGACACAAATCAACCAAAACCCTAATGTCACCTAGATACTCCAATGTCACCTCAAGTATCCGTGGGTATGATTATACGATATGCATCACACAATCTCAGATTCATCTATTCAACCAACACATAGAACCTCAAAGAGTGCCCCAAAGTTTCTACCAGAGAATCAAGACAAAAACGTGTGCCAAGCCCTATGCATAGGTTCATAGGCGGAACCCGCAAGTTGATCACCAAAACATACATCAAGTGAATCACGTGATATCCCATTGTCACCACAGATACGCACGGCAAGACATACATCAAGTGTTCTCAAATCATTAAACACTCAATCCGATAAGATTACTTCAAAGGGAAAACTCAATCCATTACAAGAGAGTAGAGGGGGAGAAGCAACATAAGATCCAACTATAATAGCAAAGCTCGCGATACATCAAGATCGTGCCAAATCAAGAACACGAGAGAGAGAGAGAGATCAAACACATAGCTCTTGGTACATACCCTCAGCCCGAGGGTGAACTACTCCCTCCTCATCATGGAAGCACCGGGATGATGAAGATGGCCACCGGTGAGGGTTCCCCCTCCGTGAGTCTTGGAACAGGGTCCCGATTGGTTTTGGTGGCTCTGAAGCTTGCGGTGGCGGAACTCCCGATCTCTTCTGTTCCCCGATCGTTTTAGGGTATATGGATATATATAGGCGGAAGAAATCGTCGGGGAGCCACGAGGGCCCACGAGGTGGAGGCGCGCCTGGGGGTGGGCGCCCCGCCTCGTGCCTCCTCGTTGCTTTCTGACGTGCACTCAAGTCTCCGGGTTGCTTTCCTTCCAAAAATAACTTCTCAGAAAGTTTCATTCCGTTTCGACTCCATTTGATATTCCTTTTCTTGAAAACTTGAAACAAGGGAAAAAAACAGGAGGCTGCTTTGGGCTCTGGGTCAATAGGTTAGTCCCAAAATAATATAAAAGTGTAAAATAAAGACCATAAACATCCAAGATGGATAATATAATAGCATGAATACTTCATAAATTATAGATACGTTGGAGACGTATCAGCATCCCCAAGCTTAATTCCTGCTCGTCTTCGAGTAGGTAAATGATATAAGAAATAAATTATGAAGTGTGAATGCTAGTAGGTGCATAAGTTTGATCAATGATAATTTCAATCACCTTTTCTAGCATCATTATATGTGACAACAGTAGCTCAACTCATAGAACTTTGCATGATCAAGTAACAAACTATTCACATGTTAAAGTATAGATCATAAACTTTCTTGAAAACTAACAAACCGTGTTATTAGTCATCAAACAATTACAATTCATCTTATTTTCAGGAAGAGTCTATGTCAGAGCTTTGATTCAGCAAACTTCACATACTCAACTATCATTTAGTCTTACATGATTGCTACCACTCAAAGCATATTTTTAGAACAAATAGCATCCATCGAACACAGAAAAAGATAGGGGCTTAATGTTTCACCTCCCAACTTATTTATCATATAGATAATTGTCAACAATAATAATTCATGATCAAATATATTTGAATGGCCATATATGCTCAGATCTTTCCATCACATGATGCTTGCCAACTAAAGAGTAGGTTAGAATGAGAAGGAATACTACTTACTCTTGCATAAAAGTAAAAGATAGGCCCTTCCCAGAGGGAAGCAGGGATTTGCAGAGGTGCCAGAGCTCGAAGCAAAAACAGAGATGAAAGTAATTTTGAGAGGTATGCTTTCATTGTCAACATAACGACCAAGAGTTCCCAATATCTTCCATACTACATACATTATAGGCGGTTCCCAAACAGAAAGGTAAAGATTTTTACTCCCCCTCCACCAACAATCATCAATCCATGGCTTGCCCGAAACAATGGGTGCCTCCAACTAACATCAATCCTGGGGGAGTTTGGTTTGCAATTATTTTTGATTTGATTTCGATCTTTTGATCATGGGACTAGGCATCCAGTTACCAGCCATTTTTCGTGAATGATGGCGAGTCCACTCATCATGAGAATAACCCACCTAGCATGGTAGATACTGCTAGCCCCTAGTCGCTACATGAGCGATTCGGGCATACAAAACAGATTATTATTTGAAGGTTTAGAGTTTGGCACATGCAAATTTACTTGGAACGGCAGGTAAATACCGCATATAGGTAGATATGGTGGACACTCATGGAAGAAACTTGGTTCAAGGAATTGGATGCACAAGCAGTATTCCCGCTTACTACAGATATTTTGGCTAGCAAAGGATTCTAAATAGCAAGCACCACATGTTGGAGGATACATAACAATATAACTTATACAAATATACCCGAGCATAACTCATTATGTTGTCTTCCTTGTACAACTTCAACTAATTTGCTCAGGTTTGAAAATAATTAATGGGGATCACAATCATAGAAGATATCCAAGATAGTATATTTATATGGAAAATCTCTCTTCCTTCAATATTCTTTCATGAATTGTTCAAGTGACCAATACAATGTTTCCTAACCTTCAATAAATTTACCACCTCTACTTCCTATATGGGAAGACATTACTCCCCATGGGAAAGGCATATGAAACATATATAATTTATGACATTCAAATCATTCAACTATTTACTCATAGGATATAAATGAAGCACACGAGTAAATGACAAACTACTCCAAAAAGATATAAGTGAAGATTAATGAGTAGTTAAATAATTATGTAGCTATGTGAAGACTCTCTCTCATTTAAGAATTTCAGATCTTGGTATTTTATTCAAACAGAAAGCAAAGCTAAATAAAATAAAATGACGCTCCAAGCAAAACACATATCATATGGTGAATAATAATATAGCTCCAAGTAAAGTTACCAATGAACGAAGACGAAAGAGGGGATGCCTTCCGGGGCATCCCCAAGCTTAGGCTCTTGGTTATCCTTGAATATTAACTTGGGGTGCCTTGGGCATCCCCAAGCTTAGGCTCTTGCCACTCCTTATTCCATAGTCCATCGAATCTTTACCCAAAACTTGAAAACTTCACAACACAAAACTTAACAGAGAATCTCGTGAGCTCCGTTAGCGAAAGAAAACAAAACACCACTTCATGGTACTGTAATGAACTAATTCTTTATTTATATTGGTGTTAAACCTACTGTATTCCAACTTCTCTATTTTTTATAAACTATTTTACTAGCCATAGAGTCATCAAAATAAGCAAATAACACACGAAAAACAGAATCTGTCAAAAACAGAACAGTCTGTAGTAATCTGTAATTAACGCAAAATTCTGGAACTCAAAAAATTCTAAAATAAATTGGTGGAACTGAGAATTCGTCTAGTAATCACCTGCAAAAGAATCAACTAAATAGCACTCTCCAGTAAAAAGTTTTAGCTAATCTCGTGAGCGCTAAAGTTTCTGTTTTTTACAGCATGATCATAAAGACTTCACCCAAGTCTTCCCAAAGGTTCTACTTGGCACAAACACTAATTAAAACATAAAAACACATCTAACCAGAAGCTAGATGGATTATTTATTCCTAAACAGAACCAAAAAGCAAGAAACTAAAATAAAATTGGGTTGCCTCCCAACAAGCGCTATCGTATAACGCCCCTAGCTAGGCATGATGATTTCAATGATGCTCATAAAAAGATAAGAATTGAAACATAAAGAGAGCATCATGAGGAATATGACTAGCACATTTAAGTCTAACCCACTTCCTATGCATAGGGATTTTGTGAGCAAACAACTTATGGGAACAATAATCAACTAGCATAGGAAGGCAAAACAAACATAACTTCAAGATTTTAAGCACATAGAGAGGAAACTTGATATTATTGCAATTCCTACAAGAATATGTTCCCCCCTCATAATAATTTTCAGTGGCATCATGAATGAATTCAACAATATAACCAGCACCTAAAGCATTCTTTTCATGATCTACTACAAAATAACTATCATGTGATTGAAAATTAAGATCAAGATGACAAGTTTCATGGTTATCATTATTCTTTATAGCATACGTGTCATCACAATAATCATCATAGATAGGAGGCATGCTTTCATCAAAATAAATTTGCACATCAAAACTTGGGGGACTAAAAATATCATATTCATCAAACATAGCATCCCCAAGCTTGTGGCTTTGCATATCATTAGCATCATGGATGTTCAAAGAATTCATACTAACAACATTGCAATCATGCTCATCATTCAAAGATTTAGTGCCAAACATTTTAATGCATTCTTCTTCTAACACTTTAGCACAATTTTCCTTTCCATCATACTCACGAAAGATATTAAAAAGATGAAGCGTATGAGGCAAACTCAATTCCATTTTTTGTAGTTTTCTTTTATAGACTAAACTAGTAATAAAACAAGAAACTAAAAGATTCGATTGCAAGATCTAAAGATATACCTTCAAGCACTCACCTCCCCGGCAACGGCGCCAGAAAAGAGCTTAGTTGACGGGGTGTGAGTGCCGCTTACCTAGCCTCCCCGGCAAGGGCGCCAGAAAAGAGCTTGATGTCTATTACACAACCTTCTTATTGTAGACGTTGTTGGGCCTCCAACTGCAGAGGTTTGTAGGACAGTAGCAAATTTCCCTCAAGTGGATGGCCTAAGGTTTATCAATCCGTGGGAGGCGTAGGACGAAGATGGTCTCTCTCAAGCAACCCTGCAACCAAACAACAAAGAGTCTCTTGTGTCCCCAACACACCCAATACAATGGTAAATTGTATAGGTGCACTAGTTCGGCGAAGAGATGGTGATACAAGTGCAATATGGATGATAGATATAGGTTTTTGTAATCTGAAAATATAAAAAACAGCAAGGTAACTAATGATAAAAGTGAGCGTAAACGGTATTGCAATGCGTTGAAACAAGGCCTAGGGTTCATACTTTCACTAGTGCAAGTTCTCTCAACAATAATAACATAATTGGATCATATAACTATCCCTCAACAGGCAACAAAGAGTCACTCCAAAGTCACTAATAGTGGAGAACAAACGAAGAGATTATGGTAGGGTACGAAATCACCTCAAAGTTATTCTTTCCAATCAATCCGTTGGGCTATTCATATAAGTGTCACAAACAGCCCTAGAGTTCGTACTAGAATAACACCTTAAGACACAAATAAACCAAAACCCTAATGTCACCTAGATACTCCAATGTCACCTCAAGTATCTGTGGGTATGATTATATGATATGCATCACAGAATCTCAGATTCATCTATTCAACCAACACATAGAACCTCAAAGAGTGCCACAAAGTTTCTACCAGAGAATCAACACGAAAACGTGTGCCAGCCCCTATGCATAGGTTCATGGGAGGAACCCGCAAGTTGATCACCAAAACATACATCAAGTGAATCACGTGATATCCCATTGTCATGACAGATACGCACGGAAAGACATACATCAAGTGTTCTCAAATCATTAAAGACTCAATCCGATAAGATTACTTCAAAGGGAAAACTAAATCCATTACAAGAGAGTAGAAGGGGAGAAGCAACATAAGATCCAACTATAATAGCAAAGCTCGCGATACATCAAGATCGTGCCAAATCAAGAACACGAGAGAGAGAGATCAAATACATAGCTACTGGTACATACCCTCAGCCCCGAGGGTGAATTACTCCCTCCTCGTCATGGAGAGCGTCGGGATGATGAAGATGGCCACCGGTGAGGGTTCCCCCTCCGGTAGGGTGCCAGAATAGGGTCCCAATTGGTTTTTGGTGGCTACAGAGGCTTGCAGCGGCGGAACTCCAGATCTCTTCTGCTCCCTGATCGTTTTAGGGTATATGGATATATATAGGCGGAAGAAATACGTCGGGGGAGCCACGAGGGGCCCACGAGGGGCCCACGAGGGTGGAGGGCGTGCCCAGGGGGGTGGGCGCGCCCCCTGCCTCGTGCCTCCCTCGTTGCTTTCCTGACGTGCACAACAAGTCTCCCGGGTTTCTTTCCTTCCAAAAATAACTTCTCTAGAAGGTTTCATTCCATTTCGACTCCGTTTGATATTCCTTTTCTTCGAAACACTGAAGCAAGGGAAAAAACAGGAACTGGCACTGGGCACTGGGTCAATAGTTTAGTCCCAAAAATAATATAAAAGTGTAAAATAAAGCCCATAAACATCCAAGATGGATAATATAATAGCATGAATACTTCATAAATTATAGATACGTTGGAGACGTATCAAACCGCAACCAGCCGGGTCTGACACTTTTCCAGCTCTTGACACAATAGGCTGTTCTTCTCTGTAAGTGCCTGATTATACAATGGTCCTTAAATCAGTTGTATCAACTGCTTCAAGTCTCGGGGGCTACTGGTATATGATCACAAAGTCCGTACAATGCGTACTTACCCGCATATCTTTCAAATGTTGGTCCATGGCTCTGGTAAGCCCGTCCTGAGCAGCTCGGATGTATGCATCAACCGAACTGAAGGCATTAAATGCCTCTTTTGTAAAACCGGGGTCGCGAAGAGCGGCCCTCCGGCGCTGATGATTCATGGCACTCTCCACTTCAGAGTTCGTGATGGACATATCGTCTGAATCCTCTGCAGAACGACAATCCGGCGTCACTCCCGTATCCGCCCCCGTCCTTAGGGAAGGGTCTGGAACCTGACTGGTGGAGGCGCGACCGGTGGGATCCCCGGACGTAGTCCGGTGAACGCCCTTCCTGATAAGATGCGGCAGATGATGTCACAGTTCGATGTGACGGACAGGAGGCATATTTCAAATGCCATACCTCTTCGATGAAGGTTCGATCGTGTTATCGTCTGCCTTCCTCTTCGATGACTTGTCCGGTGCGGGCGCCGCTCTCTTACGAGACGCCTTTGGTGTAGCATGGCGCTGAGCGCCTCCCCTTTTGAGCACGAGACAGTGTGGTGGGTGAGGTACAGTGAGGAAGCTCTTTCGGAGGAGATGTCTCTGGATTACTTACATGTGAGGCAGGAAGGAGGCCGGGATACTCAGCCACGATGGGCACTACTGTGCCATCATAGCTCGCTTGGTAGAATACTCCCTCCTCAAGCTCTACAAATATGTTCGGATCCTCTTCATATCCGGGGTCAAGGTCCCAGTTACGGGTCTCCGGCTGTGGAGCGGTGTAACACCCCGGATGTAACTTTCCATATTTGTAACTCCAACTCTTGCCATTTTCGGCATTGTGATATGATATTCCCTCCGCGGTTGGGTTTTGTCTTCCGTTTTGCATTTTGTCCATGTCATGCATTTCATATCATGTCATCATGTGCATCGCATTCGCATACGTGTTCGTCTCATGCATCCGAGCATTTTCCCCGTTGTCCGTTTTGCTATCCGGCACTCCTATGTCCCCCGGCGTCCCCTTTTACATTTTTCCGTGAGCGGGTACTGAACTTTCTCGGAATGGACCGAGCCTTGCAAAGTGGCATTGGTACACCACCAGTAGACCACCTGTCAAGTTTCGGGTCATTTGGAGCTCGTTTGGTACTCCAACGGTTAACCGCACTCTCGCAAAGGCCGCTTTTAAGTTGCAGCCCAACACCCATTCAAAACAGCCCAATAACCCATCTAAGTCACTTCCATGCTCTCCGTCATCGGATCACGATCGTGTGGGCGAAAACTACACTCCATTTAGAGCTTCCTAGATCCTTCTACGTATAAAAACACCCCCTCCCCCGAAATCCCGGATCAATTCCACCCCTAACCCTAGCCCCGCTCCTCTCCGCGCCGCCGGACACGTCCGGATGGAGCGACGTATCGCCGCCACGCCCGGCGAATCGGGGCCGCCACGTGGCGCCCGCCACCAGCGCCCCGCCGGCCGCTGGCCGTCACGCCCCCAGCAATCCACCGCCGGCCGCCCGCCCGCCCAGCGCCCTCGCCCTCGCCCGGCCGCCGCCCGCCCGCCCGGCTCCGCCGCCGGCCGCCAAGCCCGCTGCCGCCGCCCACCGCGGCTTCCCTCCGGCCCCCCTCCTCCTCCGGCTCGGCCCCGCCTCTCCTTCCTCCCGCTCCGGAGAGCCGCCGCTGGCCTCGCCTCGAGCCGCGCGCAGCCGGATCTCAGATCCACGAGAGGGTTGACTTTCCCCTCCCCGAAATTCCTCTAAGTCTTTTATTCTGTCAGTATTTTGTTGCATTTTCATCATGCCATAACTCTGCACCCGTAGCTCCGTTTCGTGCGTGTAATATGTCAAAATGTTCGCCTCGAAGAGTAGATCATTTCATTCCATTGCATCATTTTCATTTGAGCTCATATTGATGCCCGAAATGCTGTTGGAAGAGGGCTATGTGATGTTAGTTTCAGATTCTTATGAGAACATGCACTTTTGTCATTTTTGCCATGATTGATGTGTGCATCCTATGATCTTGAGTCCTACATGTGTTTTGTAATATGCCATGCCATCATTACAGGGGTGTATGCCATGTATTTTTGTGATCTCTGTGGTGACTAGCACAAGCATGCAAACTAGGCTTCATGATGTTGCTGATTTCAGCCCCTGTTTCGCTGATATTTTTATGCCATGTTAACTTGATGCTATAGAGAGTTCCATGCATATTTTGAGATACTTCAGTAAGGATGTTTTGAACATATGGTTATGCTCTATCCATACATGCCTTTGTTTGCAATTATGGAGTGCCATAGCTTGAGTCAATCGAGCTCTACTTTTGCTATAAAATGTTTCCTGGCAGATTGTTTACATGTTATTCAATTTTGCCAAGGTTGTTGTAGTTGATCCATATATGCTATGATGTTGTTCTTGCCATGTATAACTTCTATGCCATGTCTTCTTGATGGATGTATGCTTAGTTTATCTTTTAGTGCTCTGTAGTGAGTGCATCGAGCTCGCGAAGGTGCCTACATAATTCTGTCAATGTCATGCCCTGTTTCCTGAAATCTGTAACGAAACTTGCTATGTTTACGTGGGTTCCATCATATCTTCTGATCCTTTTTGGCTCATGGTCAGTAAGGGACTTTTGTTCTATGCTTTTAGTAGATTCATGACATGCCTTGTTTTGCTATTATAAGTTCCTGTATCATGTTGTTTGCTTGCTCTGAACATTGCTACCTGATGTTGTTTCTGCCATGTTCAGTAATTTCACTAAGTCTGTGAAGCTAATATGTTTTGCACTTTTGCCATGCTTGTTTGGACCTGTTATGATGTGATATAGCCGTAGCTCAGTGTTCATATTTTGTCAAGCATCTTGAGTAGATCATTTCCATATGCTTTGCTGGTACGTTTGGGTGCAGTAGCTTAATTTCTTGTTGCTTGCTATGTGGTATCATGCTGTTTATCGCAGATTTGTGTCATTCTTGTTTTGCTTGTCATTTGCAAACCGTGCATCCGATTCCGGTGATCTTTATATCGATTTCAACCAAAATCATCTCACATTTCCAGCGGCATACTTGGTTTGCCAAGTTTATGCCTGGTTCATCATTTTCCTTCCGGAGCACGCATACGCATTGCATCTCACATCTCGCATATCATGCCATGTTTTGCATCATGTTGCTTGTGCATTGCACCGTGATTTATTGTGGTTCCATTGTTTGTGTTCTTGCTTTGGGTAGAGTCGGGAGACGAGTACGTGAACGAGGAACCTGTTGAGAACGCTTACGAGGATCAAGCTTTCGACAACTCTGAGAACCTTGCAGGCAAGATGACCATACCCTCGAAATCACTTCTATCTTTGCTTGCTAGATGCTCGCTCTTTTGCTATGCCTATGCTACGATGCCTATCACTTGCTTATCATGCCTCCCATATTGCCATGTCCAGCCCCTAACCATCCTTTCCAAGCAAACCGTTGATTGGCTATGTTACCGCTTTGCTCAGCCCCTCTTATAGCGTTGCTAGTTGCAGGTGAAGATGAAGTTTGTTCCTTGTTGGAACATGGAGATGTAGTTCCTTGTTGGAACATGCTTACTTGTTGGGGATATCACAATATATCTATTGTTTAATTAATGCATCTATATACTTGGTAAAGGGTGGAAGGCTCGGCCTTATGCCTGGTGTTTTGTTCCACTCTTGCCACCCTAGTTTCCGTCATACCGGTGTTATGTTCCTTGATTTCGCGTTCCTTACACGGTTGGGTGATTTATGGGACCCCCTTGACAGTTCGCTTTGAATAAGACTCCTCCAGCAAGACCCAACTTTGGTTTTACCATTTGCCACCTAAGCCTTTTTCCCCGGGTTTTCATGAGCCCGAGGGTCATCTTTATTTAACCCCGGGCGGTGCTCCATCGAGTGTTGGTCCAAACTAGAGCACCGTCTTGGGACCGTCCCTTGGCAACTTGGGTCACGTTGGTACCTGTACGCTTCGCTTATCTGGTGTGCCCTGAGAACGAGATATGTGCAGCTCCTATCGGGATTTGTCGGCACATTCGGGCGGCTTTGCTGGTCTTGTTTTATTGCCATCGAAATGTCTTGTAGTCCGGGATTCCGAGACTGATCGGGTCTTCCCGGTAGAAGGAATATCCTTCATAGACCGTGAGAGCTTATAATGGGCTAAGTTGGGACACCCCTGCAGGGTATTATCTTTCGAAAGCCGTGCCCGCGGTTATGAGGCAGATGGGAATTTGTTAATGTCGGTTGTAGAAAACCGAAGTTGACCTTAATAAAATACATCAACGCGTGTGTAACCGTGATGGTCTCTTCTCGGAGTCCGGAAGTGAACACGGTGTTGGAGTTATGTTTGGCGTAAGTAGTTCAGGATCACTTCTTGATCGCTACTAGCTTCACGACCGCGCCTTGCTTCTCTTCTCGCTCTCTTTTGCGAATGTAGCCACCATATATGCTAGTCGCTGTCTGCAGCTCCACCTCACAACTCTGTCCTTCCTATAAGCTTAAATAGTCTTGATCTCGCGGGTGTGAGATTGCTGAGTCCCCTGTGACTCACAGATTCTACCAAAACAGTTGCAGGTGCCGGCGATGCTCGTGCAGATGGCATAACCGAGCTCAAGTGGGAGTTCGACGAGGAGCGTGGTCGTTACTATGTGTCTTTCACGATGATCGTAGTGGAGCCAGTTGGGACGATCGGGGATCTGTAGCATTTGGGGTAGTCTTCTTTTATTTTGGTTCCGTAGTCGGACCTTGAGTGTATTCTGGATGATGGATGTTTATTTATGTATTGTGTGAAGTGGCGACTGTAAGCCAACTATGTATCTCTTTCCCTTATGTATTACATGGGTTGTGTGAAGATTACCTCACTTGCGACATTGCTTTCAATGCGGTTATGCCTCTAAGTCGTGCTTCGACAAGTGGGAGATATAGCCGCATCGAGGGCGTTACAAGCGGGGCTATAGATCCCCGCTATAACCTTCCGCCATTCCTGTTGCAAATGGCCGGGTTAATGTCACTTGAACATGACTCAGGGAGAGGATTGAGTAGAGTGGTGGGATTAAAACTCACCTAGCTAGGAGGATTTTACATAGAAAATCCTTCCCGGAGTGTAAGACGAGTGAACTCCTCTTTCTCCCCTTTATACAGACCGGCCAATATTGCGGCTAGGGCGGTAAGGGAATCTGGACCCTTTCGTCCACAGCGCGAGGCGTCATATTCCCCATTGTAGTGCCACATGGGAAGCCCCTGAATTGGAGCGGCTGAACACCTCGTGCTATGGAAGTGGCCATTACCTCGATTATTGATAATCCGGACTGCGTGAGTGTCCTTATCTTGCCCATTAATTGTTGGACTTCCGCATTATTATCCTCCTCGAGGCTCCGAGGGCGCCAGTTGTGGCGTTTCTGTAATGGAGCACTGGTAAATTCGGGAAGGCCCATTCGGACTGGGTCAGGGAGAGCGACGTCCTCAATATAGAACCACTCTGAGGGCCACTCTTTGGACGCCTTCTTCGGTGTGCCGGATAAGTATCCGGTCCCAGCTATGCGCCATATTTCGGCGTCGCCCACCTCAAATATAGATCCCTTTGGGAGCGAGGGACGAGGCAGAACAGTTTCCTCCATAGCTTGAAGTGGGCCTCGCAGCCCAGGACACTACAAAAAAAATACACTTCCGTGATGATACGTGTTTGTCACAGTAGGTTGTGTTTTTTGTCATGCATGTACATCCATGAGAAATTTATGACAGAATCAAGATAGTCATACATGTGCTGTCGTAGAAGTGTTCCATGACATTACCAAAATTATCATCACGGAAGTGTCCACTTCCATGACGATAAATCATGCGTCACAGAAGTGCTTTCGTCAAGGGTGACCGGCACGTGGCATCCACCGTAACAGAACGCCGTTAAGCTATCGGGTCGGATTTTGGATCCGATAACCCGTTAACAGCCCTGACCAATGGGAAATTTCCACGTGTAAAATCATCATTGGCTGAAGGAAACACATGTCGGCTCATCCTTGGGACAGATGTCATCCACTCATTGGACAGAAGGCACCTATGATACGTCGACACGTGGCACGGCCCATCAAGTTTAAATGGGCCGTCCCAACTAAAGGCCCACAAGATTTTATGGACCATAATGGGCCGGCCCAGTTAAAGTTCCACGAGATTTTGCGGACTATAATGGGCTGGCCCAGCTAAAGGCCCACAAGATTTCGCGGGCCATATTAGGCCGGCCCAGTAAAGGCCCACAAGATTTTTGTGTGCCATAATGGGCGGCCTGTAAAAACCCACAAAATTCTTGCGGATCATAATGGGCCGCCCACTAAAACCCACAAGATTTCGCCGACATTAATGGGCGGCCCATTGTAGGCCCACAAGATTTTGAGGACCCTAGTAGGCCGGCCCATTAACTGGCTGCCATGTTTTGGGCCAAATGTCGGCCCATATTTGATCTGGTCCATTAATGGCCTGCCACGTTCCGGGCCTAATAATGGCCCATATAACATCCGGCCCGTTAAAAGCCTCCCACTTTCTGCGCCAAATCACGGCCCAGATCAGGTCCGGCCCTTTAAGAGGCTTTGGGCTCAATTATGGCCCATATTAGATTCGGCCCATTGACTGGACACTATGCTTTTGGGCTCACTTGCTAAAGGCCCATTTAGTAATTCGGCCTGATATTAGTTTCGTCCTGTTAAGGGCCCATTTAACATTTCGGCCCTATATTAATTTCGGCTTGTTAAAAGCTCGTCATATAGTTGGGCCTAACTACGGCCCGTTTGCATCCGGCCTGCTCGCAGCCGATATCTGATTGGGCCAAACAAGGACCGAGACAACTTTGGCCTGTTAAAAGCCCGTGAATTGATTCGCACAATCATGGGCCGGGGTCCATTTCGGGCTGCTGCCGGCCCATGAGCTATTCGGCACGCTTCAGGTCCAGCCTACTTCTCAGCCTCCTAAAAGCCCATTGAGTTTTCTTGCGAAAAGAGGGTCGGGGGTTACTCGGCCTATTAAAGGCCTAAATCTACTAGTGGGCTAGTTTAACGGGGCCCATGATGCGGATCATACATCGCGATTGCATGACGAACCGATTATGTACCGTAATTTTACGGTTTGGCCGGTTTACTGCAAAGACAGGATATATATACAGTAAAATAACTGCAGCATCATGTATAAGAAAAAACATAGACTATACAATAAAGAAATTACGGCATGTTACACCCACTGGGCATCAAAGTTCGCCACTATGATAATAAAGCACAAGCAGACAGCAGATTACATACACTGGGCATCAAAGATCGCCACTAGTGCAAATAAACACGCCGACAAAATAATATACAAAACCGTGACACTTCAATAGATTTCAAGAAAGGTTAGCCTCTTTTTGGGAGCTGCAGCAAGCGGTGAGCAATATGATGAGGCTGCGCTTGTTCAACACTTATATCTTCCTCACTCTAAAAGATAAACAAGCAGACAGATGACAGGTTTTGCACATAAAAGTATCAGTGCTGACAATTCATCACATTTCTTACTATTGAATAAAGTGACACATTTTAAAATTGCATTAACACAATGTGGTATTGTTCAGGTCAAGACATGGCAGGAAATGACATTGTGAAGGAGTTGGCAGCTTCACGACACCTCTAGATTACAGATCAAGAACTCATAAGTATCAATGGTTAGTGTGTTGTCAATTTATCCCATTTCAGATTGGCAAATAAAGAGACGGTTTAAATAATACTCCCTCCGTCCGGAATTACTTGTCATCAAAATGGATGTGTCTAGAACTAACATATATCTAGATACATCCATTTCAATGACAAGTATTTTCGGACGGAGGGAGTAGTAAAAAAAAATTTTGCGGGTGATATGACATTGTTCATAGTTAAGACATTGCAGAATATGACATTGTGCTGTAGTGGGTAGGTTCACCACACCACTAGATTACAGATAAAGAACAGAAGCATACATGCAGTGCAAAAGAAGATCACTTGCTCTGTATAGTTTAATTTACATGGTATGAAGAAGGAACTTGGTTGTACAACTGAAAACTTAAATTGAGAAGGACAAACTTTTGTTTATGAACTACATAATAAACTTTAAACATGCAATTTGATGCAAACAACAAAAATAAATAGCTGTTGCAGTCATGCTAACCAAATAAACACAACAAAGTTTGAAGGCTTGAGAAGGACAAACTTACATTACTGGTGAAGACAGGCTCTATAAAGCCCTTGTCCTTGCTGATGGGGGGTAATTCAAGAAGTTTAGCACAGAATGTTCTTCATAAGCATTGCCTTTATTCTACATTTTGTTAAGAGTAAATATAGATGTGATAATATACGAAAAATGGAGAATATTTAAGATAAGATGAAGAGTGATGCTACATAACCAAGTAGCTATAAATGTATGTGCAGCGATACAGGCAAAAGGCACAGCCAAGAGCAATGCAGCTAAACTTCTTGATTACCAACCTTATGGTAAGAGTAAATATAGATCGATATGTAGAAAATGGAGGGCAAAGGAAAATAAGCTGCGAGTGATGGTACATGAACAACTACCTGTCAATATAAGTACACTGATAAAGGACAGCATGTACTTACAAGAACAATGTAGAGCTAAAAAAATTCATTGGCATTGGATATATTCTACACTAATGTAACGATTCATACAGATCAGATAATTTGGAGTGAACAATTGATAAGCAAGCTATCATGCATACTGCTGTCACATAATGAACCAGGTATGTATGCAAGTACAGTGATACAGGACAACAGGTACTAACAAGAGCAAAGCAGCGGGCAGCATATTTGCGATATCATGTCGTTCTTTTCAAACCGGAATTCTTCTTCGAGCGGATTTCATGCAAAAAAGATCCGTAAGGCACATGCGAAAAAGTAGAAGTTCAAATTGTCATGTGATTTCATAGACAGTGTACCTCATCCTGGAACGAGACCAGTGCATAACAAGGTTTTTCCATTCAATGTCTTCTAAATTTAGCACAGGAGACTTCACCGGAAATTCGTTTATAGACTTGCCATCAAAGTGTGATTTCCTCATGTAACACCAATACTGCTGCAATGCTTCCTTGAAAAGCACAAGCAAGCTTTGCTCGTCATGACTATCCAAATTGACCCTCACCTAGTTACAACAATGTAATGTAAATCATTGATGTGTTCGATCAGCAGAAAACAGGAAAATAATAACCATGAATAATAGCACTTACACGTAAGTTGGACAGGAAGATGTGAAAATGGTGTTTGTCTTCACTATAATCTTCCCATGATGGGAATATATGCACGTAGTCCCTAACAACATTGAAAGCATTGTCTTTTAAACTGGGAATAAATGGAATGGGGTTGCAATCTGCAGGAATTGGCCATCTCTGCAGTTGGGATAGGTCTTCGGCCGGTGGACTTGCTATACTTTTTGCTGGAGTGGGATTTTTCTATGGTACGGCTGGTGCTATGGAAAATGAAATTGGTATACCTTTTGCTGGAGTGCAGGTCCTGTGTGGTGGGGCTAGTGGTGTGGCTAGTGAAGTATGGGTACAGTCTGCTGGAGTCGGTCCTATGTTTTGTGTCACTGGTTGTACAACCAATATAAGTGTGGCGCTGTCTGATTTCTCCGGCACCACTACGTTTTTCAAGGACTTTGCTAGTGCTCCTTCAGGTTCGGCAATCACCCTCTTCCTTTTTGATGTCTGATGCACAAGAACATCATTTGAGTGGAAAAACATGGTATGACTACAGATGGAATATGTATTGATAATGGATGGGCATGGCATCTCGAGTTATATGATGAGTAAACCAAGCAGATGGTGGTGCAACAAAGTAGAAGAAATGCAAGACAACATATGCAAGATACGCACAATCAATAAAACCTTGCCAAATTAGAACAGGCACCTTGATGGGTGAACAGGACAGGCCATCTGCCTTTGACTCCTCGAGGTTGGAATAGTCATTAGGATGATATTCGAACAAGAATCAACAGGTGGGAGCGACGAGTTTCATTGCTTCGAATGGCACTCAATGCCTTGGTGCCAATTTTGTAAGTCATTGCAGTGTTCCACAATATTCTTCGATGTGCGGATTCGATATTCTTTGTAATTGCGTATAATATCGAGAACCATGAAACATAAATAGTTGTGAGATTATCTTTGTAATGCAGATGATATTCTAATATAGGGCGCCTGTAAACACTTATGTGCTATCTTTGGATTACGATGAGAGAGCTCATGTGTGTTGTAATATCGTGCGTGCATTTATATAATCCGCACAAGTACACAAAAAATAGGCTCCGAGTAAGGATAGCTGGTAGATGATAGGTTCATAATATACTGTATACAGAGTTTATTGCCAAACCATGATAACAAGAGCACACAACAACTAGGCAGATCATAGTGTACATAACAGGGGTACACCATAACCACGATATATAAATTGGGAAAGTGGAACTGGCTTGAAAATGTGGTGTTGTATTGCCGCTAGTAATTGAAAGCCTATCGATCACGTACAAGCCAGCACTATCGAACATGGTAAAGAAGAGCAAGCAGATTTTGGATAATAAAATGTTGGTTACGCAGTGCCCACACAAGATGAACCAGGGTGCATTAAGAATGCAACTCCCAGTTGTCTCTCGACCATTTCAGGAGGATGGATGAAGATGCTACGTCTCCTAACCCTTCTTCTTCCTCGTCTCTTAATTCTTCCCATACAGAACACCGCACGGGCCGCCGGCCGGACCACCGGCCCCCATCGCATGTGTTCCTCCGCCACCCCCACCCCCACCCGCATCGAGTTTTCTTTGTTCGGCGAGGCCCCACAACCACCCAAGCCCCTTGGATCGCACCGGCGAACTCTGGCGAGCTCTGAAAAATCGACTGACCCAATTTTTAAATTTAGTCTACTGTTTAACTAGTGTGGAATAGAAAAGGGGAAAACATAAGCATTGGGAGTATAGTGTTGATCGTGCCATGGCGGATCTGAAGGTGCAAACCGGACAAAGGAAACTTCGCAACCAAGACAAGAAATCAGAGTAAAGCAGTGGCGATCTATTATCTTGCTGTGATAAATAAGTTGAGCAGATACGAAAGAGCACCGCCTTTGGTGCGGCGCCGTGTACGCATCTGCTGAGAATTTGACGGTGTTGCGGTAGCGATGGCTGTCGGTGGCGTGGAAGCAGATCTAGGAGGGTAGGCGGTGGCGGCGGGCGCGGTGGGCGAGACGGTCAGGAGCGGCGCCCGGCAAGGTGGACGACAGCGGGGATGAAGCGAGAGGACGGGATGCAAGGATCCGGTCGAAGGCGTGGATGAGAGAGGTCGATCTCTTGTAATGGACGGCGGCGTCGGGGTATCAGCTCGGCATGGTGGAGGAGGACGGTGGTGGATGGGGTGGCGACGGCGGCGAGACGGAGGAGGTGGGGTGGAGATGGTGTTTTGGCGCCCACGAGTACGAATGGGGAAAAGGGAGGTAGAGAGGAAGGGGAACCATGTATTCAGTAGCGCTTGTCTCAAATCGAGGAAATTTACAAACTTAGCCCCTGTTTCAAATTTCTACTACATCACAAAGCAACATTAGTCGGTTGGGGATAGGGCGGTAATCTCGCATACACGAATATTTGCGCGAGAGTTTGTTTTGGCGCCCACCGTGTATGAATATGAATCGGGAGGAGTCGATTTCGCCGAGGGCACACTGTGTTTTGGCGCCCACCGTGTATGAATCCGGGCGAGAGGCGGTTACATCACGTTCGGGAGAAATTACAAACCTACCCCTATCGAAACCTATAGAAATCCAGCAGATAGGCTTTGCGTGGCAGGGATAGGCAGTAGTGATTTCCATCTCGCAGATTTTGGTTTCAGGCGGTTACTACGACTTTCCCCGCTTCGTTCAAATTTTGCACAGTGCACGTTTACCGTGCCAACTCAATTTGAATCCAGTTTGTATTCTACTATTTTTTTCGGGCGGGATCCATTTTCAATTGGAATTACATTCTATATACATCATTTTTTATAGGGACAATTGCATTTTTATCCCTAGTTGGTTCCTACCCACGGGTTTTGCCCTTACTTTTCGAGCTTGCTCAGTTTTGCCCTTACTTTTTCCGTCGAGGTCCCTCGAATGCCCTTTGACCATTTGACGAAAACTTTGAAAAATCATAACAAATTCATATGAACTCAGAAAAATACAAATAAGACATCAAAATGTTCAGATAAACAATACCTTTATGTGCATATCATTTGCATTCAGAACAAAAGCACCGTTTAAACTACACGAGGTTATTAATGTTATTAACATTATATAAAATAAAAAATTATAAACAATACTTTTTTCATGAATAAAAATTACATGCAAATGTAGGTGATGTTTTCTGAACATCCTGATATCTTATTTGCATTTTTCTAAACTCATATGAACTTGTTATGAAGTTTTCAAATAATGGTCAAAGTCGTTAGAACATTCATAACAAGTTGATTTGAACTCAGAAAAATGCAAGTAAGATATTAGGATGTTCAGAAAACATCACCTACATTTGCATGTAATTTTTATTCATGAAAAAAGTATTGTTTACAATTTTTTATTTTTAATAATCTTAATAACATTAATAACCTCGGGTAGTTTAAACGGTGCTTTTGTCCTAAATGCAAATGATATGCACATAAAGGTATTGTTTATCTGAACATTTTGATATCTTATTTGTATTTTCCTGAGTTCATATGAATTTGTTATGATTTTTCAAAGTTTTGGTCAAACGGTCAAAGGGCATTCGAGAGACCTCGACGGAAAAAGTAAGGGCAAAACTGAGCAAGCTCGAAAAGTAAGGGCAAAACCCGTGGGTAGGAACCAACTAGGGATAAAAATGCAATTGTCCCTTTTTTATATATACTTTCAAAAGAACAACAACATTTATACATAAATATGGTTTACAAATGGCATGATCTCAGATTCATAAGGTTGTATCCATCAATTTGGATTTTCAAATATTTGGAACCACTTTATGTTGAAATCCAATGTATGCATTCCTCGCTAACTGTCTCCAATTAATATGTGTTTCATGCGGGTTTTTTTAACTTCTCAAACATGTATAATGTGTTTCACACACGCAACATATAGTTTAATCCCGTTTAGACATTAATTGCATATAAACCATGCATTGTTTGTAATTGAAGAATCTATGGATCACCAATATTGATAAACTATATAACATTACACGTGTGCCCAAATTCAAATGAATATGCATGTTTGATACACCAATTTGCGTTATGATATTATCGATGTCGTGATCTCCAGTTTAAATATTTGAATCCCCTTTAATCCAGATATTCGTCTCATATAGCTATCGCTCATGCTTATATAGGACTATCTCTTTGGACCTATACGCGTTCATCGTCTCTCAAGCATCTCTCGTGCTACCTGTATGTCGACAATGATCTTTTATCTTCGTAACACACTGACGGTACTCTCTCCCTCGACCTTCATCACTCTATCTCTCTCTAAGTATATCTCGCTCCCTACTATGTGTCTCTAGCTATGATTCTCCATGTGGAATCTCTTTCTCTCACACAAACACAAACCTTTGTCTCCTGGGGTCTCATTTCTCTCAACTATTCCCATGTGTGCCACTCGCACACCCCTCATACAGAGATGTCTTTCGCTCCTTAGATATGAGAACCTACGACTCTTCCTCTTCAATATCTCTTTCTCACACACAAACACAAACTCTGTCTCCCAGGGTCTCATATTTCTCCATTGTTCTCTTGTATGTCCCTCAAAGATACCCTCTCTCCCTAGAGATATCTTGTGTTCCCTCATATGTCTCTCTAGCTATCACTCTCGTTGTGAAATACCTTTCTCTCTCGCAGACACAAAACTCTGTCTCTCTGGATCTCATTTCTCTCTGATATCTGTTTGTATGTGACTCACATGCACCCTCTCTCTATCTCTCTCACACCCACACACATAACCCAGCCTTCTGATCCACTCGACTCCTATCTCTAATGCACACTAGCTAGCATCTTTATCTTTCTATTTATCTGTTTCTCCATCAACCTTCTTTCTCGCCCTCACTCTTGATTCCTATCACGCACACTACATATGTTTCTCTCTACATGCAGTCAAGTGCCCTCTCACACACATATATAACTTCACCCTTTGAACCACCGGACGGTCATCTCCAACACCCAAACTAACGGATGTCCCTCTAGCTAGCATCTCCATCTCTGTATCTATCTGTAGTTTCTCCGTCAACATTGCTTTCTCGCACGGAGTCTTGCTTCCTATCACCCACACTATATATATCTCTCCATACATATGCATTTATAGGTTGATCTATTTTGCACAATCGTTGTGCCTCACCCCCTCTGCTCGCCATAGATGCATGCTCTAGCCCACGCCACTATCTCTTAAAGACAAAAACACATGCTCAATTTTCGGGCCTTCTTCCCTGCATTCTCACATGCATGCATATTGTCATACCGACCCATCTCTCCCATGTCGATGATCTTATGACTTATGTCTTCTTTCTTTTATCTCGATCATGCGCGCGCGCACACACACACATCCCACGTATACATGTATACCTCTCACACATGCACGTTCAAGGTCTCTATGTCCCCATACGTAGTTAATTACCCTCAATCCTAAGGCCACATCGAATCGTTCTCCTCTTTTGTGCACATAACTTCCGCCTGGATGGGCAAAACACACACTCACACTTAACAATCTCCTTCTAGCTACCCCCCCCCCCCCCCCGAGCGCCTCTCACTCTTCCCCTATATCCCCGAAACCAATAAGACCATACCTTTGTTTAATTCCCGCCTACATGCACCATAGATATATAATAGTCTTCCTCGGTGTCTCTCGAACAAACACGTTCTCTCGATGTCGACTCCTCTCTCGCACAAGCACCTTCTCTTCCCTCTCTACGGGCATTTTCTCTCTCGCACCCCATCGTTGGTGGCCTCTTCCATACACATCACCTCTCTATGATGAAGCCATGTACACTTAAATTACATCCGCCACAGAGGACCCCGCGACACACACACACACACGCACACACACACACACGCACGCACACACGCATGCACCCCCCCCACACACACACACACTAAGACTCCATCTCTCTCTCTCTCACACACACACACACACACACAAACACACACACACACGCACCCCCCCCCACACACACACACTTAGACTCCATCTCTCTCTCTCTCTCTCTCTCTCACACACACACACACACACACACAAACTAAGACTCCATCTCTCTCTCCTCTCTCTCTCTCTCACACACACACACCACACACACACTAAGACTCCATCTCACACACACATGCTCTAGGCGGAGCATTTGTTCCTACCACCCTTCATCCAACCTTACCCGTATGATAAACAATCACCTTTATTTACTTGCATAACATGGACAGATTCCACTTTACTTTAGTAGTCAGCAAACTTATCATCTGTACCCTTATAAAAAAACGAGTTGGCGATGATGGTGTGCCTGCCATCTTGTAATACAGACCGTATGATCTATATCTGACGAATAGAAAGCAAACTATGATAATTTTACAAAAGATACCCTCACCTCTCTCCACATCATTATCTCCCCTAACCTCATTGCTCAGCAACTAAAAAAAGGAATAAGTCTCTGGAACAATCTAGCATGCATGGTGGCCGCTGCCGCCTGCCGGTGTCGTCCATCCCCATGCCTCCGCCCATTCCGACCACCAGTCACCACCACGCTCCACTCCTCCTCGCCTTATCTCTCATCTTTCATTTTTTCGATGACATTCTTGAGATACCAGTTTTCCGATAAAATTCTCGAGATACTCATTAGTTTTTACACATGGGATTACTCCTGCATGGGTCAATCACAACAGGTGTTTTGTAAAAGAATGCATATTGATGTTCCGTGCAATGCACGAGAATCTTGCTTGTAATTATATAACGCAAATCACGAGCAGGAAGTGACATTTTTTTGACACAACCACGTTAACATGGCCACGTAAATCACGAGCAGGAAGGAGAAGGGAAGCGGGCTGTGGAGTAACATTTTTTTACCACAATTTCTTAGGAAACTGAGTGCAATAATTGAGTAGTTTTGCAAACTACCATTACTACTACACCAAACGGTTCAAAACCTATACTCCCTTGCCAGCCAGAGCTTCGCGTGAAACGGTCAGCGTCACCGAGGCGTCGGTGCCGCATTAATGCCCGCCAGAGCGGACGCGACCTCTCATGGCGCCGACTTTGAAGTGGCGCGACGGCCGAGAGAGCGCCGCTTCGGTGCTTGCGATCGCTCAGCGTCGAGACTAGCCATAGGCCTGTTTGGATCCATGGGTTAGAGTTAGTTTGAGCTAGTTGGGGCTCAAATAGCCCTAAAGTATCCAAGCATGAGGGTGTAAATTGGAGCAAGTTGCACCGAACCCACCAAAAAAACTATCCCACCCAAGAGGTGCTAACTGGAGATAATTCTCATTGGGACCACTGAAAAATCACTTTTCTCTCTCCATGAAGTGCATTTATTGTCAATCTAACCCTGTCACCAAAACACCTCTTTGGCTACAGTTAGTTCAGGGTTAGTCATGAGTTAGTCTAACCTCTAGCTAAGTTAGAGTATCAAACAGGAGCAGTATAGGACATGCAAGTTGCTCAAAGCATACAGGCAAATTTGTACATGAAAGGATTTTTTTTCTTTTTGAAAACGGAACGTGAAAGGAATTTTTTTAGAATGCTCTTGGCATGTCGCTAACATGTGATAGTTAACAGACCTCAATAGATGGCAGAAACGCCAGCCCGCCGCACTTTGATAAAGACGAGGAGGAGAAGCGTCTGAGCTGCTGGATTACTAGAGATAGGTGTCGCACGGAAGCCAAGAAATATGGTGATAGTGTGGGTTAGCCATGTACTAGTATGATGTAACTACACTGGGCTGCCGTGTTTCGTACTCTTCTAGTCCACTGTGGAGATGATTGATTAATTTTATATCGCTGAATAATATTAAATATTATGAGTGCAGACGCTCCACCACGAGGTTCCTTGCTCCTTCTTGGTCGTCCGGAATCTATTGTTCTTCCACTCTATTTTTTTACGTGAGCTTTGTTCATCCTTTTGCCAACACGCGAGACATCTAGCATCAAGGTGCACGTGTTATGCAACGATCGTTCCATCTATATGAAGAACACGTGGGACTGGAACTACGAGATGGACATGTACCCAGGAGTGGACGTACGAACCTGAGTAATGTAGCGTAGTAAGTGAATTAGAAAGGCACAAATGGTATGAACATGCGTGGCATACAGGGTGTGTTTGGTTGCGTTCTCGTCTCAGCATAGTTGTTCCCTCTTCATGCATGCTCAACTCAACACCCCTCTTCATGCATGCTTCTAGTGTATTTGTGCTAAACTAGTATGGACTCATGCACCCTCCATACACTCTACCAAACACCCAAAAGTAGGTCGAGAAGGGAACTCTTGGGCGGCATTTGTCTCTTACTATGTACTACCACTAAATATTGTACGTGCAATGCACGGTGATGTTATGTAGTACGTGCCTAAGTACTCTACTACTACTATATTAGTTGGAGGCACATATTAACTTCTATATTTGTTTACGTGTATGCCCCGAGACCTTCCAACTAGACGTGTCTTTCTCTCCAGGTCGCACTTTGCATCGTTCATACCACTAATTAAGTACTACTACGTGTGGTCTCCGACCCAGAAGTGGAAGAAGTGGAGGCGCTCTACCACGCTGTTTTTTTACGCTGGGCTCTACCACGCTGTTCATGTCCCACTCCTTTTGCTGATGTGTGGGACATCCAGCACGTGCCGTGTTTGGCACCCTTCGTCGTAAGAGTTGAAACGCTAGCATTCATCAGAAATAAAAAATAATTATAAATCGGCAGTGATACTATTTTTTTGCGCACCAATCAACAGTGATACTATACCACGTGGTTTCCTTGCTCCTCGATATCGGAAAGAATACTTCCATTCGCCAACATGTGGGACGTCGACCATCTGGTCCACTTGCCATGCATGCGAACTCAAGGAGAGTCACCCGGTCGTCGCGCCAAAGTAACAATGACTAATGAGCCGTTAAATCACAGGCCCACTTCCCACTTTGAAGTTGCTCGGACGAAAGAACCATCATGACTTCGTTGAATTCCGCTTCTTGAAGAAAACTACTGTACCAAAGAGTACTGCTAGCTACTGATGATTTACTCCAACAGAGGCCTCCTTTCGTTCATAGGATAGGAATATGAAAATCATAGGAAGTGAGATGACATGCATCTCAATTCCTATAGAGAAAGTGATGCCATTTGATGCATAGGATAGGAATGTTTCCATTTAGTCTAGGCTAATGTCTTTGGTAGTTTGCTCTAAAACTATAGTAGTAACTAGTAGTCTTGGTACAAGCTCGTACTCAGACACGCACACACACACTAACTACTAGTACTACTACTTCTCACATGCTAGCAGACGCCGTCGTTCTCCTTCCCGGCTTTGTCAGCGACACCCCACCGTGCTTGGATCTCCGCCGACCTCTCCGCAGCAGCGCGTGCGTCCTTTTCTTTCTTGTGGCGGCGGGCCTCTCTTTTCTTGAGTGCTTTCTGACTTTCCCGCTCCCTCTATGCGGCTTTGGCCGCCTCTTGCTCTACCGCCCATTCGGCCTTGGCATCTTCAAATTCCTCCCACATAGTTGTGAGGTCGCAAGCGGCGATGAACTCGGCACGGCGGGATGCCATCGCTTCCCTACCATTTTGTGTGCGTTCGTGGGCGGCGGGGAACTCAGCGCGGCGGGATGCCATCGCTGCCTTACCGGTTAGTGTGTGGCGCGGTGGCGTGAACGACGCTTGGTGAGAGCTCTGGGGTGGAGTGGCCGGACAACCGTATAGTGCATTGGTTTGTCAAGAGCTCAAGGACAGAAGACGAAGCAAATTAGGATTCCCCTTCAATCCTGGTCATTTATTACCGAGTAAAATGCATTGGCGGTCATCGAACTTGTCTTGATAGCTCACATTGATCATTGTATACGAGATATGGTGATTATACGGTCACTGGCTCAGCGTATAGCTCCGTATTTGTATGGTTGATCAGTCAAACAGTCCGCATGCGCCTCATCAGCTCGTGTTCTTTATCTATCTACGCGGGCCTACCTGTGAATGGAGAAAGAAATACTGTAAAAACCAAAATTATGCGTATGTGAGGAATCAAACCACGGACTCGTCGCTGCAACGCACCCTCGTCAGCCAAATGAAAATGAAATACTTCGCGTCAGACACTCACGCTCACGCTGTCAAAGCATGCTAATGCATGCACGTCGCCCTCTAAATCAAAGTCCTGCTCATGGCGCAACGCAAATGGCGAGCCCATCACCTGTGTGCCCCGGCGTTGCCTCACATTACTGTTTAGACGTTTGATGGAGGCCTACGCGAACGCCGAGCATGTATTCACCTGGCTCAACACCAACGGTCATACCCGGACCGCCTTGCTCATGTATATCGTCCATCACAACGACAATCTATAAAACAGCCTAAGCTAGAGAGGGTACTATGGCAGTATGGTACGGAGTATGAACTATCGTGAGCGACCGATCTTAGTGCCACTGCACACCGAAATCCCTTCCATCGCTAGCGCGCGCTTCCCGCCTGAAACGGTCACCATCTCTCCAGAATGTCAATGCCGCATTCACCGACTTAACTGCAGGTGCAATTGGTGTGTCACTGACATGCGGGCCAGACGCCCGTTCTGCCCACATGTCAGTAACCCAAACGCATCTGCAGTTAAGTCACTGAAGCAGTGTCCCCATTCACGCCCGACGAACCTACTCCGGCGCCAATTTTCCATCCGTCTGCGGCGGCTCATTGCTATTCGCCCGCTATATTAACTTGAGCCCCAGCTCCCAGCCATAGCCAAAGACCCACACTTATTCTCCTCCCGTCCCTTCCTTCTGTCGGCACCACTTCAACCATGGCCTCCTTGCGCTCCGAAGCTCTCTTGGACGTACTTTCACAGGAGCAGACGAGGGACATCGGTGGCTCCACTCCGGGCGCGCTCCAAAGCTCTCTTCGACGTACTGTCGCAGGAGCAAACGACCACGAAGTCGGCGCGCGTGCGCGGGCGCAGCCGGCAGCGAGGAAGAGTAGTACACGGTAGGTCGCCACCGCTCTGGTCCCGGGAAGGCCACCGCTACTCCACTCAGTCGACGCCAAGCTTGGTGGGGTAAACATCGGCGGCCGATAGCCGCTTGACGGCGACGTGGAGGCGGAAATCTTCAGAACCTTGTGCTCCGGCCGGAGGAGGAGGTTATCGATGCGGATGAGGAGGAGGCAAAGGCAATGGCCGGCTTTCTCGGGTTCATGGCCGGACATGGTGGTCGGGCGCCGGCGATCGTTTAGATTAGGTTTACAGTAGGTTTAGTACGGTTTGTGCGAAATATGTAATGAATTTCGTCCAGTTTGTAGGAAAAGTTTTCGAAATGTAATGAATTTCATCCGGTTAATTTGAAATTTGCTTTGTTTGCACGAATTTCGTCCGGTTAGTTCATATAGTTGTCGAAAGGTATGCGGGCAGCATTGGATGGCATCCATCAGTGTCCTCGGACAGATGCCAGTGTAAATTTGTGGGCCAGCGCTGGAGATGCCCTAACTATCATGCTATAATCGCTAACAATCCTTGATTATTTTGCAGGGAACAGTTATCCCTCGATCAAAATCAGATCCGCGGTGTTTTGCACTCCTCCCGCGTAAGAGTGTAAACTCTTGCTTATATAAAAATGGAGCAAGTGGACGGCACTGTAGCACGTCATATCACTCGAACTAGCCCGCCTAACGAGCGGGAAAGCACCGCCCTCGTCATTTTGTTCTGGATTTCTATCGATCGATCGCGCGTAAATGTTACGCTTCGCAAGTTCTAAAGGAAAAGGCGGCACACTTACGACTCGTACGCGTCGCAACCCCGACAGCCCGGCTCGCACGCCGCTCATCAAAGGGGACACGCGTTGTCTTGCAATTTCACTGACATGTGGGACCGTAATTGAATAAACTGTCGATAGTCGAAATCTAATCGCTCGGCGGGCGTCGGCTGAGAAGAGAGAAATGGGGGAGGGAGAAGAAATCGCCCGCCCGCCACAAGACGGACTCCAAGAAATATACGGTGATAATGTGAGGTGGGCCATGCTGGAGTCCGGACCGCTTCGAGCCCGCTCTCACCGCCTGCCCCTCAAGGCGCCTTGACTGCCCGCTGCATGCATAGCAAGTAGTCCCCGCTTATGTGGAGGAGAGAGAGGCATTGAAAAAGTCAAGGAGTAACAGTGGAGACAATAGCTTTCATAAAAAATAAAAAATGAATACTCGTTGCTCGTCCTCTATATCGGAAAGAATACTTTCATTCACCGACATGTGGGACGTCGACCATCCCTGGTCCACTGCCATGCACAAAATTATCCTGGTCTACCCGGTCGTATCGCAGGCCCAACCTTTCCCACTTGTAAGTTGTTGGACGAAGGAACCATCATGACTTCGTTGAATTCCGCTTCTTCAAGAAAACTTATTGTACCCGCAATACTACTACCACACGCCAAGTTGGTGGTCGGCACTGCATACCACGTCATATCATCGAAACCCACTAGGCCAAACTAGCCCGCCTAGGTCATCTATTTTGGAGCGGAGGAGTACGTCTGCCTTTGCTATGATTTTGTGTTGCACGTTCTCGTACTTTTGCTACGATTTTCCCACCCTATGAACCAAATGAGGCCTGAATGTATGTCGACTATTGTCTGATCGATCGCTAAGCCTACAAATTTAGGAGCTAGGGCTATTGGTCGATCGACGAGGGATAAGTATAAGCGTACCACGAGCTCATCAGCCCCAACGTTTCTCTTCGGTGAGTGTTTTGCAAGTACTATAGCTTGCACGGTAGCTAGCCTACTAACACCAAGAATCATCAAACAAGCCCTGCTGATATGATAAACAGTTCAAAATTACATCTAAGCATGCCATATATTACATCAAAATCTAGTGAGGATACATCTGTTTCCATAACTCGAAGAGGATTCGCATGATTCACTATCAAACAAAAGTAGCAAGATCCGCCCACACAAGACAGTGCACTAGCCCTAAGATGGTTTGATAACACGTATCGTTCTGGTAATTAAACACAGGGCAATGCAAACTACCCTGAAGGATTAGCGCGGCCAACTATTTCTTGTCATCGATCTCTCGGGCAATGACCACAGCACGGACAGCGGCATGGGAATCGATTTCTGGGGCGATGTCCACAGGACTGACCGTGACATCGGAATCGATCTCTGGGGCGATGTCCACAGGATGGACAGCGACATCGGAATCGATCTCCGGGGCGAAGCCAACAGGACGGGCCACGACATCGGAATCATCAAGGACAACCACAGGCACCTGCACAACCCTAACATATTAGCAAGCACATTGCAAATAATCAAAAAGCAAGCACATTGCAAATAATCAAAAACCACAACTATAGTAATAAGCCATTATTTTTTACCTTATGCAGCTCACCGGGGGATCTCATCCCTCCGGGGGCCATCTCCTTGTTCTTGATGGGGGCCATCACCTTGCCAGGGGAATAATGCTTCTCAACGGCGACTATCTCTTCAAACTTGGTCTTGAGCCTCACATAGGTGGCAATCAGAGTTCCTGGGGTAGGCACGGTGGGGCCCTTGCTGTTCTTCCAACTTTCTTTGAGGAGTTCGTTCGTCCGCCAACGTCCTCAACTCTTTGTCCAGTGCTTGTTTCTTGGAGTTCTTCGTCTCCATGGGTTGGCCCGCCAACATGGTCAACTCGTTGGTTGGTGCTCGCTTCCTGGAGATCGCTGTCTCCAGTGGGTTGTCCGCCGGCAACTCTTTGCCTAGTGCTCCAGGATCCATCAATGAACTGACAAACAAAAAAGCAATCGAAAGGAAACCACAATTGCAATAAAAACGGGAAAAGAATAGGATGTGAGAATCGATTGATTGCTTTTAAAAAGAAGTTATTGGAATGAAAATATAGCAGCATAACTGATTCGCCCACCTTTCCTTCGTCGGTAGAGAAGAAAATGGCGAAGTGAGTAGCACAGGTGAGGTTTTCTTCAAGAAAGGGAAGAAAGGGCTTGAGCAGCGTTCGATGAAATGATGGTTGCTTCATCCAGTCCAACTTGGAGGCCATCTTACCACCGCTGGTAAAGGTGTGGGTTTTGTGATATGACGGGTCATGACGGCCACACCGAGGTGACAGGTGAGTCTCATTGTAGCACCTCGCTGTGATTTGGTGGATGTACGCGGCCCGGATGCTTTGAAATGTCCCGCATGTAGATAGAGCGGCTAGTCATATAGGAGTGCTCAATATTGTGCACCGCGACCAAGGCGGAGAGGATAACGAGAGAACTACGTAATTAATGCATGAGTTTAATTAGGGTAGTTTTGTAAAGTACGAGATCTGATACATTCCTCCAATCGCAAAATGCCTTGGTTCATGAGATTTGAGATTTGAGCCCTATAAACCGGAAGGGAGGGGTACTGCACGGTGTAGTCTAGTCACTTGTTGAAATCTCTAGAAAGGCAAATACTCCTTTCCGGTTTACAGGTCTATACTACTCCCTCCTTCTAGGTGTGTAAGTCATCTTCTGAAAACCAAATAGTCCCAAAACACTTAGGCGCGGTGCATTAATTTCTACCTTGTTTCTTGTTTCTTGACATACGTATCAACCAATAAGAGATGAGAGGTGTGCATGCTTTTAATGACTTGCAATGGCTAGTTCATTGCATGGTATGCTATTAATTAGCAAATAAACATTGGTGACCCGGGAGGAAAGCGGTGCTAAGCGCGTGGACCTATCGTGAGAATGAGTATCAACCAATGGATAATGGAGTTTAATAGTGAAACAATAGCAATTTTGTCTCATGCAAGAGCCTGGCTAGTACTCCAAGTAACCGCACCACGCGAGCGTTCGCAACTGCCACGTTCGGTTTGCGCTTGGCTCTTCGCCTCTTCGAGAAGACGAACAATTATGTTACTCCTACTTCTACAGTATCGAATCCACTGTTGCATGTCCGTCCACCTCGTGCGGGAGAGATAGCGTGTACCGAAAGCTTCTACTTACTGCTCCTGCCTTTGCATCTATGACAGGTGGGCCCAACAGGTGGTTGGCCCACTGTCATGCAGCCAAAGGCGAGTGCGGTTAAGGCACCGAGCTCGTCCGTGAGGAGAGGGCATCGTGGTAATCAAATTTCTCGGTCTTATGCGAGTTGACGCGACACATCAAAGCCTTTGCACTCGATAAAGTCTTTTTACACATTTCAAATGGGCTACTTCGTATGTAGGAGTAGACATATTCTGCTTCGTATGTAGTCACTTGTTGCAATCTCTAAAAAGACTTATATTTGGAAACGGAGGGAGTACAATGCATGCATGCATGCCGTGACTTTCCTTTTGATACTTGCATGTGTTGATTTGATGCACCTTGCCAAATTTTGACTATAAATTTGACTAACCAAATTTTCATGCGTGTCACAAAAAATTACGGGGCTGTTTGGATTGTGACTATGTTTGTCTTATGTTGCCACATTATTTTTCCCACACTTGCCACACTTGCCTAACCTGAGTTGCTCAAATTGTTAAACACACTTTGGCTTGCCTAAGGGAATCTTTCCATAATTTTTGTGTCTATGACATGTGGGGTTCACTGCTAATAAAAAAATTCTTGTCTTAGGTGTGGCTAATAAAAAAGACTTATATTTAGGAACGGAGGGAGTAGAAAATATAAATAATAATGCATGTTGGGGCAACCCACGTTTCCGCTAATTTTAGTTGTGGGCTTGTTCACAATTTTTACAAGGGGGTGATTGTTCAATTAATGGAGGGACTTGTAGTACCAGACTTGAACGATACAAAGTGCGACCTGGCACACCGTAACACCACTTGGAACAAGCGGGTAGATATCTCAAAAAACAATCAACAACTAAAAAAACCGCGACCTGGCATGTAGTAGTACACAATTTTAAACGATTGTTTTGATGGAGCGAAAAAGGAAAACTACCCCACTACTTATATATAGGCCGGAGCCTCCGCGCTTGCTTGCTAGGGCTGCTCTATTCACACACTCTCATCCTCTCCAGATCTAAACAAGATAGGAGTAGTAACACTGTCTTTCTCCCTTCAAAAAACACTGGCTTTCTATCCTCACCGCTGGTTACAGATCCGGATGTATCCCCCTCCGCCGGTGAAGGGGAGGAGGGGAAGTGTTTAGGCCGTCGTCGACGGCGAGGGAGGAGACCCACTGTCGGCCGCATCATTATCTCTGGCCGAGCGCCGACGCGGGAGGTCCTCCGATCCCTGCGTCATTTCCTGTGGGCGGATCCGGCCTCCCGCCGCCCACCTATCCACATCCCGACGACCTTCAGGTATATCTTCGTTCGAAACTGCCTTAGCTCTACTTCCCCAGCTCGCTATGTTGCTGCATGTGCATCATTTTCTACCACTCAGCCCCTCTCGATCGGATGGTTCAACGTCACCTATTTTTTTTCTTCTATTGTTAGAGGTAAAGCTACTTTATGGAGTCGAATCTTGTACTCCCTCCGTCCGAAAATACTTGTCATTGAAATAAAGTGGGGTGGGGAATTTAATATGTACATCGGACTTGGTACAAACAGGAAGGAAAGGGATGAAAGTAGTCTGATGGTCATCAACCGGTCTCTTGGTGAAAAAGGGAAATATAGGGGTAACGCTGTACACAAGTGGTATGACCAGGACTAGATTTGCTATCCACACATAGGAGTAGGTGGCTAGAGTGAACAAAATGGGACCAACCAGATATGTTTCTTGGACGTTTGTTTCTCGGGGCAACAAACTATGAATCACCACTTTATGCCCCTGTTTACGTACATGGTGTTGTACTGCTGGTGCACCCACTGTCCCATGCCCTTATACCAAATATTTAGGCTCCGATCGGAATAAAGGGGCAGAAAAGAGGACCGGAATAGGAAAGGAATGTAGATATAAAACTATGGAATAGCGAACCGGAGGAAACTCTCAAGAGAATGTGTTCGGATGGACTACGAAAATTACAGATTTG
The DNA here is from genome assembly GCA_021605205.1 of Aegilops longissima. NCBI lineage: Eukaryota > Viridiplantae > Streptophyta > Magnoliopsida > Poales > Poaceae > Aegilops > Aegilops longissima. The sequence continues at coordinate 431,998,272 of CM038681.1, read as the reverse complement.
TTTTTTTAGAGTAGCATGCTTGGCAGTATGAGATGCTATTTGTTTATTCAGCTGCACAGTGACTACTCTCGTCCTCACCTCACGTACCACACATAGGTTGATTTTTTTATTCGGGCAAACACAGCACAACAACCTGTCTAACGCATGGCAGCAAGCGCCTGCCTCGGGCTTCCGCCCAAAAAATGAGCAGTGCGTGGATGTTTCTAATCCGATGGAATCAGTACTACCAGACCAGCTTTCCTATGAAAGACTATTCACCTTTCCCGTGTTCCGAACGGTTGGAAGGGAAAGAATACCGTAGGAATTGTGTTCCTATGAAAATCCTGCACCAAACCTGTGAACCGAACGCAGCCTTAGATGTTCTTAATATAATGTCCCTGGTAAAAATTAAGCCATGCCACTGTTTTTGCCTGTAATTGTTTGAGACTCTGACAAGTTAAGCCAAATGTTTTTGCCTGTAATTCTTAGAGACTCTGACTGTTTCTTCTGTGCCTTTTTGTGCAAACAGGGATATCCAATTCACCTGGTTGTTGTTGTGACCTTTTGGTGCACTGCACAAAACTCTTCTTAAAAGAAGTGACTTTTGTGCTGTTTAACTGGAATGTCAGAATGGAACAGTTGGTTCATTTTGGTGGAACTGCACAAAGGGAGATCTGTGTTCCAATCCTCATCATCCATATTGGCGCCATAAAATTCCTTTAGGTAAGAATGATATTTAATGCATGTGTTCATCTCTATTTTCCGTCTGCCATGAGAAAATAATGCTATTTTTTACTAGTACACTTGTACTCCCTCACTGACAAAACCAATTTTGAATTAGAAGGCCAATCATGTACTTGGTTTCACCAACTGGTGAGGAGAAGGAGAAACAGATCATGAAGAGGAAGAAGAAGAATAAACCGTGCCAAGGCGATCTTGCTGAAGCCAGAGGCCTCAGTCGAGGCTATTCAAGGGCTCCGGCAATGACTACCTTACATGTGAGACGATCCTCCAGGGAGCCTTCCACTTCTGTTGTCTCACTTAATTAATTAGGAGTACTTAAGTACCACTAATTTATTACTGCCTAATTTTCCTGTTGGAGTTAAACAAATCTTTAGTAGGACCCTATGATGAATCATGTACGTGTGAATGTTTGTCTATGGAGGTGAATCATGTGGTGGAGCAGGGAGGGAATATTATTAGTGTCATGACATAATAGTGCTATTGTTTTGCATGTCAATTTATTGCCATTAGTTCAATGAGGCAATGTTTTGCGTATTGTCCATCATGAATTTGATGCTACTGTTTGAGTAATATGCTAATGTCTTCTTATCCTTTCTCACTAAGCTAATGAAGGTTTCACCTTGTTCCTACTTGTGCAAACAGGGATCATGTTGTGCCAATCATACATTTTAGTGGAACTACACAAGACAATACAATGAAGCTGTATCCCAGCCGATTGCTTTAACTCTGCTGGAAGTTCTTGATAATCTTCGATATAATCTCAACCTTTGGTAAACAAGAGTGATTTCAACCATACATTTGAAGTGCACAAAATATATACTATTGTGTGATTCCGGTGAGTGCTTTATCATCTCTTATGGGACTACATGAATAAGCTTTTTTCTCAGGTTGGTGCAGGCCTAAGGCCTTCATCCATATTAGTTTGTTGTCATCTCTATTTGTATCGTACTCTTGTCATGAGAAACTCCTTTATCTTTGCACTTTTAAGTTTTGCAACCTATGATAAATGGCAATGCTTTGAGTGTTGAGTTGAGCTAATTGGCACCGATTAAATAAACTAATACCTCTCTTTAAGCAAGACTACTATGTTGCTAACTTTACCTATTAAGATAATGAGGGTGCTTCTATTTGTTAGTGTATGTTTCATCAACTAGTCCCACTATTACAGTAATCTCACTCAATATATGTGCCAGCGAGGATGCTCAATTTTGGTGGAACTACACAAAACTTTGGGTGCTTCATTGCCTCGGCAACTTCTGTCCTTTCTGTCGATCGCTAATCTCCGCTTGCTTTCTTCCTTCTTTGTCGATTCGCTCGGCTTATCTCGGCTTCGGTCAAAGGAAATAGTAATTGATATGCTACCTCACACGGGTTGGTACTGGTCTTTATCCTGATTATTGTGCTGTCATATGTATTGGTAATTTAGTATTGTGCTACTGTTTGCGATTTCATAAAGGAGTAATTTGGAACCTGAACTCATGAGCAAATCATTACATCGGGTGATTTCAGTAGAACTGCACAAAATGATCAGATGGACAGGTACTTATGCTGCTGCTATGTACTCCAAAGTTCACTCAGACAAGCAACGATGTTGACAAGAAGTGCCTATATTCATTCGAGTATCAACCGGCGTCAACCAATTGTCAAACTCCAAGTATTAGGAGAGTGAACACCAAAAATATTGCTTGGTGCATAGCCCAGAAAAATGCAGTCCAGTCTTTGGTCCCAACTTCTTCCTTTTGGTTATCGGCACATATGGTAGCGAACTATATGGCATGGAGTCTAAAGATTCAGACAAGTTGGTTCACGCGTATATTCATCGGCACGTAATCAGTCCGCACGCCAAGGATGCTCCATTTCAGTTGAACTACACAAAAAATTGGGTGGTTCATTTTCTCAACCGCCTCTTTCTCTAAATCGCAATGTAGAATTTTGGCGAGATCTGGGACCAAGATGAGCCGATAAACTAGTTGGATGAAAGTAGTGGCCAAGTTGCTCAAACCTCCCTTGGCACGAGGCCACTATTTGAGGATAAACCTATAAGCAAAGTTCAGATTATGCATGCTGCCTCTTATGTACTCGAAAGTTTACTCGTACAAGAACTAATTTTAGCAAGAAGTACCTCCGATTGAACACCATTTACCAGTCTGTACCCTAGGTAATTAAAGTTCATCCATGGATCATATTGGTTGTGATCTCAATCATTTGGATGCATAAACATACTGAACATGTGTATATCTGAATCTTTTTGTGAATTATGTATGAATATTGTCGTGTGATCTATCAATCATTTGGATGCATAGATATGCTGAGCTTGTGCATAATGATTCCTCCACCTGACATCAGGGACCCACCAAAAGGGCCTCTGTATTTCGCGAAAAAACGTTAACGCCACTGGCAGCTCGGACCCACCAGCTATATCTTCGCACGCAAGGAAGTGCCTCCTTATTACGCACAAAAAAATGAATACTCCGCCTGTTAGCTGGAACCCAGTATAGTGGCAGGCTGACTTGTGGGCCTACTAAGTTGACGGGGAAGGAGGGCTTTGTCAACTTAGTCAATATGCACGATTCTAGCTCCAGTGACCGTACGTTGTCCATCCAACGGTCGTAGTGCTTCTTCAACCTCTGGTCTTCTTGCTCTAGCCGCCCAAACCAGCGCTGCTCTTGCATCGTGCTCCTGCTTCCCGTGGCCGGCTGCGATGCGGCGGAGGCCTCACCGCCCCCTACTACTCCCACCGCTGGCCAGGCCATCCCTCTACTCACCCACACCCCCTGCTATTCTGCGATGACGGCAGCCTCACACCGCAGCGAACCAGTGAACCCTCGTACTCCTCTACGCGTGGGCATCCACTGCCGCGTCTTCCCCGGCTCCATGTCGTCCCCTTCCTAGGCCTCACCGTCGTCCACCGCCCTGGTGCTCTCGGCGCGGCGTGGTCAGCGTGGTCATGGAGCGGCTTCCATCGGACGTGGATATGCGTGGAGAGGCCGACAGCTTGGTCCACGGCCGCAGCAAGGAAGTGCCTCCTTATTACGTGCAAAATAATTATTCCTCCACCTGACAGTAGGGACCCACCGAACGGGCCACCGTATTTCGTGAAAAAAATGATTCGCCCCCTTGACTGCTGGGACCCACCAGCTACATCTTCGCATGCAAGGAAGTGCGTCCGGGCAAAAAAAAACGATTTGCCCCCCTGACTGCTGGGACCCACCAGCAGCATCTTAGCATGCAAGGAAGTGCGTCCGGGCAAAAAAATGATTAAGCCCCATTGCTGGGACCCACCAGCTACATCTTCGCAGTAAGGAAGTGCGGCGGTCGGGACCCACCTGGTCAAAGCGTACGTAGCGTTGTCATTCTGGTCGCGAATGTGTACGTACATACTGGTCGATGTAGAGGCGCGCACGTGTCGTAGATGTAGAGGGGCGCACGTGTCATAGTAGAGGCGCGCACGTAGCATGTACATGTACGTACAGCGGCGAGGGTGCAAGAAAGAAAATACAGCCACGTACGTACATACGGGCAGGGTCTCGAATGCCTACTCGCGTATACGTACATGAATGGGTCGAAACGGAGAAACAGCGTCGTCGTCGTGTTCATGGGGAGCCAACCGGCTGGGTCGGAACGGAATGCGTTGTCGTGTTCATCGGGAGGGCTTGGACGGAACAGGCGATGGAAACGAAGCCTGGCGTACCTCACAACGGAGGAAACGGCCTTGTGTTCGACCGGCCACGTTCAAAACGGGATCCTGTTCATCGGGAGGGGCTGGCGTCCGACAACGAGGAAGCGGACCTCCCACGGTAAACGGGGTCTGTTGATCGGGAGGTGTGGCGTACCACAAAAGCGGAGGAAGCGGACCTCCTACGGTCGAAACGGGGGTCCTGTTGATCGGGAGGGGTGTGGTGTATGATACGTCTCCGTCGTATCTACTTTTCCAAACACTTTTGCCCTTGTTTTGGACTCTAACTTGTATGATTTGAATGGAACTAACCCGGACTGACGCTGTTTTCACCAGAATTGCCATGGTGTTGTTTTATGTGCAGAAAACAAAAGTTCTCGGAATGACCTGAAACTCCACGGAATATCTTAGAAAAAATAATAAAAAATCCTCGCCAAAGATGAAGACCAGGGGGCCCACACCCTGTCCACGAGGGTGGGGGGCGCGCCCCTCCCCCCTGGGTGCGCCGCCCTACCTCGTGGGCCCCCTGGATGCCCTCCGACGCCAACTCCAACTCCATATATTGGCTTTCAGGGAGGAAAAAATCATAGAGAAAGTTCCATCGCGTTTTACGATACGGAGCCGCCGCCAAGCCCTAATCTCTCTCGGGAGGGCTGATCCGGAGTCCGTTCGGGGCTCCGGAGAGGGGGATTCGTCGCCATCGTCATCATCAACCATCCTCCATCACCAATTTCATGATGCTCACCACCGTGCGTGAGTAATTCCATCGTAGGCTTGCTGGACGGTGATGGGTTGGATGAGATTTATCATGTAATCGAGTTACTTTTGTTAGGGTTTGATCCCTATTATCCATTATGTTCTGAGATTGATGTTGCTATGACTTTGCTATGCTTAATGCTTGTCACTAGGGCCCGAGTGCCATGATTTCAGATCTGAACCTATTATGCTTTCATGAATATATGTGTGTTCTTGATCCTATCTTGCAAGTCTATAGTCACCTACTATGTGTTATGACCACTCCCCGAAGTGACAATAATCGGGACCACTCCCGGTGATGACCATAGTTTGAGGAGTTCATGTATTCACTATGTGCTAATGCTTTGTTCCGATTCTCTATTAAAAGGAGGCCTTAATATCCCTTAGTTTCCAATAGGACCCCGCTACCACGGGAGGGTAGGACAAAAGATGTCATGCAAGTTCTTTTCCATAAGCATGTATGACCATATACGGAATACATGCCTACATTACATTGATGAACTGGAGCTAGTTCTGTGTCACCCTATGTTGTAACTGTTACATGACGAACCACATCCGGCATAATTATCCATCACTGATCCAGTGCCTACGAGTTTTCCATATACTGGTTTACGCTTATTTACTTTCCGTTGCTACTGTTATCATCACTACAAAAATACCAAAAACATTACTTTTGCTGTCTTTACCTTTGTTACAGTTACCATCACTATCATATTACTTCGCTACTAAACAGTTTGTTGCAGATACTAAGTTTCCAGGTGTGGTTGAATTGACAACTCAACTGCTAATACTTGAGAATATTCTTTGGCTCCCCTTGTGTCGAATCAACAAATTTGGGTTGAATACTCTACCCTCAAAAAATGTTGCGACCCCTATACTTGTGGGTTATCAGTGTACCGCAAAACGGAGGAAACAGACCTCCTACGGTCGAAACGGGGGTCCTGTTGATCGGGAGGGATATTGCGTACCGCAAAATGGACGAAATGGACTTGTGTTGGAGCGCTACGGTCGAAACGGGGTTCCTGTTCATCGGGAGGGGTGTGGCGTACCGCAAAACGGGACTCCACGGGATACTGTTCATCTCCACCGTCGACCTCCTCCAGCCTCCACGGGCTACCGTCGACCTCCTCCAGCCTCCACGGGCTCCTGTTGATCCAGCCTCCACCGCGCTACTCCACCGCTCATGTTCAACCACCCTCCACGGGCACCCCTCCACCGCCGATCGCTCATCCAGCCCTCCACACCACAGGTCCTGTTCAACCACCCCACCACGGCCACCCCTCCACCGTCTCATCGTTCATTCAGCCCTCCACACCACGGGTCCTGTTCATCCGGAGGCAACGCCACCGCCACTTTATTCATCCAACCCCCGCAACACTCACTTTGTTCATCCCATTGATCGGCTTGATTAGCAGCGAGAGCGAATGAATCGCTCCATCGGGTTCGATTAACAGCCATCGATCGATCCCTCGGGTTCAGAACGCGTAGCTGCGGTGCAGGTCGCTTTCGGGTTGATTAGAACCCAACGCCTCGCTTCGGGTTCGATTAGATCCAACGCCGCACGCACGAGCCGCGTACTGACGAGAGAAACGCGCATCGCCGCCCCGACCACCCACCGTAACCGCAACTCCCGAAATTTTCCTCCCCTCGCTTCTACCACGGTTTTTTCTGTCATGGACGGCCCAAAGAATGTCATGCAGCTGCGTCTCCGCCCGCCCAGACAAAAAGCCCATTTTCATCATGATTTTTTGTCATAGAAGTAGGAGCCCACCACATCTATGATGATCTGAGGTTTTGTCACAATTATCATCATAGAAGTGTCATATGTAAGACAGAAAAAAAATCGTTCGGCCCAAAATGTCACGGATGTGTCTTTTTTTCGTAGTGGGAATAGCTTGCAAAGAGCAACGTAGCCCGCGATGTGCAGAATGGGGCCCGGCGTCAGATTGTGCAGTTGGAGGCCGTAGTACTCCAGAAGACCTTGGAGGAAAGGGTGGATTGGAAACCCGACGCCTCTTATTAAGAAGGATATAAAGCACACTCGCTCCCTGATATGTCTCCAACGTATCTATAATTTTTTATTGTTCCATGCTATTATATTATGTGTTTTGGATGTTTATGGGCTTTATTATCCACTTTTATATTATTTTTGGGACTAACCTATTAACCCGAGCCAGTGCAGTTCTGTTTTTCCCTTGTTTCAGTGTTTCAAAGAAAAGGAATATCAAACAGAGTGAAAACGGAATGAAACCTTCTGGAGAAGTTATTTTTGGAAGTAAAGCTACCCGATAGACTTGGAGTGCACGTCAGGAAAGAAACGAGGGAGCCACGAGGTAGGGGGTGCGCCCACCCCCCTAGGGCGCGCCCTCCACCCTCGTGAGTCCCTCGTGGCTCCCGTGACGTACTTCTTTCACCTATATATACCCATATACCCTAAAAACTTCGGGGAACAGAATAGATCGGGAGTTCCGCCGCCGCAAGCCTCTGTAGCCACCAAAAGTCAATCGGGACCCTGTTCCGGCACCCTGCCGGAGGGGGGAACCCTCACCGGTGGCCATCTTCATCATCCCGGCGATCTCCATGACAAAGAGGGAGTAGTTCACCCTCGGGGCTGAGGGTATGTACCAGTAGCTATGTGTTTGATCTCTCTCTCTCTCTCGTGTTCTTGATTTGGTACGATCTTGATGTATCGCGAGCTTTGCTATTATAGCTAGATCTTATGTTGCTTCTCCCCCTCTACTCTCTTGTAATGGATTAAGTTTTCCCTTTGAAGTAATTTTATCGGATTGAGTCTTTAATGATTTGAGAACACTTGAGGTATGTCTTGTCGTGCGTATCTGTGATGACAATGGGATATCACGTGATTCACTTGATGTATGTTTTGGTGATCAACTTGCGGGTTCCGCCCATGAACCTATGCATAGGGGTTGGCACACGTTTTCATCTTGATTCTCCGATAGAAACTTTGGGGCACTCTTTGAGGTTCTATGTGTTGGTTAAATGGATGAATCTGAGATTGTGTGATGCATATCGTATAATCATACCCACGGATACTTGAGGTGACATTGGAGTATCTAGGTGACATTAGGGTTTTTGTTGATCTGTGTCTTAAGGTGTTATTCTAGTACGAACTCTAGGGATGTTTGTGACACTTATAGGAATAGCCCAACGGATTGATTGGAAAGAATAACTTTGAGGTGGTTTCGCACCCTACCATAATCTCTTCGTTTGTTCTCCGCTATTAGTGACTTTGGAGTGACTCTTTGTTGCATGTTGAGGGATAGTTATATGATCCAATTATGTTATTATTGTTGAGAGAACTTGCACTAGTGAAAGTATGAACCCTAGGCCATGTTTCCTAGCATTGCAATACCGTTTACGCTCACTTTTACCACTTGTTACCTTGCTGTTTTTATATTTTCAGATTAGAAAAACCTATATCTACCATCCATATTGCACTTGTATCACCATCTCTTGGCCGAACTAGTGCACCTATACAATTTATCATTGTATTGGCTGTGTTGGGGACACAAGAGACTCTTTGTTATTTGGTTGCAGGGTTGCTTGAGAGAGACCATCTTCATCCTATGCCTCCCACAGATTGATAAACCTTAGGTCATCCACTTGAGGGAAATTTGCTACTGTCCTACAAACCTCTGCACTTTGAGGCCCAACAACATCTACAAGAAGAAGGTTGCGTAGTAGACATCAAGCTCTTTTCTGGCGCCGTTGCCGGGGAGGTGAGTGCTTAAAGGTATATCTTTAAATCTTGCAATCGAATCTTTTTGTTTCTTGTTTTAGCACTAGTTTAGTTTATAAAAGAAAACCATAAAAAATTGAATTGAGTTTGTCTCATACGCTTCATCTTTTTAATATCTTTCGTGAGTATGATGGAAAGGAAAATTGTGCCAAAGTGTTAGAAGAAGAATGCATTAAAATGTTTAGCACTAAAACTTCGAATGATGAGCATGATTGCAATGTTGTTAGTATGAACTCCTTGAATATCCATGGTACTAATGATGATTGCACTAGTTATGATGAAAATATCTCCTATAAGCATGTCAATTTTTGTGGAGTGCATTGGGTTTGCAAATACACTCCAAATAGGGAAGATAGATATTGCAAGAGGCATAAGCACTTAGAAACTAAATTGTTGCAAGAAAGGCTAGATGTTTGTGCTGAAGATTTAAATTTTCTTAGCCGTACTTGTGAACTTTGCAATGAATGGGGTCATTTAACTATCTGATGCAAATTGTTTCACGATCTAATCATGTCCAAAAATTGCGATGACTTGATTTCCCTTGCACATTATAATGAACTTAGTTTGCTTATGGGCTATGAAGAAATGAAACGTATAACCAACTATCTCCCAGATTTTGCCCGTTATAAATTTCTTGGTTTTGATCTAGAGAAGATTTATATGTATTGTGCGGTGAATTGCATTGAAAATCCTTATATTGCCAATTACATAAAGAAAAGAAAACAAATAGAAGATGAAGAGAATACTAACGAAAGGGAAGAGACTTCCCAATATTCTCCTATTATTTCTTATGATGAATCAGGTAACGAGGAGGAGCCTTCTATTCAACCAATCTCATTAATAAGGAGCTCCAAAAAGAGGATTGAACCCACACATGATGTGGTGAAGAATAAGAAAAGGAAAAGGAAGAGAGGTAAAAAGATATCTCTCCCAAATAATGTTGCTCCTATCATTGTTGTGCCTCATGAAAATGAATCAAAAACAATTATGGAAGATGATGCACTTGATGATGATCTCATTATGCCTATTGCTTGTTGTGATGATTATGATTGGGAAGATAATGATACTTCTTATGATCTTGAAAATCTTTTTGGCACTTGCTTGGAATAATATGATAATTGCTATACTATTGGTGCTATCCATACTATTAATGATCAGAGTGATTATGCTTATGATATGAAAAGGCCCAAGCTTGGGGAAGCTATGTTTGATGATAATGACATATTTGAGAATATATTTGCTGCAATTAATGTTTGTCCCAAGCTTGGGGATGCTACATTTAATGAAGATGATATTTTAGCTTCCCAAGTTTTGATATGCAAAGTTGTTATGATGATAGCATGCCTTCTACTTATGATGATTATATTGATGAAAGTGGGTTTGGGAGAGTGTCAACTTCACGAAGTAGTGATCCCACAATATTGGAGGATGTTGAATCTTATTGTGATAATTATGAAAGTAGATTTGGAGAGGTCATGACTTTATTTAGTTATGTATCCACTATTTCGGAAGAGGTTTCAATCGATTATGATGAGAACAAAGTTGCTACTTATGATGATTATTGTGATGAAACTTATGCTATAAAAAGTAGTGATGATTATATTTATAAAACTTGTCATGATTATGATTCCCCTTTTTCTGAACATTTCTCTTTTAATGTGGAAACAATTTATAGTATTCAAGTCTCTTATGATACTCCCACTATCCCGAATGAGAAGAATTTTGCTTATGTGGAGAGTAGTAAAATTTCTATGCAAGTAGATCATGAAAAGAATGCTTTAGGTGCTGGTTATATTGTTTAATTCATTCATGATGCTACTGAAAATTATTATGAGGGAGGAATATATGCTTGTAGGAATTGCAATAATATCAAGTTTCCTCTCTATGTGCTTAAAGTTTTGAAGTTATGTTTGTTTTGCCTTCCTATGCTAGTTGATTATTGTTCCCATAAGTTGTTTGCTCACAAAATCCGTATGCATAGGAAGCGGGTTAGACTTAAATGTTCTTGTAATGTGTTTCATTATGCTCTCTTTATGTTTCAATTCTTATCTTTTATGTGAGCATCATTGAAATCATCATGCCTAGCTAGGGGCGTTAAACGTTAGCGCTTGTTGGGAGGCAACCCAATTTTATTTTAATTTCTTAATTTTTGCTTCTGTTTAGTCATAAATAACCCATATAGCTTCTGTTTAGATGTGGTTTTGTGTTTTAATTAGTGTTTATGCCAAGTAGAACATTTGGGAAGACTTGGGTGAAGTCTTTATGATCATGCTGTAAAAAACAGAAACTTTAGCACTCACGAGATTAGCTTCAAATTTTTACTGGAGAGTGATATTGTCACGCCCAATATGCGACCCTATCCAAAAGGAACTCGAAGGTCCCACCAAGGATAGACCCGCATATTGAAACGCTTTTGCAAGGTGGATATCATTACATCAACATTACATAATAGGTAGGGATACATACATAAGGCACAAATGCCACAAGAATACATCAACACCATATACAAGATCAACATCCGACTACGGATGAAACATAAACAGAAGCTCAAACGACATCCACCCTGCTAGCCCAGGCTGCCGACCTGGAACCTATCCCCTGATCGAAGAAGAAGCAGAAGGAGAACTCCAAAACATGCAAACATCGCTCTCACGTCATGATCATCGTGAAACCTGTACCTGCAACTGGTGGTGTAGTAATCTGTGAGTCACGAGGACTCAGCAATCCCATTACCATGGGTATCAAGACTAGCAAAGCTTAATGGGAAAGGAAGGGGTAAGGTGGTGAGGTTGCAGCAGCGACTAAGCATATATGGTGGCTAACAAACGCAAATGAGGCGAGAAGAGAAACAAAGGAACGGTCGTCAACTAGTAATGATCAAGAAGTGATCCCGAGCTCCTACTTACGCCGACATAACCCGAAACCGTGTTCTCCTCTCGATCAACCCGAAAAGAGACACTCACGGTTACGCTTTACGGTTGGTGTATTTTAGAAGAGTTTGCTTCAAGTTACTACAACCGGATATTAACAAATTCCCATCGCCACATAACCGCAGGCACGGCTCTCGGAAGTTTATACCTGCAGGGTGTCCCAACTTAGCCCATGATAAGCTCTCGCGATCAACGAAGGATATTCCTTCTCCCGGGAAGACCCGATCAGTCTCGGAATCCGGCTACAAGACATTTCGACAAAGAATAAAACAAGACCAGCAAAGCCCCGGATGTGCCGACAAATCCCGATAGGAGTCACACGTACCTCGTTCTCGTGGCACACCGGATGAGCGAAGCGTCTGAGAACCGACGTAACCCAAGTTGCCAAGGAATGGTCCCGACGATGCTCTAGTTTGGACCAACACTCGAAGGAGCACCGCCCGGGGGTAAATAAAGATGACCCTCGGGCTCCGAAACCCAAGGGAAAAAGGGCATAGGTGAGGCAAATGGTAAAACCAATGTTGGGCCTTCTTTGGAGAGTCTTATTCAAAGCGAACTGTCAAGGGGTCCCATAAATCACCCGACCGCGTTAGGGACGCAAAATCAGGGAACATAACACCGATATGACGGAAACTAGGGCGGCAAGAGTGGAACAAAACACCAGGCATAAGGCCGAGCCTTCCACCCTTTACCAAGTATATAGATGCATTAATTAAACAATAGATATTGTGATATCCCAACAAGTAAACATGTTCCAACAAGGAACAACATCTCCATGTTCCAACAAGGAACAAACTTCATCTTCACCTGCAACTAACAATGCTATAAGAGGGGCTGAGCAAAGCGGTAACATAGCCAAACAACGGTTTGCTAGGAAGGGTGACAAAGGTTAGAGGCTGACATGGCAATTAGGTAGGCTTGAGCAGCAAGTGATAGGTAACGCAGCATAGCGAAAGAACGAAGCAACTAGCATAGCAATGATAGTAGTGAGATCCAGGGTAGCGGTCATCTTGCCTGAAATCCCGCAAGGAAGAAGAACGAGTCCATGAAGAAGACGAACGGATGAAGCCGAGCCAAGCATAGACGAACGAATCCTCACGATCGCAACGAAACGGAAACTAACAAGAAGAAGCACACAACATAGGTAAACACACCACACATGAACAAGGCATGATGCACAAACAAGCATGATGCATGACAAGGGCTACATGAAGCTACTCATGGCAAGAGATGATGCAAACAAGAGCAACACATCAAGACAAGTTTAAATGAGGCGGAAACAACATATAACAATTCGGTAAGTCCTCATATGCAAATTTCGAAATTGGTCCAGATCTGAATAAACCTTATATTCAAGTTGTTAAACAGCAAGTTAAGATGCACCACGATGATCTACACGAAATTCTAGTCAAGTTACATATGGAGTTCATTAGATTGAGACTACGGCCTAGAAGATATGAGCAAAACAAGATAAACATGGCATTGATGCAAAATGCATAAAAACATCAAGCAAACACCTCAAAACATGTATGCAACATGATAATATGAAACTACATGCAAAATCAAGCAAGTTTCATATAGAGCACACTCAAAACGGAGCAACGGTTCAACACATACACTCTATACAAGTTATATCAACAATCTGTCCAAAACAGCAAGTAGGCGTATTGCAAGCATCAAAACAACATGCTACAGGACCTCAACATAATAACAAAAGGCATGGGCATGATGTACAGGTAAAGCATTACAAAATATGAACACTGAACTATCTCCAGAAACAAGTAGAACATGCTCAAAATGACATGGCAAGATTGCAAATAATAACAGTTTCAGGACTTTGGCGTAAATAACATCAAGGTTGCAATGTTTAGAGCTATCAAACAGCATGCTACATTAACTTATCATGGCAAACAAAGGCATGGCATGAATCTACTAATTGCATAGAACAAATGTCCCTTACTGACCATGAGCCAAAAAGGATCAGAAAATATGATGGCACCCATGTAAACATGGCAAGTTATATTACAGATTCATACATGGCAGGAACAACAATAAGTAGGCATGTTGGTGAGCTTGAACCACTCACCACAGAGCAATACATGGCATGGCAAGGCAACTAAAAGTAATAAGACATGGCATAGAAGCTATACATGGCAAGAACAACATCATAGCATACACGGATCAACTACAACAACCTTGGCAAAATTGAATAACATGTAAACAATCTGCCAGGAAACATTTTGTAGCAAAAGTAGAGCTCGATTGACTCAAGCTAGACTACTCCATAATTGCAAACAAGGGCATGGATGGATAGAGCAAGACATGTAGAACAAAACATCCTTACTGAAGTATCTCAAAATATGCATGGATCTCTCGGTAGCATCAAGTTAACATGGCATAAAAATATCAGCAAAACAGGGCTGAAATCAGCAACATCAGGAAGCCTAGTTTGCATGCTTGTGCTAGTCACCACAGAGGTCACAAAAATACATGGCATACACCCCTGGAAAGATGGCATGGCATATTACAAAACACATGTAGCACTCAAGTTCATAGGGTGCACACATCAATCATGGCAAAAATGACAAAAGTGCATGTTCTGTTAAGAAACAGAAAATAACATCACATAGCACTCTTCTAACAGCATTTCGGGCACCAAGATGAGCTCAAATGAAAATGATGCAATTAGTTGAAATGATCTACTCATCGAGACGAACATTTTGACATATTACACACGCAAAACGGAGCTACGGATGCAGAGTTATGGCATGATGAAAATGCATGAAAAAAATGACAGGAAAAGGACAGCAGTTTCGGGGAAGGGGAAAGTCAACCTCCGTGCACGGTTACCGAGGCAGGCCGGATCGGGGCTCGCCGGAGTTCGGCGCCGGAGTCGGGGGAGAGGCCCGGAGGAGGAGGCCGCCCGGCGGGCGAAGCGGAGGCGGGACTCGCCGGCGTGGGCGGGAGGCTTGGCGGCGACCGGAGCGGTGGCGCGCCGGTGGGTGAGTCGCCGAGCGCCTTGGCTCGATGGAGGAGGGCGGCGGCTCAGCAGCAGCGCCGCTGGGAGACGGCGGGCGCTTGGCCTTGGCGCGGCGGGCGGAGAAGACAACGTCGGCGGGCGGCGGGGCAGGCGGCGGGCGCGGCGCAGGCGGCGGCGGCGGCGGCGGGCACGATGGGTCGGGCGGGCCTGACGGCAAGGCGGCGGCGGATCTGGGCCCGCTGGCCCGATCCGGGTCCTGGCCGGGCGGCGGCGGGGCGGCGCGGCGCCGACGTGTCGCCTCTGGTTGGGCGGGGGCGGCGGCGCGAGGTGGCGGCCTCGATTGGCGGGCGGCGTGGCGGTGGACACGCCCGTGAAGTTGGGCGTGTCCCGGCGCGAGGTTGAAGGAGGCTAGGGTTAGGGGCGAAATAGACCGCAAATTTCGGGGGAGGGGGCTATAAATAGATTTCTGGGAGCTAGGAGAGTCCAAATGAGGTGCGGTTTTCGGCCACGCGATCGTGATCGAACGACCGAGAGCATGGACGGGAGTTTGGTGGGTTTTGGGCCACTTTTAAAGGGGTGTTCGGCTGCACACAAAAGAGGCCTTTACGGTTACCCGGTTAACCGTTGGAGTATCAAACGACCTCCAAATGACCCGAAACTTGACAGGCGGTCTACCGGTGCTATACCAAGGCCGCTTGACAAACCTCGGTCCATTCCGAGAACGTTTAACACCTGCACACGAAAAGAGGTTAAAGAGTGCGCCGGGAGACATAGGAGTTCCGAATTGCAAAACGGACAATGGGGAAAATGCTCGGATGCATGAGACGAACACGTATGCAAAATGAAATGCACATGATGACATGATATGAAATGCAGATGATGACATGGCAAAGTGCAACACGCAAGCAAATGACATGGCAACGACAGCGCATAACTGGCAGACACCTGGCGCATCGAATCCGGGACGTTACAACACTCCTCCACTAACAAGAGATCTTGTCCCGAGATCTTAGGACCGAGACGGAAGGGAAAAAGGATGAGGTGAAACAAGAACTCAAGAGAAGAAGAAAAGAATCGAGAGCACTCGAGAAGAAGAGAGGAACGACGAGAATTCCGAGAATCGAAAGCTCACGGAATCAGATAGACTATGAAACAACTCGGTTAGAACGAGATGAGAAGCGAATAAGACTGAAAGAATTTAGGCAACACTCCGGTTGAACAAGGAAAGAATAGAACACGAACTTCACAAGATGGAATGGCACTTGACGACATAAGCAACGCAATACCTCTGGAAGAATTGAAAAAAATTGAATGAAAAGAACTTAGAAGGAAGGATTGAATGAAATTGTTGAGAAAATCAACAACGAAAGAAAGCTTGTTGTGGTCTTATAGGTAACATCTCGAGATCAAGAGGTGATAACCGGCCACAAATGGAAATGATTGGATAACTGAGAAGAACGAAGAAATGCAAAACTCCATTTCAAAAGAATATGGAGAATTAATTGCACATCGAGACGCGAGAAGAAAAGATATCTGAACTCCACCAACAAGAATCTTGATGAACACTTGAAGAGTGAATTAAAGCATGAAGAACCACCATGAAGAACTCCGTTGACAAAAAGATGATGAGATAGAATGAAAGATGAAAAGGATAAGATGAGCCTTGCGATGATTTAGATGGAGGTTCCGGCGAAAAGGCTGAGGAAATTGAACTCCGGAAAAGAAAAGATGAAAAGACTTGGAACTAGAATTTATTCATCAAGAACAAACTCTGAAGGAAGGGATTACTCACTCGATGAAAGAAGAATAAGAATTACGTTATACTTATCCTTCATCAATTAAATTGATGAGAAGCAATGGATTTTGCAAATTACTTATTCTTCTTGAAAAAGAATTGAGAAGTGACATATCGCAAACTTGAGAAAGTCTTCATGAACCACCGGTAGGATTGGGAAGAACGAATGAATTAATGTGATAATCAAAGAAAAAGAATCTTGAACGAACCACCATAAGAAATCAAGAATGACTGATGAACGAGAATGAATCGCCGGGAAGACTTAGAAGAACAAATATGCTCGAGGGGATTTAGATGCAAAAGAACAAAGAGATCATGAGCTGGTTGAAGAATATTGAGATGAACGAAGCTGAAAACTTGGAACGAAGAAATATTCCGAAAAGATGACCTCCGGATGATCGAGACAGAAAACAACTCCTGAAATACTCCGGATGGATGAAAAGAATTTGCATGACTAGAAACAATTAGATAGGATAACATCGAGCTAGCATCACAAATCTTCGGGAGAACGGACAAGATTTCAGAGAAATCTCCTTCGGTCTTCAAAAGACGATGAGAAACACCATCGAAATTACTGAGATACTCCGGGAGAATGAAAAGCGAGGAGGTTGAGCCCACAATGAAAATGATTCGAAATCGATCTTGGAAAAGGCAAGTGACTGATGATATTCATTCTTACGTCACACTTGAAAAGAATGAGAATAGCTCCGGGGAAATTAAAAGAGTCAGGTAAGATCCTGGGAAAGACCTGTGGGTTAGGGCCCACTAAAAAAAACAGCGTTGGAAAGGATGTTGAACAAATAGATGATGCACCGGAAGAACTGAAATATTTGGATGAGGTGACAACCTCGAATTAATTGGAACACAGACGAATCTCCTGGGATGTCTTCAGAACTCCAGAATGATAAACTGGCGAGAGACGAACGAGCAAAGAGAACACTTCGAAGGAAAAGAATATGATTAACCCGAAAAAACTTGAATTGAGTGCACCGGAAAAGGAAGAGATGAAGAATGACGAACGAGACGAGAATTCACCGGTTGAAATGATTGAGGGAAGACTGAAGAGGCTCCACACAAATGAAATTTATGGTCGGAAGAAACTCGAACTCCGGGAATAATAGGGTGGGAGGGCGGGAAAAACAAAGGCAACTTTGAAGGGGAAACCGACGAATATCTTGAAGAGGAAACACCGGTTGAAATCATTGAGGAAAGGAAGCAAAAACTTCACACGAGTAGAATGGATACTCGATTACGGACTCCGGTTCGGAAAAGAAGGGAGGGAGGGTGGGCGTGAAAAACAAAGACAACTTCGGATAGGGAAACAACATCGATCGAAAATAGCTGAGGATTGAACTTGCAAAGATGAAGGGGATTCGAGTCGACTTGACGAGAAATGCACCGGATGCAAAGAGCTGAGGAACAACGATCGAAGAACCACCTGCGTGATCCTAAAGAAAATTTGAAGGGGAAGAGGAGTAATTCAAAACACCTACGTCAAGATTCTTTACCAGAGCAACGAAGGGGCTGAGGAGTAAAAAGAATTCCTACTCTCCGATATAACTAGACTCCGAAAACAGTTTTTCTTCTAGACTCGACAGCGGCCAAACTACACGATCAATCAAGGGGGCTCCTAGGGTCAGTCGAGGCTCTGATAGCAACTTGTCACGCCCAATATGCGACCCTATCCAAAAGGAACTCGAAGGTCCCACCAAGGATAGACCCGCATATTGAAACGCTTTTGCAAGGTGGATATCATTACATCAACATTACATAATAGGTAGGGATACATACATAAGGCACAAATGCCACAAGAATACATCAACACCATATACAAGATCAACATCCGACTACGGATGAAACATAAACAGAAGCTCAAACGACATCCACCCTGCTAGCCCAGGCTGCCGACCTGGAACCTATCCCCTGATCGAAGAAGAAGCAGAAGGAGAACTCCAAAACATGCAAACATCGCTCTCACGTCATGATCATCGTGAAACCTGTACCTGCAACTGGTGGTGTAGTAATCTGTGAGTCACGAGGACTCAGCAATCCCATTACCATGGGTATCAAGACTAGCAAAGCTTAATGGGAAAGGAAGGGGTAAGGTGGTGAGGTTGCAGCAGCAACTAAGCATATATGGTGGCTAACAAACGCAAATGAGAGCGAGAAGAGAAACAAAGGAACAGTCGTCAACTAGTAATGATCAAGAAGTGATCCTGAGCTCCTACTTACGTCAGACATAACCCAGAAACCGTGTTCTCCTCTCGATCAACCCGAAAAGAGACACTCACGAGTTACGCTACGGTTGGTGTATTTTAGAAGAGTTTGCTTAAAGTTACTACAACGGATATTAACAAATTCCCATCGCCACATAACTGCAGGCACGGCTCTCGAAAGCTTATACCCTGCAGGGTGTCCCAACTTAGCCCATGATAAGCTCTCGCGATCAACGAAGGATATTCCTTCTCCCGGGAAGACCGATCAGTCTGGAATCCGGCTACAAGACATTTCGACGACAATAAAACAAGACCAGCAAAGCCGCGCGGATGTGCCGACAAATCTGATAGGAGTCGCGTACCTCGTTCTCGGGCACACCGGATGAGCGAAGCGTCTGAGGAACAGCGTAACCCAAGTTGCCAAGGAATGGTCCCGACGGTGCTCTAGTTTGGACCAACACTCGAAGGAGCACCGCCCGGGGGTAAATAAAGATGACCCTCGGGCTCCGAAACCCAAGGGAAAAAGGGCATAGGTGAGGCAAATGGTAAAACCAATGTTGGGCCTTCTTTGGAGGAGTCTTATTCAAAGCGAATTGTCAAGGGGTCCCATAAATCACCCGACCGCGTTAGGGACGCAAAATCAGGGAACATAACACCGATATGACGGAAACTAGGGCGGCAAGAGTGGAACAAAACACGGGCATAAGGCCGAGCCTTCCACCCTTTACCAAGTATATAGATGCATTAATTAAACAATAGATATTGTGATATCCCAACAAGTAAACATGTTCCAACAAGGAACAACATCTCCATGTTCAACAAGGAACAAACTTCATCTTCACTGCAACTAACAACGCTATAAGAGGGGCTGAGCAAAGCGGTAACATAGCCAAACAACGGTTTGCTAGGAAGGGTGACAAAGGTTAGAGGCTGACATGGCAATTAGGTAGGCTTGAGCAGCAAGTGATAGGTAACGCAGCATAGCGAAAGAACGAAGCAACTAGCATAGCAATGATAGTAGTGAGATCCAGGGTAGCGGTCATCTTGCCTGAAATCCCGCAAGGAAGAAGAACGAGTCCATGAAGAAGACGAACGGATGAAGCCGAGCCAAGCGTAGACGAACGAATCCTCACGATCGCAACGAAACGGAAACTAACAAGAAGAAGCACACAACATAGGTAAACACACCACACATGAACAAGGCATGATGCACAAACAAGCATGATGCATGACAAGGGCTACATGAAGCTACTCATGGCAAGAGATGATGTAAACAAGAGCAACACATCAAGACAAGTTTAAATGAGGCCGGAAACAACATATAACAATTCCGGTAAGTCCTCATATGCAAATTTCGAAATTGGTCCAGATCTGAATAAACCTTATATTCAAGTTGTTAAACAGCAAGTTAAGATGCACCACGATGATCTACACGAAATTCTAGTCAAGTTACATATGAAGTTCATTAGATTCGGAGCTACGGCATAGAAGATATGAGCAAAACAAGATAAACATGGCATTGATGCAAAATGCATAAAAACATCAAGCAAACACCTCAAAACATGGATGCAACATGATAATATGAAACTACATGCAAAATCAAGCAAGTTTCATATAGAGCACACTCAAAACGGAGCAACGGTTCAACACATACACTATACAAGTTATATCAACAATCTGTCCAAAACAGCAAGTAGGCGTATCGCAAGCATCAAAACAACATGCTACAGGACCTCAACATAATAACAAAAGGCATGGGCATGATGTACAGGTAAAGCATTACAAAACATGAACACTGAACTATCTCCAGAAACAAGTAGAACATGCTCAAAATGACATGGCAAGATTGCAAATAATAACAGTTTCAGACTTTGGCAGAGATAACATCAGGTTGCAATGTTTAGAGCTATCAAACAGCATGCTACATTAACTTATCATGGCAAACAAAGGCATGGCATGAATCTACTAATTGCATAGAACAAATGTCCCTTACTGACCATGAGCCAAAAAGGATCAGAAAATATGATGGCACCCATGTAAACATGGCAAGTTATATTACAGATTCATACATAGCAGGAACAACAATAAGTAGGCATGTTGGTGAGCTTGAACCACTCACCACAGAGCAATACATGGCATGGAAAGGCAACTAACAGTAATAAGACATGGCATAGAAGCTATACATGGCAAGAACAACATCATAGCATACACGGATCAACTACAACAACCTTGGCAAAATTGAATAACATGTAAACAATCTGCCAGGAAACATTTTGTAGCAAAAGTAGAGCTCGATTGACTCAAGCTAGACTACTCCATAATTGCAAACAAGGGCATGGATGGATAGAGCAATACATGTAGAACAAAACATCCTTACTGAAGTATCTCAAAATATGCATGGATCTCTCGGTAGCATCAAGTTAACATGGCATAAAAATATCAGCAAAACAGGGCTGAAATCAGCAACATCAGGAAGCCTAGTTTGCATGCTTGTGCTAGTAACCACAGAGGTCACAAAAATACATGGCATACACCCCTGGAAAGATGGCATGGCATATTACAAAACACATGTAGCACTCAAGTTCATAGGGTGCACACATCAATCATGGCAAAAATGACAAAGTGCATGTTACATTGTTAAGAAATGAAACTAACATCACATAGCACTCTTCTAACAGCATTTCGGGCACCAAGATGAGCTCAAATGAAAATGATGCAATGAGTTGAAATTATCTACTCATCGAGACGAACATTTTGACATATTACACGCGCAAAAGCAGACTACGGATGCAGAGTTATGGCATGATGAAAATGCATGAAAAATGACGGAAAAGGACTTAGCAGTTTCGGGGAAGGGAAAGTCAACCTCCGTGCACGGTTACGAGGCAGGCGGATGGGGCTCGCCGGAGTTCGGCGCCGAGTCGGGGAGAAGAGGAGGAGGAGGCCGGCGGCGGGCGAAGCGGAGGCGGGACTCGCCGGGCGGGCGGGACGCGGCGTGGCGAGCGGAGCGGTGGCGCACGGCTGGAGTGAGGTCGCCGGAGCGCCGGCTCGATGGAGGAGGGCGGCGGGCTCGGCAGCGCCGCGCTGGGAGACGGCGGGCGCGAGGCCTTGGCGCGCGGGCGGGCGGAGAAAACGCGGCGGCGGCGGCGGCGGGCGGCGGCGGGGCACGCCGGCCGGAGGGCGGGCGGCGGCGAGGCGGCGGCGGCGGCGGCACGATGGGTCGGGCGGGCCCGACGGGCAGGCGGCGGCGGATCTGGGCCCGCGGGCCCGATCCGGTCCCGCGGCCGGCGGCGGCGGGGCGGCGCTGGCGCTGACGTGTCGCCTCTGGTTGGCGTGGGCGGCGCGCGAGGTGGCGGCCTCGATTGGCGGGCGGCGTGGCGGTGGACACGTCCGACGGTTGGACGTGTCCGGCGGCGCGGGGTTGAAGGAGGCTAGGGTTAGGGGCGAAATAGACCGCAAATTTCGGGGGAGGGGGCTATAAATAGATTTCTGGGCGCTAGGAGAGTCCAAATGAGGTGCGGTTTTCGGCCACGCGATCGTGATCGAACGACCGAGAGCATGGACGGGAGTTTGGTGGGTTTTGGGCCACTTTTAAAGGGGTGTTGGGCTGCACACAAAAGAGGCCTTTACGGTTACCCGGTTAACCGTTGGAGTATCAAACGACCTCCAAATGACCCGAAACTTGACAGGCGGTCTACCGGTGCTATACCAAGGCCGCTGGACAAACCTCGGTCCATTCCGAGAATGTTTAACACCTGCACATGAAAAGAGGTAAAAGAGGGCGCCGGGAGACATAGGAGTGCCGGATTGCAAAACGGACAACGGGGAAAATGCTCGGATGCATGAGTCGAACACGTATGCAAAATGAAATGCACGTGATGACATGATATGAAATGCAGATGATGACATGGCAAAGTGCAACACGCAAGCAAATGACATGGCAACGACAGCGCATAACTGGCAGACACCTGGCGCATCGAATCCGGGGCGTTACAGATATTTAGTTGATTCTTTTTGCAGATGATTACTAGACAAATTCCTCAGGTCCAACAATTTATTTTACAACTTTTGGATTTCCAGAAGTATACGTTTGATACAGATTACTACAGACTGTTCTGTTTTTGACAGATTCTGTTTTCATTGTGTTGCTTGCTTATTTTGATGAATCTATGACTAGTAAAATAGTTTATAAACCATATAGAATTTGTAATACATTAGTTTTAACACCAATATAAATAAATAATGAGTTCATTACAGTACCTTGAAGTGGTGTTTTGTTTTCTTTCGCTAACGGAGCTCACGAGATTTTCTGTTAAGTTTTGTGTTGTGAAGTTTTCAAGTTTTGGGTAAAGATTTGATGGAATATGGAATAAGGAGTGGCAAGAGCCTAAGCTTGGGGATGCCCAAGGCACCCCAAGGTAATATTCAAGGACAACCAAGAGCCTAAGCTTGGGGATGCCCCGGATGGCATCCCCTCTTTCGTCTTCGTCTATCGGTAACTTTACTTGGGGCTATATTTTTATTCACCACATGATATGTGTTTTGCTTGGAGCGTCATTTTGTTTTATTTTTCTTTGCTTGTTGTTTGAATAAAATACCAAGATCTGAAATTATTCAATGCGAGAGTCTTCACATAGTTGCATAATTATTCGACTACTCATTGATCTTCACTTATATCTTTCGGAGTGGTTTGTCGTTTGCTCTAGTGCTTCACATATATCTTTTAGAGCACGGTGGTGGATTTGTTTTATAGAAACTGTTGATCTCTCATGCTTCACTTAGATTATTTTGAGAGTCTTAAATAGCATGGTAATTTTCTTAAATAATCCTGATATGCTATGCATACAAGATTTGTAAGAATTCTTATGAGTGTGTTGAATACTAAGAGAAGTTTGATGCTTGATGATTGTTTTGAGATATGGAGGTAGTAATATTAGAGTCATGCTAGTTGGGTAGTTGTGAATTTGATAAATACTTGTGTTAAAGTTTGTGATTCTCGTAGCATGCACGTATGGTGAACCGTTATATGATGAAGTCGGAGCATGATTTATTTATTGGTTGTCTTCCTTATGAGTGGCGGTCGGGGACGAGTGATGATCTTTTCCTGCCAATCTATCCCCCTAGGAGCATGCGCGTAATACTTTGCTTTGATAACTTGTAGATTTTTTGCAATAAGAATATGAGTTCTTTATGACTCATGTTGAGTCCATGGATTATACGCACTTCTCCTCCTTCCACCATTGCTAGCCTCTCTAATACCGCGCACTTTTCGCCGGTATCATACACCCACCATATACCTTCCTCAAAACAGCCACCATACCTACCTATCAGGGCATTTCCATAGCCATTCCGAGATATATTGCCATGCAACTTTCCACCGTTCCGTTTATTATGACATGCTCCATCATTGTCATATTGCTTTGCATGATCGTGTAGTTGACATTGTATTTGTGGCAAAGCCACCGTTCATAATTCTTTCATACATGTCACTCATGAGTCATTGCACATCCCGGTACACCGCCGGAGGCATTCATATAGAGTCATATTTTGTTCTAAGTATCGAGTTGTAATTGTTGAGTTGTAAGAAAATAAAAGTGTAATGATCTTCATTTTTAGAGCATTGTCCCAAGTGAATGATGGAGACTATGATTCCCCCACAAGTCGGGATGAGACTCCGGACGAGAAAAAAGAGAAAATAGGCCAAAAAAGAGAGGAGAAAAGGCCCAAATATAAAAAAATGAGAGAAAAAGAGAGAAGGGACAATGTTACTATCCTTTTACCACACTTGTGCTTTGTAACATCCCAAATTTTCAATTTGGAATGTTATACATAGGTCATTCATGTATATCATATTTTATTGCATCTTCGTTCCGCAATCCTCGAAATCCTAAGCAACTCAAGGACCCTCGGAGAGAGTTGGGGATTTTTTTGGTTTTCATATTTGATTTTTATAAAATACTGAGAACGAGGATTTTTTATTTTAATTATTTTTCTCTCCGGAAAAATATTTCATATTAAAAATAAATGAGGGAGATAATATGACTTCTCCAAAACAATTAAAATATTGGAGGAAAAATATTAAAATCATTATTTGGATTTTATTTGATTTTATTTGGATTTTATTTGTGTTAGAAAAATTGCACGTTTTCAAAATTTGCATTTTAGGGGCCAAGAAAATATTCATCTCGTTCTAAAATATTTCATTTAGATGGTGAAAATTTGTTTTGGCATTTTAGATTTTATTTTATTTTGTAGGAGTTTTTCGTCATGGAATTATTTTAAAAAAAATATCTCGCTACTCGACAAGGCCTAGGGCCCACCCGAGCAGCCGGCCCGGTCGAGCCGCCGCCGCAGATCTGTGGCTGCCGCCCGCCGCCACTCGGACCGAGTCCGAGTTGGACTCCGCCTCGCCGCCGCCTTGCCCCCTCCTCCAAGCCGAGCCCCCCCTCTCTTAAATCCCCCCGCCGTCACCATCCACCACCACCACCGCCGCCACCCGAGCCGCCCGAGCCGGAGCAGCCCCAGCCGCCGCCGCCTCCGTCGCCGCGGTGCCCGCCGCCCTGCGACACCCCACGCCACGCCGGAGCCCTGCCTCGCCGGACCTCTCGCCAGAGGTATCCGCCGGATCCGAGACCGCCGGTTTTAAAAAAAACGTTCGGTTTATTTTTTTTCGAAACCCTAGTTTTCATTTTTTAAATAGATCAGTTTTTCTCCGGCTTACTTATTTAGCGAGCGTTCGCTCGTTCGTTTGTTTTAACGAACGCGTTCTTCTTTTAGGTTCCGTTAACGAACATTCGTTCGTTAACCTGTTCGTCGTTTTTCTTTTTATCGGATTTATTCCGTGATTTTTCTGATCGCGATTTCTGATCCGATGTTCGATCTAGTATAACTTTTCGCTCGTTTATCGGAATCAGGTGATTCAAGCGCCTGGAGTTTCGTCTCGAACCCCTCTTTCCGAATAACCAACTCAAACAAGTTTTTGCCTCTGTAAAATTTGACCCTAGTTCAGATTAGTAAACAGATCTTATTTCTTTCGCTGTTCGAGTTTCGTTGCTTCGTTTGGTTTGATTCTTGTTGCGAACCGGAGTTCTTAAGTTGAACTTTCTGGTCAGCCTTTTCTATTTGAGTTTCGCTTGTGCATCTTTGCTTGTTGCTTATGTATGTATTGTTTGCTTGCGATAGAATTCCCGGAGTGCGAAGCGTGCTACTACGAGTCTCTAGGATTCACGGATCGTCAGCAAGGCAAGTAACACATTGATCATACTCTTTTCATACCCAGTTTTTATGCATTAGTTTCAATCCTCAAACATTGCATGATTAGGATGTCATTAACTTGTGGGTTGGGAAGTAGTAGTTGAGGTAGAACCTATTGCCCCGTTACTATCAAACCCTTGGGAGTTACTTCTGCGTGTTGCTTATATTGCTATGCTATGCTCGTAGACGTGGTTGGGTTTGAGTGAATCCATGACAGATGTGAGATTGTTAATTAATGGTTTAATTTAAGGTGGCAACTTTAATACACATCTGGGTGGATTGAGGCACCTGGGGAACCCAGTGTTGTCTGTTTTATTTTTGGAAATCCCGGGGTACCCGTGTGATCTTCCTATGGACCGCCACCCAGGCTCAAAGGGAACTGAGATTATTCATGCTAGAAACTTCCGTGTGCAGCCACAAGCTACTATGGGCTCTAGCATAGTTGAGTAAGTTACGTGAAGCTCTTGAAGAGGTAGATCAGCAGGTAGTGGGTTTTGTAGGTTTGGTATGGTCTACCCGGAGTAGAGAGTTAATGTTTCTGAAAGACTATGTCTCGGTCATCCGTTTCTCAAACACCATGCAGTGCAAGAAATCAACGGAGGTGATCGAGTCTTGCGGGGAAAACTGCGCAAACCTCTGCAGAGTGTACAATCTAATCATGGTTAGCCGTGTCCCGGGTTATGGACAAATCTGAGTATCTAGTACTTGAGTATTCACATGTATCTCATCACTCTTAATTAATATTGTTGGGTTGTTAACTACTTTAATTGGGATTGAGTTGGGGTTATACCTTCTCAATGATGTTTCAACCACCATGATAGTTAAATAAAATTTATTCCTCTGTTGTAGGGAAAAATTGGCTTTTCGCAAAACCATAACCATAGAGCTTTCCACCAGCCAAATATGCATGTAGTGATAGCATTATTCTATTCTTGCTCTATTGTGTTATCTTGCTTGACATATTCCATGTGCTGGCCCGTTCTCGAGCTGCAACGTATTATGTTGCAGACTTTTCGAACGAGGAGTAAGGTTAGTAGGTCATTGCCGTGCAGCTCAGCTATGCCGTTGGAGTTGATGGACTCACTTTATCTTCCAAGCCTTCATTGTTATCGCATTAGATGGCCTTAAGCCATATTATTGTAATAAGTTCTCTTTTGAGACATTCGATGTAATAAGTGTGTGATTGCTACTCTGTTATAAATCCTTGAGTCTTGTGTGTGTCAAGATTATCGATCCGAGGATGACATGAAACACGAGACTTGACCATCCGAGGTCGGGTCGCTACAAGATGGTATCAGAGCACACGCTGAGTGTAGGACACGACCACTAAGATAAACCATAGGTCACTCTTCTCTACTCATTTCTGACTCCTCTCCATTTTTCCACTCCTTAGGATGACGGAGATGAAGAACAAGTTTGCACAACTGGATGAAGACACACCTTTTGGACGCCACTTGAAGGAGGTCACTAGGTACTTGAACATTGGAATACCAAGCTTCATCGGGACGTACAACGCCACCTTACCAGAAGAGGAGCGCTGGATGATTCAAGTACAAGTTCCAGGAAGGACGTTCTCGCCAACTTCTAAGCCCATAGAGTTTTCTTTCGAAGCACCCACCTGGAGTCTAGGCAAGAGTATGGCAGCTCACATTACCATGGGACGCTTTGGAGAAGTCTACAACAGGGAGCTTAAAGACACCATCTATCAAATATTTGGGCGCCGAGACGAGCAATGGGAAGTAATCAACACCAAGAAGGATAGATCCATTGCAGCTTTCATCCAGGAGCTAAACCAGCACATTTGACGTCAAGAGAACCAGATGTGCGCAGATATGATGGAAATGAAGAAGGCGAAGACCAGGATCATCGAGCTGGAGGAAGAACTCAAGTTTACGCGTGATGGATATGAGGAGGAAATCAAGACACTACTGGAGAAGAATGACCACCTCGTTAAGAAGATCAGAGTATTCATGGGAGGACCAGCACCGGAAGAAGAGGAGGAAGATCCCACTTGCCCGGACAACTACATCATCATCGACGACACCGATTCTTATCCAAGTGATGATGACTACGAAGACGAAGCTGGAGCAGACATCATGGAGTCTTCCACCGATCAAAATTTTTAGATGACCACCATATATTAGTAGTATTTCCCCCATGTATCTAATAGTAGTTGAGCACTTTTGCGATAGTTCTAGATCGTTTGTATGCCCTTGCTTGATTGATTGAGTGAAATGATTGTGTTTGCCTCATATGCATATGGGTAGTGTTTTCTCATTAGACCTTTTTCTCTATTCTAATCTCTTCCATCTAAACCCTCAGATGCCTCCGAGACGTGACACCGGATTTGTTTTTCCACCGGAACTCACCCAGTTGATCCAGCAGCAAAATGCCTTGATGCAATTGCTAGTTCAGAACCAGGGCAACAACAACAACAATAACCCGCCGCCAGTGGACAATTTAGCCCGTTTCCTGAGGTTACAACCGCCGGTGTTTTCCAGTAGCACCGAGCCAATAGTTGCTGATGATTGGCTACGCCGTATTGGAAGGGAGTTAATCACCGCTGGATGCACGGATGCTGAGAAGGTGCGCTTTGCCGCACATCAATTGGATGGACCAGCAGCCGCATGGTGGGAGAATTAGACGGCTACTTTTCCCATAGCCAATGTCACTTGGGACCAGTTTCAGCAAGCTATTCGCACGGCCCATGTCTCAACTGGAGCCATGCAGATGAAGAAGCGTGAGTTTTGCAACTTACGCCAGGGGAACCGTACTGTAGCTCAGTACGTGGATGATTTTAGTAAGTTATCACGCTACGCCCCTGATGATGTGGCCACAGATGCCGCGAAGCAGGAGAAGTTTATGGAAGGGCTGAACGATGAGATGAGCATGCAGTTGATGGTGGCAACTTTAA
The DNA here is from genome assembly GCA_021605205.1 of Aegilops longissima. Lineage (NCBI taxonomy): Eukaryota > Viridiplantae > Streptophyta > Magnoliopsida > Poales > Poaceae > Aegilops > Aegilops longissima. Next base: position 431,969,268 of record CM038681.1, on the reverse strand, counting down.
ACAACTACCAGGAGTTGGTAGACAAGGCCCTTATGATTGAAGGGAAGCAGCAGCAAATTGAGAGCCGTAAGAGGAAATATGGACAAGGGAAGTACAACTCAGGAGCTCAACAGAAGCCTCGCTTAACCCCAAACTCGGGAGGACTTGTTCATAATCATGGAGGTCACAACCACACTGGAGGAGGATCGCATAACCACAATGGTGCTAAGAATGGGAATGGGAACGGAGTTAATAACAATCAGAACAGCTCCAACCCCTCTACAACCGCCAAAAGGGACCTAAGTCAAGTTACTTGCTTTAAGTGCGGGAAAGACAGGGAACTATGCCAATGATTGCCCTGAAGGAAGGAATGGAAACGGAAATGGAAGCGCTGGAAAGAAGCCCAATCCATTCAACAAAGGACAAGTGAACCACGTTAACGTGGAGGAAGTTGAAGAGCAGCCGGACGCGGTAATAGGTAAGTTTTTGGTTAAGTCATTTATCGCTCTTGTTCTTTTCGATACTGGTGCATCGCATTCATACATATCAAGGGGATTTGTGGACAAGTTTAAGCTACCAACCCAAACCCTTAGGACCCCTCTTTTAGTGAGCTCGCCTGGAGCAGAGTACATGGCTAGCCGATGGTGCACCCAGATACCCCTAACCATTGGCACGCATTTTTTTTCGTCTGACCTAATTATCTTGGAGTCGCAAGGATTGGATGTGATATTAGGTATGGACTGGATGTCAAAGTATGGAGGAAGCATTGACTGTGCTAGCAAATCAATTTATCTTACCACCCCGAAGGGAAAAAGGATTAAGTATGTATCTAGGCATGTGCCTAGGAGGAGCCAAGTGAATGCCCTCACGGGAGTTGTACAGGAGGAAGTGCATGTAGTAAATGATTTTCCGAATGTTTTCCCAGAGGAGTTACCAGGCATGCCACCGGATCGAGACATCGAGTTCCTGATAGAGTTATTGCCAGGTACAGGGCCAATATCCAAGAGACCCTATCGGATGCCCGCAAATGATCTGGAGGAAATTAAGAAACAGATCAAGGAGTTATTGGAGAAAGGTTATATTCGAAGGAGTTCATCACCTTGGGGAGCACCAATACTTTTGGTCGAGAAGAAGGATAAATCCCTGAGGATGGTCGTTGATTACCAAGCCTTGAATGAAGTAACGATAAAGAACAAGTATCCACTACCGATAATCAATGATCTGTTTGATCAGTTGCAAGGAGCTAAGGTGTTTTCGAAGATTGATCTTCAATCAGGATACCATCAGTTGAAGATCCGAGAGAAGGATATACCGAAGACAGCGTTTACCACGCGGTATGGACTATACGAGTATACGGTCATGTCGTTTGGACTGACTAACGCCCCTTCCTATTTCATAAGCATGATGAACAAGGTGTTCATGGAGTATTTGGACAAGTTTGTTGTGGTGTTCATTGATGATATTATGGTATACTCGAAGAACGAAGAGGAGCACAAGGAACACTTGCGTTTAGTTCTCGAGAAACTCAGGGAACACCAGTTATACGCCAAATTCAGCAAGTGCGAGTTTTGGTTGAAGGAAGTTGGATTTCTTGGGCATGTTATATCAGGAGAAGGTATAGCAGTAGATCCTAGTAAGGTTCAGTCAGTCAATGAATGGTTGGCACCCACTTTAGTTGGTGAGATCCGCAGTTTCCTTGGACTCGCAGGATATTATCGAAGATTCATTGACAATTTTTCCAAGATTGCTAAGCCAATGACTGAATTGTTGAAGAAGGATACTAAGTTTAAATGGACAGATGATTGCGAGGCAAGTTTTCAGGAGTTGAAGAAACGTTTGACTACAGCCCCAGTGCTAACATTACCAGATATACATAAGGAGTTCCAAGTTTATTGCGACGCCTCTCGCTTGGGACTTGGATGTGTGCTTATGCAGGACAGGAAGGTTGTTTCGTATGCCTCACGACAACTGAAGCCCCATGAGTTGAACTATGCCACGCATGATTTGGAGTTAGCAGCGGTAGCACATGCATTGAAGACTTGGAGACATTATCTTATTGGGAACCATTGTGATGTGTACACGGATCATAAGAGTTTGAAGTACATTTTCACACAAAAGGAGTTGAACCTTAGACAAAGGAGATGGTTGGAACTTATAAAGGATTACGATATGAAACTGCACTATCATCCAGGAAAGGCCAATGTCGTAGCAGACGCTTTGAACCGGAAGAGTTACGCTAATATCCTTGAAAGTAAGGGATTGCCGAAGGAGTTAGCTGAAGATATCATGGAACTTCGGTTGGAGATTGTTCCAAGAGGTTTCATTGCAACAATGGAAGTTCAGTCTACATTGTTGGACAAGATTCGAGAAGCTCAGAAGGAAGACAAAGAGATTGCTGAGATAAAGGAGAAGATGAGCAAAGGAAAGGCCAAAGGTTTTCGTGAGGATGAGCACGATACCTTATGGTTTGAGGACCGAGTTTATGTGCCCAATAACCCAGAGATCAGGAAGTTAATACTTCAGGAGGCTCATGACTCACCATACTCGATACACCCCAGAGACACCAAGATGTATTTGGATTTGATGGAACGTTTCTGGTGGACTGGTATGAAGAAGGATATTGCCGAGTATGTAGCTGTATGTGATGTATGTCAGAGAGTGAAGGCAGAGCATCAAAAGCCAGCAGGACTGTTACAGCCTATGCCGATACCCGAATGGAAGTGGGATAAACATGGCATGTACTTTATCACCGGATTGCCCAGAACCAAAGCAGGATATGACTCAATATGGGTAGTAGTGGATCGCTTGACCAAAGTGGCTCACTTCATCCCAGTTAAAACAGCCTATACAAGTGCAAAGTTGGCCAAGATATATATGTCCAGGATCGTATGTTTGCATGGAGTTCCGAGGACCATCGTATCAGATAGAGGAACACAGTTTACTTCAAAGTTTTGGCATCAGCTACACCAGACCTTCGGTACGAGATTGTAGTTCAGTACAGCATTCCACCCACAGACGGATGGACAAACAGAGAGAGTCAACCAGATTCTGGAGGACATGTTGAGAGCCTGTGCGCTAGATTATGGATCTAGTTTGGATGACAACTTACCTTACGCAGAGTTCTCATACAACAATAGCTATCAAGCCAGTTTGAAGATGGCACCGTTCGAAGCTCTGTATGGACGCAGATGTAGAACACCTCTGATGTGGGATGAGGTAGGAGACTGTCAGTTGTTTGGACCAGATTTGATCAAAGAGTCGGAGGAGAAGGTTAAACTGGTCCGTGACAGATTGAAGGTTGCCCAGTCCAGGCAGAAGAGTTATGCAGACTCAAAACGCAAGGAGGTAACCTATGAAATTGGAGACAGAGCCTATCTGCGAGTATCACCCTTGCGAGGAGTGAAACATTTTGGAGTTAAGGGAAACTAGCTCCAAGATTTGTAGGACCATATCGTGTTTTGGAACGGATGGAGAAGTTGCCTACAAGCTGGAGTTACCTGAAGGATTGTCAGGAGTTCACGATGTGTTCCACGTATCACAGTTGAAGAAGTGTCATGCTGAGATGGCCGATATACCGTTAGGAGATACAGTGCCCCTGGAGGCGATACAGTTGGACAGTAATTTGACCTATGAAGAGAAGCCAGTTAAGATTCTTAAGTTTGCCAGCCGAGTCACCCGCAGCAAGGTTAATAAGTTTTGCAAAGTTCAATGGAGCCACCATACCGAGAATGAAGCCACCTGGGAACGAGAGGATGATCTTCGCAAAGACCACCCACACCTATTTTCTAGCCAACCCGAATCTCGAGGACGTGATTCATCTTAAGGGGGGTAGGTTTGTAACATCCCAAATTTTCAATTTGGAATGTTATACATAGGTCATTCATGCATATAATATTTTACTGCATCTTCGTTCCGCAATCCTCGAAATCCTAAGCAACTCAAGGACCCTCGAAGAGAGTTGGGGATTTTTTGGTTTTCATATTTGATTTTTATCAAATACTGAGAACGAGGATTTTTTATTTTAATTAATTTTCTCTCCGGAAAAATATTTCATATTAAAAATAAATGAGGGAGATAATATGACTTCTTAAAACAATTGAAATATTGGAGGAAAAATATTAAAATCATTATTTGGATTTTATTTGATTTTATTTGGATTTTATTTCTGTTAGAAAAATTGCACGTTTTCAAAAATTTGCATTTTAGGGGCCAAGAAAATATTCATCTCGTTCCAAAATATTTCATTTAGACGGTGAAACTTTCTTTTGGCATTTTTAGATTTTTATTTTATTTTATAGGAGTTTTTCTGTCAGCGGAATTATTTAAAAAAATCTCCGCGCCCGACCGGGCCTAGGGCCCAGCCGAGCAGGCCGGCCCAGCCGAGCCGCCGCCGCCGCCTCTGTCTTGCTGCGCCGCCGCCACACTCGGACCGAGTCCGAGTTGGACTCCGCCTGCCGCCGCCTTGCCCCCTCCTCCAAGCCGAGCCCCCCTCTTAAATACCCCCGCCACCACCACCACCACCACCACCGCCTCCACCCGAGCCGCCCGAGCCGGAGCAGCCCGAGTCGCCGCCGCCGCCTCCCGCCGCCCCGAGCCCCCGCCCCGCCACCCACGCCCGCCAGAGCCCGCCCGCGGACCTCTCACGGAGGTATCCGCCGGATCCTAGACTGCCGGTTTTTTTAAAACCGTTCGGTTTATTTTTTTCGAAACCCTAATTTTCGTTTTTTAAATAGATCGGTTTTTCTCCGGTTTATTTGTTTAGCAAGAGTTCGCCCATTCGTTTGTTTTAACGAACGCGTTCTTCGTTTAGGTTCCGTTAACGAACGTTCGTTCGTTAAGCTGTTCGTCGTTTTTCTTTTTATCGGATTTATTCCGCGATTTTTCTGATCGCGATTTCTGATCCGATGTTCGATCTAGTATAACTTTTCGCTCGTTTATTGGAATCAGGTGATTCAAATGCCTGGAGTTTCGTCTCGAAACCCTCTTTCTAAATAACCAACTCAAACAAGTTTTTGCCTCTGTAAAATTTGACCCTAGTTCAGATTAGTAAACGGATCTTATTTCTTTCGCTGTTTGAGTTTCGTTGCTTCACTTGGTATGATTCTTATTGCGAACCGGAGTTCTTAAGTTGAACTTTCTGGTCAGCCTTTTCTATTTGAGTTTCGCTTGTGCATCTTTGCTTGTTGCTTATGTATGTATTGTTTGCTTGCGATAGAATTCCTGGAGTGCGAAGCGTGCTACTACAAGTCTCTAGGATTCACGGATCGTCAGCAAGGCAAGTAACACATTGATCATACTCTTTTCATAACCAGTTTTTATGCATTAGTTTCAATCCTCAAACATTGCATGATTAGGATTTCATTAACTTGTGGGTTGGGAAGTAGTAGCTGAGGTAGAACCTATTGCCCCATTACTATCAAACCCTTGGGAGTTACTTCTGTGTGTTGCTTATATTGCTATGCTATGCTCGTAGACGTGGTTGGGTTTGAGTGAATCCATGACAAATGTGAGATTGTTAATTAATGGTTTAATTTAAGGTGGCAACTTTAATACACATCTGGGTGGATTGAGGCACCTGGGGAACCCAGTGTTGTCTGTTTTATTTTTGGAAATCCCGGGGTACCCGTGTGATCTTCCTATGGACCGCCACCCAGGCTCAAAGGGAACCGAGATTATTCATGCTAGAAACTTCCGTGTGCAGCCACAAGCTACTATGGGCTCTAGCATAGTTGAGTAAGTTACGTGAAGCTCTTGAAGCGGTAGATCAGCAGGTAGTGGGTTTTGTAGGTTTGGTATGGTCTACCCGGAGTAGAGAGTTAATGTTTCTGAAAGACTATGTCTCGGTCATCCGTTTCTCAAACACCATGCAATGCGAGAAATCAACGGAGGCAATCGAGTCTTGTGGGGAAAAGTGCGCAAACCTCTGCAGAGTGTACAATCTAATCATGGTTAGCCGTGTCCCCGGTTATGGACAAATCTGAGTACCTAATACTTGAGTATTCACATGTATCTCATCACTCTTAATTAATATTGTTGGGTTGTTAACAACTTTAATTGGGATTGAGTTGGGGTTATACCTTCTCAATGATGTTTCAACCACCATGATATTAAATAAAATTTATTCCTTTGTTGTAAGGGAAAATTGGCTTTTCGCAAAACCATAACCATAGAGCTTTCCACCAGCCAAATATGCATGTAGTGATAGCATTATTCTATTCTTGCTCTACTGTGTTATACTGCCATCATATTCCATGTGCTGACCCGTTCTCGGGCTGCAACGTATTATGTTGCAGACTTTTCAAACGAGGAGTAAGGTTCGGTAGGTCGTTGCCGTGCAGCTCAGCTATGCCGTTGGAGTTGATGGACTCACTTTATCTTCCAAGCCTTCCGTTGTTATCGCATTAGATGGCCTTAAGCCATATTATTGTAATAAGTTCTCTTTTGAGACATTCGATGTAATAAGTGTGTGATTGCTACTCTGTTATAAATCCTTCGAGTACTGTTTGTGTCAGCATTACTGATCCAGGGATGACACTGAAACACAAAGACTTGACCATCTGAGGTCGGGTCGCTACATGCTTCAAAGTAGCACCATGATCTTCATGATAGAGAGTCTCTCATTTTGTCACTTTCATATACTAGTGGGAATTTTTCGTTATAGAACTTGGCTTGTATATTCTAATGATGGGCTTCCTCAAAATGCTCTAGGTCTTCGTGAGCAAGCGAGTTGGATGCACACCCACTTAGTTTCTTTTGTTGAGCTTTCATATGCTTATAGCTCTAGTGCATCTGTTGCATGGCAATCCCTACTCACTCACATTGATATCTATTGATGGGCATCTCCATAGCCCGTTGATACGCCTAGTTGATGTGAGACTATCTTCTCCCTTTTTGTCTTCTCCACGACCACCATTCTATTCCACATATAGTGCTATATCCATGGCTCACGCTCATGTATTGCGTGAAGATTGAAAAAGTTTGAGAATGTCAAAAGTATGAAACAATTACTTGGCTTGTCATCAGGGTTGTGCATGATTTAAATACTTTGTGTGGTGAAGATAGAGCATAGCCAAACTATATGATTTTCTAGCGATAACTTTCTTTGGCCATGTTATTTTGAGAAGACGTAATTGCTTAATTAGTATGCTTGAAGTATTATTACTTTTATGTCAATATGAACTTTTGTATTGAATCTTTCGGATCTGAATATTCATACCACGATTAAGAATAATTACATCAAAATTATGCCAAGTAGCACTCCACATCAGAAATTCTATTTTTATCATTTACCTACTCGAGGACGAGCAGGAATTAAGCTTGGGGATGCTGATACGTCTCCAACGTATCTATAATTTTTTATTGTTCCATGCTATTATATTATGTGTTTTGGATTTTTATGGGCTTTATTATCCACTTTTATATTATTCTTGGGACTAACCTATTGACCCAGAGCCCAGTGCCAGTTCCTGTATTTTCCCTTGTTTCAGTGTTTCGAAGGAATATCAAACGGATTCAAAACGGAATGAAACCTTCTTGAGAAGTTATTTTTGGAAGGAAGGCTACCCGATAGACTTGGAGTGCACGTCAGGAAAGAAAGGAGGGAGCCACGAGGTAGGGGGCGCCCACCCCCCTAGGGCGCGCCCTCCACCCTCGTGGGCCCCTCGTGGCTCCCCTGACGTACTTCTTTCACCTATAAATACCCATATACCCTAAAAACTTCGGGGAACAGAATAGATCGGGAGTTCCGTCGCCGCAAGCCTCTGTAGCCACCAAAAGTCAATCGGGACCCTATTTCGGCACCCTGCCGGAGGGGGGAACCCTCACCGGTGGCCATCTTCATCATCTCGGCGATCTCCATGACGAAAAGGGAGTAGTTCACCCTCGGGGCTGAGGGTATGTGATACGTCTCCAACGTATCTATAATTTTTGATTGATCCATGCTATATTATCTACTGTTTTGGATGTTTATGGGCTTTATTTTACACTTCTATATTATTTTTGGGACTAACCTATTAACCGGAGGCCCAGCCCAGATTTGCTGTTTTTTTGCCTATTTCAGTATTTTGAAGAAAAGGAATATCAGACGGAGTCGAAACGGAACGAAATCCACTGGAGAAGTTATTTTTGGAACGAAAGCAACCTGATGGACTTGGACCCCACGTCAAGGAAGGAACGAGGAAGCCACGAGGGTGGGGGCGCGACCACCCCCCTAGGGCGCGCCCCCTGCCTCGTGGGGCCCTCGTGGCTCCCCTGACGTGCTTCTTCGGCCTATATAACTCCACGCACCCTAAAACTTCCGAACAGAGATTAGATCGGGAGTTCCGCCACCATAAAACCTCCGAGCCACCAAAACTAATCGGGACCCTGTTCAAGCATCCCGCCGGACGGGGAACCCTCACCGTGGCCATCTTCATCATCTCGGCGCTCTCCATGACGAGGAGGAGTAGTTCACCCTCGGGCTGAGGGTATGTACCAAGAGCTATGTGTTTGATCTCTCTCTCTCGTGTTCTTGATTTGGCACGATCTTGATGTATCGCGAGCTTTGCTATTATAGTTGGATCTTATGTTTCTTCTCCCCCTCTACTCTCTTGTAATGAATTGAGTTTTCCCCTTGAAGTAATCTTATCGGATTGAGTCTTTAAAGATTTGAGAACACTTGATGTATGTCTTGCCGTGCGTATCTGTGGTGGCAATGGGATATCACATGATTCACTTGATGTATGTTTTGGTGATCAGCTTGCGGGTTCCGCCCATGAACCTATGCATAGGGGTTGGCATACGTTTTCGTCGTGATTCTCCGGTAGAAACTTTGGGGCACTCTTTGAGGTTCTATGTGTTGTTTTAATAGATGAATTTGAGATTGTGTGATGCATATCGTATGATCATACCCACGGATACTTGAGGTGACATTGGAGCATCTAGGTGACATTACGGTTTTGGTTGATTTATGTCTTAAGGTGTTATTCTAGTACGAACTCTAGGGCTGTTTCTGACACTTATAGGAATAGCCCAACAGATTGATTGGAAAGAATAACTTTGAGGTGGTTTCGTACCCTACCATAATCTCTTCATTTGTTCTCCGCTATTAGCGACTTTGGAGTGACTCTTTGTTGCATGTTGAGGGATAGTTATATGATCCAATTATGTTATTATTGTTGAGAGAATTTGCACTAGTGAAAGTATGAACCCTAGGCCTTGTTTCCTAGCATTGCAATACCATTTACGCTCACTTTTACCACTTGTTACCTTGCTGTTTTTATATTTTCATATTACAAAAACCTATGTATACCGTCCATATTGCACTTGTATCACCATCTCTTCGCCGAACTAGTGCACCTATACAATTTACCATTGTATTAGGTGTGTTGGGGACACAAGAGACTCTTTGTTATTTGGTTGCAGGGTTGCTTGAGAGAGACCATCTTCATCCTACGCCTCCCACGGATTGATAAACCTTAGGTCATCCACTTGAGGGAAATTTGCTACTGTCCTACAAACCTCTGTACTTGGAGGCCCAACAACGTCTACAAGAAGAAGGTTGTGTAGTAGACATCAAGCTCTTTTCTGGCGCCGTTGCTGGGGAGGTGAGTGCTTGAAGTTATATCTTTAGATCTTGCAATCGAATCTTTTTGTTTCTTGTTTTATCACTAGTTTAGTCTATAAAAGAAAATTACAAAAAAATGGAATTGAGTTTGTCTCATACGCTTCATCTTTTTAATATCTTCCGTGAGTATGATGGGAAGGAAAATTGTACCGAAGTGTTAGAAGAAGAATGCATTAAAATGTTTGGCACTAAATCTTTAAATGATGAGCATGATTGCAATGTTGTTAGCATGAATTCCTTGAATATACATGATGCTAATGATATGCAAAGCCACAAGCTTGGGGAAGCTATGTTTGACGAAGATGATATTTTTTGTCCCCCAAGTTTTGATGAGCAAATTTACTATGATGAAAGCATGCCTCCTATCTATGATGATTATTTTGATGACATGTATGCTTTAAAGAATAATGATAACCATGAAACTTGTCATCTTGATGTTAATTTTCAATCACATGATAGTTATTTAGTTGAGTTTGCTCCCACTATTATTCATGAGAAGAATTTTGCTTATGTGGAGAGTAGTAAATTTTCTATGCTTGTAGATCATGAAAAGAATGCTTTAGTTTCTGGTTATAGTGTTGAATTCATTCATGATGCTACTGAAAATTATTATGAGGGAGGAACATATGCTTGTAGGAATTGCAATAATATCAAGTTTCCTCTCTATGTGCTTAAAGTTTTGAAGTTATGCTTGTTTTGCCTTCCTATGCTAGTTGACTATTGTTCCCATAAGTTGTTTGCTCAAAAAATCCCTATGCATAGGAAGTGGGTTAGACTTAAATGTGCTAGTCATATTCTTCATGATGCTCTCTTTATGTTTCAATTCTTATTTTTTATGTGAGCATCATTGAAATCATCATGCCTAGCTAGGGGCGTTAAACGTTAGCGCTTGTTGGGAGGCAACCCAATTTTATTTTAGTTTCTTGCTTTTTGGTTCTGTTTAGCAATAAATAATCCATCTAGATTCTGTTTAGATGCGGTTTTATGTTTTAATTAGTGTTTGTGCCAAGTAGAACCTTTGGGAAGACTTGGGTGAAGTCTTTATGATCATGCTGTAAAAAACAGAAACTTTAGCGCTCACGAGATTAGCTATAACCTTTTACTGGAGAGTGCTTTTTAGTTGATTCTTTTTGCAGCTGATTACTAGACAAATTCCTCAGGTCCACCAATTTATTTTATAATTTTTGGAGTTCCATAAGTTTGCGTTTGATGCAGAGTACTACAGACTGTTCTGTTTTTGACAGATTCTGTTTTCATTGTGTTGCTTGCTTATTTTGATGAATCTATGGCTAGTAAAATAGTTTATAAATCATAGAGAATTTGGAATACAGTAGTTTTAACACCAATATAAATAAATAATGAGTTCATTACATTACCTTGAAGTGGTGTTTTGTTTTCTTTCGCTAACGGAGCTCACGAGTTTTCTGTTAAGTTTTGTGTTGTGAAGTTTTCAAGTTTTGGGTAAAGATTCGATGGACTATGGAATAAGGAGTGGCAAGAGCCTAAGCTTGGGGATGCCCAAGGCACCCCAAGGTGATATTCAAGGATAACCAAGCGTCTAAGCTTGTGGATGCCTCGGAAGGCATCCCCTCTTTCGTCTTCGTTCATCGGTAACTTTACTTGGAGCTATATTTTTATTCACCACATGATATGTGTTTTGCTTGGAGCGTCATTTTATTTTCTTTAGCTTTGCTTTCTGTTTGAATAATGTACCAATATCTGAAATTCTTAAATGGGAGAGTCTTCACATAGTTGTATAATTATTCGGCTACTCATTGATCTTCACTTATATCTTTTGGAGTAGTCTGTTGTTTGCTCTAGTACTTCACATATATCTTTTAGAGCATAATGGTGGTTTATTTTGAAGAAATAGATGAACTCTCATGCTTCACTTAGAATATTTTGAGAGTCTTAAATAGCATGGTAATTTGCTTAAAATAATAATATGCTTGGTATTCAAGATTTGTAAAACTTTCTTTTGAGTGTGTTGAATACTAAGAAAAGTTTGATGCTTGATAATTGTTTTGAGATATGGAGGTGATAATATTAGAGTCATGCTAGTTGAGTAGTTGTGAATTTGAGAAATACTTGTGTTAAAGTTTGTGATTCCCGTAGCATGCACGTATGGTGAACCATTATGTGATGAAGTCAGAGCATGATTTATTTATTGATTGTCTTCCTTATGAGTGGCGGTCGGGGACGAGCGATGGTCTTTTCCTACCAATCTATCCCCCTAGGAGCATGCGCATAATACTTTGCTTTGTAACTTGTAGATTTTTGCAATAAGTATATGAGATCTTTATGACTAATGTTGAGTCCATGGATTATACGCGTTTTTCTCACCGTTCCACCATTGCTAGCCTCTCTAATACCGCGCACTTCTCGCCGGTATCATACACCCACCATAAACCTTCCTCAAAACATCCACCATACCTACCTATCATGGCATTTCCATAGCCATTCCGCGATATATTGCCATGCAACTTTCCACCGTTCCGTTTATTATGACACGCTCCATCATTGTCATATTGCTTAGCATGATCATAGTTGACATCGTATTTGTGGCAAAGCCACCGTTCATAATTCTTTCATACATGTCACTTTTGAATCATTGCATATCCCGGTACACCGCCGGAGGCATTCACATAGAGTCATAATTTGTTCTAAGTATCGAGTTGTAATCATTGAGTTGTAAGAAAAATAAAAGTGTGATGATCATCATTTTTAGAGCATTGTCCCAAGTGAGGAAAGGATGATGGAGACTATGATTCCCCCATAAGTCGGAATGAGACTCCGGACGAAAAATAAAAAAAAGGAGAAGAAAAGAGGCCATAAAAAAGAGAAAAGGCCCAAAAAAGAGAGAAAGAGAGAGAAGGGACAATGTTACTATCCTTTTACCACACTTGTGCTTCAAAGTAGCACCATGATCTTCATAATATAGTCTCTCGTTTTGTCACTTTCATATACTAGTGGGAATTTTTCATTATAGAACTTGGCTTGTATATTCCAATGATGGGCTTCCTCAAATTGCCCTAGGTCTTCGTGAGCGAGCGAGTTGGATGCACACCCACTTAGTTTCATTTGTTGAGGTTTCATATACTTATAGCTCTAGTGCATCCGTTGCATGGCAATCCCTACTCACTCACATTGATATCTATTGATGGGCATCTCCATAGCCCGTTGATACGCCTAGTTGATGTGAGACTACCTTCCACTTTTTGTCTTCTCCACAACCACCATTCTATTCCACATATAGTGCTATATCCATGGCTCACGCTCATGTATTGCGTGAAGATTGAAAAAGTTTTGAGAATTTCACAAGTATTAAACAATTGCTTGGCTTGTCATCGGGGTTGTGCATGATTTAAATACTTTGTGTGGTGAATATAGAGCATAGCCAGACTATATGATTTTGTAATCATAACTTTCTTTGGCCATGTTATTTTGAGAAGACATAATTGCTTTGTTAGTATGCTTGAAGTATTATTTTTTTTTGTCAATATTAAACTTTTGTCTTGAATCTTATGGATCTGAATATTCCTACCACAATTAATAATAATTACATTGAAATTATGCCAAGTTGCACTCCGCATCAAAAATTATCTTCTTTATCATTTACCTACTCGAGGACGAGCAGGAATTAAGCTTGGGGATGCTTGATACGTCTCCAACGTATCTATAATTTTTGATTGCTCCATGCTATATTATCTACTATTTTGGATGTTTATGGGCTTTATTTTACACTTTTATATTATTTTTGGGACTAACCTATTAACCGGAGGCCCAGCCCAGATTTGTTGTTTTTTTGCCTATTTCAGTATTTTGAAGAAGAGGAATATCAGACGGAGTCGAAACGGAACGAAATCAACTAGAGAAGTTATTTTTGGAACGAAAGCTACCCGATGGACTTGGACCCCACGTCAAGGAAGGAACGAGGAAGCCACGAGGGTGGGGGGCGCGCCCCCCTGCCTCGTGGGGCCCTCGTGGCTCCCCTGACGTGCTTCTTCCGCCTATATAACTCCATGTACCCTAAAACTTCCAGACAGAGATTAGATCGGGAGTTCCGCCGCCGCAAAACCTCCAGAGCCACCAAAAACCAACCGGGACCCTGTTCCGGCAACCTGCTGGAGGGGGGAACCCTCACCAGTGGCCATCTTCATCATGCAGGCGCTCTCCATGACGAGGAGGGAGTAGTTCACGCTCGGGGCTGAGGGTATGTACCAGTAGCTATGTGTTTGATCTCTCTCTCTCTCGTGTTCTTGATTTGGCAGGATCTTGATGTATCGCGAGCTTTGCTATTATAGTTGGATCTTATGTTTCTTCTCCCCCTCTACTCTCTTGTAATGAATTGATTTTTTCCCTTGAAGTAATCTTATCGGATTGAGCCTTTAAAGATTTGAGAACACTTGATGTATGTCTTGCCGTGCGTATCTGTGGTGACAATGGGATATCACATGATTCACTTGATGTATGTTTTGGTGATCAACTTGCGGGTTCCGCCCATGAACCTATGCATAGGGGTTGGCACACGTTTTCGTCGTGATTCTCCGGTAGAAACTTTGGGGCACTCTTTGAGGTTCTATGTATTGGTTGAATAGATGAATTTGAGATTGTGTGATGCATATCATATAATCATACCCACGGATACTTGAGGTGACATTGGAGTATCTAGGTGATATTAGGGTTTTGGTTGATTTGTGTCTTAAGGTGTTATTCTAGTACGAACTCTAGGGCTGTTTGTGACAATTATAGGAATAGCCCAACGGATTGATTGGAAAGAATAACTTTGAGGTGGTTTCATACCCTACCGTAATCTCTTCGTTTGTTCTCCGCTATTAGTGACTTTGGAGTGACTCTTTGTTGCATGTTGAGGGATCGTTATATGATCCAATTATGTTATTATTGTTGAGAGAACTTGCACTAGTGAAAGTATGAACCCTAGGCCTTGTTTCCTAGCATTGCAATACTGTTTACGCTCACTTTTACCACTTGTTACCTTGCTGTTTTTATATTTTCAGATTACAAAAACCTATATCTACCATCCATATTGCACTTGTATCACCATCTCTTCGCCGAACTAGTGCACCTATACAATTTATCATTGTATTGGGTGTGTTGGGGACACAAGAGACTCTTTGTTATTTGGTTGAAGGGTTGCTTGAGAGAGACCATCTTCATCATACGCCTCCCACGGATTGATAAACCTTAGGTCATCCACTTGAGGGAAATTTGCTACTGTCCTACAAACCTCTGCACTTTGAGGCCCAACAACGTCTACAAGAAGAAGGTTGCGTAGTAGACATCACTCCCCCCTGGCTGGATTGGGGAAATTTTCCACCTGGGCTTCACCTATAAAAGAGGTTAATCATGCCCGGACGGGGACTAGATCTGCCGGGGGAGGAATCCCTGCGTTTGAAGCTTACTTAGCTGACTGTGGGATACTGAGCATTTACTCCAATTTACTTTTTTCGAGCCATGGGGGCGGGAGGAAGAACTGGGAAGGCTAGCCATGCTGAATCGTTTCTCCTAGCAAGCTCTAAGGATTTTCCGCTCGATGTGGAATGGGATCTGATATCTAGTCCCTTTAATAAACGCCCTTCTTACATGGCTAGGGGGTTATGTGCAAAAAGTACTCTGACCTTTCGTGTTCGCTCGACACGTGGAAGCCGAAGCGGTGGAGGTGCAGAAGCCAATGGGTACGACATTAAATGGAAAGCCGAGTATGACTCTTCGGATCAGACGCTTTGAAGTGTTCGGAGGAAGAACCCGCCTTGCAATGTCGAAGACTATCAGCGCGTCGGCCACATCGTCATTGAAGCCTAGTTCGAGGGCTACTAAGGGAGTCCTGGATTAAGGGGTCCTCGGGCGTCCAGCCTGTGTGACATGGGTCGGACCGTTAGGCCATGAAGATACAAGATAGAAGACTTCCTCCCATGTCCGGATGGGACTCTCCTTTGCGTGGATGGCAAGCCTGGCATTCGGATATGTAGATCCCTTCCTTTGTAAACCGACTCTGTACAAACCCTAGGCCCCTCCGGTGTTTATATAAACCGGAGGGTTTAGTCCGTAGAGGCAATCATAATCATACATGCTAGACATCTAGGGTTTAGCCATTACGATCTCGTGGTAGATCAACTCTTGTAATCCTCATATTCATCAAGATCAATCAAGCAGGAAGTAGGGTATTACCTCCATCAAGAGGTCCCAAACCTGGGTAAACATCGTCCCATTTCCTATTACCATTGACCTTAGATGCATAGTTCGGGACCCCCTACCCGAGATCCGCCGGTTTTGACACCGACAGGGATCCCCCGTGATCCCATAGGTGTCGTTCCACTGACACTCCCACACTCACTAGGCGACGGTTCAAAATTCTGTCGCGGAAAGGGGTTAAAAACCGTTTGTATAGCAGCTTGCTTTACCAGTGAAGGATGATGTAGAAGCCATCCGTGATCGATTCCCCTTCTGGCAGAGCACCGGAAAAGGCCTCCATATGGGATCGGGAAAGAACAGAAGCTTGCGGTGGCGGAAAAAGTGTTTCGGGTGACTCTCTAGTGTTTTGGGAATATTTGGGAATTTATAGAGGTGAAATTAGGTCAAGGGGTGCTATAGGGGGCACGAGCTCTGGGGTGCGCCCTGTGAACTCGTTGTTGGGGAATGTTGGATGGAAAAAAAATCTACGCTCACGCAAGATCTATCCATGGAGATGCATAGCAACAAGGGGGAGAGTGTGTCTACGTACCCTCGTAGACCATAAGAGGAAGTGTTTAGTAACGCGGTTGATGTAGTCGAACTTCTTCGCGATCCAACCGATCAAGTACCGAACGTATAGCACCTCCGCGTCAGCAAATGTTCAACTCGGTGACGTCCTCGCCTTCTTGATCCAGCAAGACAGTGAAGTAGTGGATGAGTTCCGGCAGCACGACGGCGTGGTGACGGTGATGGTGATGCTATCTCCGCAGGGCTTCACCTAAGCACTATGAAAATATGACCGAGGGAAGAAATTGTGGAGAGGGGCGCCGCACACGGCTAAGAGATTCCGTGGGCTATGTGTGGCGCCCCCTCCCACATATATATATAGGTGGGGGAGATGGGAGCAGCTAGGACGCGCCCCAAGTAGGGTTGAATCCTACTTGGGCTCCTGCCCCCCCCCCCCTACCATATTTGCCGGAGAGGAAAGGAAAGGGGAGGACAGGGAAGGAAGGGGGAGGCCGACTCCCCCTTTCCTTGTCTCCCCAAGGGTTGCAGCCTTAGGAGGGGTGCGCTAGCTCCTTGTGGGCTGGTGTGTTCCCCCCTTTTGGCCCATATGGCCCATTAACCTCCCGGGGGTGCCCGGAACCCCTTCTGGTGATCTGACAACTACCCGGTGCACTACAAAACTCTTTCTGTGTCCGAATATCATTGTCCTATATATTAATATTTACCTCCGGAGCTCCTCGTCATGTTCGTCATCTCATCTGGGACTCCGAACAACATTCGGTCCACAAATCATATAACTCATATAACACTATATCATCAACGAACGTTAAGCGTGCAGACCCTACGGCTTCAAGAACTATGTAGACATGACCGAGACACCTCTCTGGTCAATAACCAATAGCGGAACCTGGATGCCCATATTGGTTCCTACATATTCTACGAATATCTTTATCAATCGAACCGTTATGACAACATACGCAATTCCCTTTGTCTGTCGGTATGTTACTTGCCCGAGGTTCG
The DNA here is from genome assembly GCA_021605205.1 of Aegilops longissima. Classification (NCBI taxonomy): domain Eukaryota; kingdom Viridiplantae; phylum Streptophyta; class Magnoliopsida; order Poales; family Poaceae; genus Aegilops; species Aegilops longissima. Next base: position 431,951,966 of record CM038681.1, on the reverse strand, counting down.
ATCGTCGGTATCTTCATACCTAGTTCAATCTCGTTACCGGCAAGTCTCTTTACTCGTTTCATAATACATCATCTCGTAACAAACTCCTTACTCATTTGCTTGCAAGCTTATTATGATGTGTATTACCGAGAGGGCCCGAAGATACCTCTCCGATACTCGGAGTGACAAATCCCAATATCAATCCATGCCAACTCAACAAACACCTTCGGAGATACCTGTAGAGAATCTTTATGATCGCGCATTTAGGTTGTGACGTTTGATAGCACATAAGGTATTCCTCCGGTATTCGGGAGTTGCATGATCTCATGGTCGAAGGAACATGTATTTGACATTCAAGAAAGCAGCAGCAATAAACTGAACGGCCATATGCTAAGCTAACGGATGGGTCTTGTCCATCACATCATTCTCCTAATTATGTGATCCCGTTATCAAATGACAACACATGTCTATGGTTAGGAAACCTTAACCATCTTTGATCAACGAGCTAGTCTAGTAGAGGCTTACTAGGGACACGGTATTTGTTTGTGTATTCACACATGTATTTAAGTTTCCGATCAATACAATTCTAGCATGAATAATAAACCTTTATCATGAATAAGGAAATACAAAATAACAACTTTAGTATTGCCTCTAGGGCATATTTCCTTTAGTTTCCCACTTGCACTAGAGTCAATAATCTAGATTACAGTGTAATGAATCTAACACCCATGGAGTCTTGGTGTTGATCATGTTTTGCTCATGGAAGAGGCTTAGTCAATGGGTCTGCTACATTCAGATCCGTATGTATTTTGCAAATCTCTATGTCTCCATCCTTGACCTTTTCACGAATGGAGTTGAAGCGTCTCTTGATATCTTTGGTTCTTTTGTGAAACCTGGATTCCTTCGCTAAGGCAATTGCTCCAGTGTTGTCACAAAAGATTTTCATTGGACCCGATGCACTAGGTATTACACCCAGATCGGATATGAACTCCTTCATCTAGACTCCTTCATGTGCTCCTTCCGAAGCAGCTATGTACTCCGCTTCACACGTAGATCTCGCCACGACGCTTTGCTTGGAACTGCACCAACTGACAGCTCCACCTTTCAATATAAATACATATCCAGTGATCCACTCCTGGATTACTTTGGTACCTCCCTGCCAAACTTATGGCAAGGCACACATCAGGTCTGGTACACAACATAGCATACATGATAGAACCTATGGCTGAGGCTTAGGAAATGACTTTCATTTTCTCTCTATCTTCTGCAGTGGTCAGGCTTTGAGTCTGACTCAATTTCACACATTGTAACATAGGCAAGAACCCTTTGTTTGACTGATCCATCTTGAACTTCTTCAAAACTTTGTCAAGGTATGTGCTGTGTGAATGTCCTATTAAGCATCTCGATCTATCCCTATAGATCTTGATGCCCAATATATAAGCAGCTTCACCGAGGCCTTTCATTGTAAAATTCTTATTCAAGTATCCTTTTATGTTATCCAGAAATTCTATATCATTTCCAATCAACAATATGTCATCCACATATAAAATCATAAATGCTACAGAGCTCCCACTCACTTTCTTGTAAATACAGGCTTCACCGTAAGTTTGTATAAAACCATATGCTTTCATCACTTCATCAAAGCGTATATTCCAACTCAGAGATGCTTGAACAAGTCCATAGATGGATCGTAGGAGCTTGCACACTTTGTTAGCACCTTTAGGATTGACAAAACCTTCTGGTTGCATCATATACAACTCTTCTTTAAGAAATCCATTAAGGAATGCAGTTTTGAGTCCATTTGCCATATTTCATAATCATAAATGTGGCACTTGCTAACATGATTTGGACAGACTTAAGCATTGCTACGGGTGAGAAAGTCTCATCATAGTCAACTCCTTGAACTTGTCAAAAACCTTTCGCGACAAGTTGATCTTTGTAGATAGTAACATTACCATCAGCGTCAGTCTTCTTCTTGAAGATCCATTTATTTTCTATGGCTTGCCGATCATCGGGTAAGTCCACCAAAATCCATACTTTGTTCTCATACATGGATCCTATCTCGGATTTCATGGCCTCAAGCCATTTATTGGAATCTGGGCTCATCATACACTCATACGCGTCGGTGCTATACAAATAGTTTTTAGCCCCTTTCCGTGACGGCGTTCGGAACCGTCGCCAAGTGAATGACTGCGATAGGGGGTCCTTCCCACACGACCCAGAAACCATCGGGGATATGCCCTCCTGGCACACACGCTCGGCAAAATGAGGTCGTGTGCGACCGGCAAACGCTCATATATGGTTATACGTACAGTAGTGCTAAAAATATAATTATACAGGCGAAATTGTTTCCGGTCGTAAGTACATCCCACACAGTGAGTCCCCGCTAAACATTTCCGTTCGTATGTACATCCCACACAGTCACTCCAAGGAAAACGTTACCGTTCGCAGGTACATTACACACAATTTTCCCCGTTAAATCGTTTGTGATAGCGTTGCCATTGCACACAATATTAACAATTTTATCGTTTGCGTTATTGAATGCATCACACACGGTGCGTAGAAGAAACTGTGTGGCAAAGGTTGTCCATCACACATAGTTTTTATGTGGTAAACGTTTGCGCAAGGTGGCCTGACGCAAACAGTTTTCAAGAGGATGTCGTGTGCGATTGTGTGTGTAGTGGAGATTGATCGCACACGTAGTGGATCCTAGAAACATGTCTGATCTCCACGTCTATCACAGACGTTTCACTTTCGCAAACCGTGTGCAGTGTAATCCCTAATTAATCCCTAATTAACCACTAAGTTAAAAATCCCATGTTTTGAATTTGAAAGTAGGCAATCACTTATTTCATATCCAACCATGTTTATTACAAATATAGGTTCAACCACCAATGCATAATTCGATGCACAGGTACATATACGGAAGAACTACAGAAGCACCAAGTAAAGAATGATGAACCACATTTGTACTAAAGACTGTAAAGAGAGAGGAGAAAGACATTCTGGTTGCTGGAGAAGGTGAAGTGGAATGCCCATATTGTGCCCTCCTCCATGCGTATTGCGTGCACGACTCTAGGCCAACCCTTGTGATGGCTGCGCGTCCATCCTTCACTGTCTTCATTACGACTTCTCGATGCTCATTGCAGTCTTGATGAAATACTTCAACCTTCATTGTGTGTACACCAATCATGTACTTTGCGAGGTAATCTTGAGTGAACTTCTTCGGGAACCACTGCGAACAAAAAAGATTCGGACATTGTTGTCTAACAACTCATTATGGGCAGTAAAAAGAGAAGGCTGCAGAGTTTGTAGTTACCATCCTACAGCTCACAGTTGTGTTGGATAGAGCATAAACAAATAATTTTCTTGCCACCATTCGTATCTTTTTGCTAATAATCTTTATTAGTTTCCTCACTTGATGCTTGTTCATGAATATCTCGTTGCCCCATGCGCAAAAAGTGTAAATGCGTGGATCCTTGCCAAGGGCATATGTACCTACAAGCAACAAGTCAATATTAGAAGCTAACAAGTGTCCTCGCCTGGATCTATATGCACTAGATTATGGAACGACAGGGGGAGTACAAGCCAAGGGATGAAGCTAACCTCGGCGGAAAATGGTGGCCACTCCCGTTGTTGTCCTGCATAAGTAGTGGAAAGGCATGATAAGTACAACAACCTTAACATCAAACAAATATAGCTAACACTACTGCAGGATGCTGCTAACGTGACACTGCGATCAGAGACCCTTTCACGAAACTATGTGTGATGCATTAATCACAAACGGGGATGTAAAAAAACCGTCAAAAAGATGTGAAATGTTTGCGATGGAGGATGCATCAAACACGGTTCAGATTTTAGTTGCGTGTGCGATGCAGGGCACACGGTTAACCCGTTCGAACTGTTTGCGATGAGGCAGAACAATAGAAACGGGCAGCCATATCAATGTGTGTGTGATATACGGCATACAGTTCGCTCAGATGAAAAGTTTGCTATTAGGGAGTGCAACATAAACGGTTAGCCAGATCAAGGTGTGTGTGATATAGGGCATACGGTTCACTCGGATGTACTGTTTTCGATTAGCGAATGCAACAGAAATGGTTCAACTTAACAAGATGTGAGTGATACGTAGAAAACAGCCGACTCGAATGAACTGTTTGCGATGAGAATTTACAACACAGACAGTTAATACAGTTAGTTCGTGTGCGATTCTGTGTGTATAAAAAACTTTGAAAAATGCAAACTAGTTGCTTCCGGTGGCTAGGATTATCGCACACGATGCGTCTGCGAGTACTCGTGTGCGATGATTAGTAAGTTACACATGCATTTCCTTATGTTAACACTTGTGTGATAAATAACATGTGGCACCGGATACGTTATTCCGGTTGTGTGTGTGCTCCACTTAGTCTTCCCACGCCCAAATAATGCTTCCCGGCCCACATGGGTGAATTGTAAAATCCACGCCTATTCCCTCACCGGTTTCCCGCCACCAGCTAACGGCTTGCTGCATATAACCCAGGCGGCAACGCACCGCCACGACACTCTGCGAAGATCTAGTCCTCACCCATCTACCATTAGTTATTCCAAGCATGCTAGGCAACGACCAAAGCTTCGACGTTGATGCCTACCTGCATTACATCTTCGGTGAGGAGAACGAGCCGGAGCAGGTCGGGGAGCAAGAGCTTCATCAGCCGGTGCAGGCACCATGGCCCATCGGCAGCGATATTGGTGTCAGAGTCATTGGGAGCACAATCGACATATTGCAGAGGAGGTGTGATGAGCAGTTTGCCATCCACCGTACAAAAGATCCAGAACTGCTCGGCGGCATGATCGACGACCCACCAGTGCTCATCGAGAGCCTGATGCCCCGCAAGGAATGGGCAGAGGACCTCCACGATTCAGTCAAGACAAAGGCAGCCTGCGGTTTCATCATTGTCCGCGGCGGCCGTGTCAACCTAGATCACGATGATGTGGTGGCCAGGCTCAAGCGCATCCTTGGTAGAGTTGACGTCCCCGACAAAGTAGAACATCGCCAACGTGATATCTTGAGGATGCAGGTGATCGACGAAATTTGCTACCAGGCCAGAGACATGGAAATGGAGCGGTTCTGCGGAGTTGTCATGCGCGCGATTGCACGCTGTCAAGCTCTTCTAGAAGAGGCCCAGCAGCCCCAAGAGCCTCCCAGAGCCAGCAGCTCCATAGGCGGAGGCGGGTCGGGACACTCGGAGTGAATGGCCGCAAGGGTGCTATGCTGATCATGGAGTCCGAGAAGATCGTCGCCGGAATGCCGCCAGCTCAGCCTTTTAGCTTATATTTTATTATAATTGTATGCATATGGAGGTCGTGAGTGTTCTGGGCCTTGCCGCATTTGGCATTTTAAATTATCTTGAATATGTAAGACAATTATTAAGAATTATTAACCATTGCCATTGTAACTTTGCCTCAACGGCGAGCAGAGCACGTGCAGGGATGCCAGAGTGGAGCGCGCCACGGCCACCTCAAAGGCGAGCAACCACGTGGTCAACCTTCTGCCATCAATAAATTTTGACCTTGTTTCTCGTCACGTTGTTGATTACAATGCAATAAGTAATTGCAAATCTGTTCACACCTATCAAACTAATATGTGTTCACACTTAGCACCGGGCTATAAAAACAACCCACTCAAAAATTACTTCACAGTTCCTGTCCTCATCACCCACAAAACTAGTTTTTTTTGTCAAGTCGTTCCGCCATGACCGGTAGGAGGAGTTTAGGGTGGACATATAACCAGGCAGCAAAGACCAAGGCCTCGAAGCACTAAAGAGGTCCCGCCGCGAAGCCACGGCCGCAGAAGAGATGTCCCGGCACGCCGCGGAGCCCTCGAACGAGCTCTCACGGGCACGCGAGGGCTCTCACAAGCACATTCGTAGTGTCGGCCATCGCAACGAGCCGGCGTTCCTGAAGTCCTTCGCTGTCGACGACGACATTCTCGCTGGCGTCACTACGCAGCAGGAGCTGGTCGACGACTTGATGAAGCTGCTCAAGATCAGCGATGCCTCGGTTGACAAGGCAACCAGCCTCGTCGACCAACTCATGGGTGACAATGCAAAGCTCCTCAAGTTGGTCGCCGAGAAGGAGGAGGAGGCCACCGGCTGGAAGATGCTGCATGAGCAGAAGAGTGCCTCGGAGACGACGATGAAAGCGGTCGTCGAGGAACTAATGGGTGGCTTGAGGAAGCTCCGGATCGAGCGCGAGCAGGAGGTGGAGGAATTCATGGCTTCTTTCAAGCAAAGTCGTGAGGAATTGAAGAAGGAGCTGGAGGATTTCGCCGCCCGGCGATCCATCGACGAGTAGAGACAGTAGTGACCCGGATCGTTGTCTGCAATTTCCTTCTTCTCTTGCCCCCGTGTCTTCCGGGCTTTGCCGCATGTGGCATTTTAAATTATCCAGAATATGTAAGACAATTATTATCTGCGCCATTCTAAAATTGTTGTCATATTATCTGATGCCATTTTATTTGTGGTCGTATTATCCGTTGCCCTATGTGGCAATTTAAATTAGGGTGGAATACGAGTTGAAAACATGAACAAAGCAAATGCTGCCATGGTTCACATGGAAACACCCTCCATCCAGGTGATTTAATTAACCCATCAATGGAGAAGTTTTGAGCGAGGCGGGCGGGGGCTGGTGCATGGAGGCCAAAGAGCTCGCTTCCCGGTGAGCATGGGCGGCCTTGCTGCTCGCACGTGTCCCGTCAAGCCTGTGAGGTGGACAAGATGCACGCGTCCCGTCGAGCCTGCGCGGCGGACTGCTCACACGCGTCCCGTCGAGCCTGCACGGCGGACTTCTCGCGCTCGTCCCGTAATCAAACAGCTGCACGCACGCCACCAAGTATGGTTAAATTTCTACACAGTAAATATAATACAACCGTTTGCGATATTAACGTGTCAGCGTTTGTTTCAAAAAGGACTTCGTTGGCTACTAATGTGTGCGCCTCTTCTCAAACTGGACAATTTTTTTTACCACGGCATATACGTGCCATGTCATGAAACCATGCCAAGTTTCATGTTTTCTGGGTGACTTTTTGTTTTACTAGGATTTAAAAACCAAGATTCTCATTGTTTTAGGATGACGACAAGTTTGTAATTCGTTCTCATTCCTTAAATGAGACCTAAACATGCACCCAATGACACATGTACGATTTCCCACCCATTTTGCTTCACTGGAGCATGTGGTTGTAGTTCAAATTTGAATTATGGACTACATTAAATGCATAGAAAACTTAGTAATTAGTCATATATATACAATGGCCAAACGAACCCTGAACAGTTTCAAATTTCAGCCTGACACTCCTGTTATTCTATGTTGCCTCTAGAAAACAAAGTTCAAGGCGAGAAGAGGCAGCGATTATCGTTTCGCCCACAAGAGGGGCATGTTTCCCTACCGGAACCACAAGGGTTGCGACAGGCTCCGGTTTATAAAAGTATTGTAATATAGCTTCGCCCAAATTTGACAATTATATGTACCATGTAGTGACACCATGCCAAGTTTCAAGATTTCCTGGTGAGTTTTGGATTTAGAGACATTTAAAAACCAAGATTCACAATGTTTGTGGCCAAGCTAGGACGGCGAGACGGTTGAATTCGTTCCCATTCGTTCCATGGGACCTAAACATGCACCCAAAGGAAACATGTACGTTTTTTCTAGCCATTTTGGTGCACTGGAGCATCTATTTGTAGTTCGGATTTGAATGGTGGACATTAAATGCCGAGAAAACTCAATTGATGAATAAAAAAGGTCAAACGAATCCTAAATAATTTCAAAGTTCAGCGCGAATCTCCAGTTGTTCCGTGTCACGTGTAGAAGAAAATACGAGGCTAGAAGAGGGAGTGATTATCGTTTGGCCCACAAGGACACATGTTTCCCTATCGAAACCACGAGGGTTCTTGCGACGGGCTCCGGTTTGTAAGAGGTTTGTAATAAATCTTGGCCCAACCACGACATATATGTGCCATGACGTGAAACCATGCCACCTTTGATGACTTTCTGGTGAGTTTAGGATTTATGGGGACTTGAAAACCGAGATTTAAAATGTTTGAGGACGAGCCAGGACACCGGTACGGTTGTAATTCGTTCCCATTCCTGGCATGAGACCTAAACATGCACCCAAGGACACATGTATAATTTTTCTAGCCATTTTGGTGAACTGGAGCATGTATTTGTTGCTTAGATTTGAATCATGGACATTAAATGCCTAGGAAACTCAATTAGTGTATAAAAAGGCCAAACAAACCCTGAATAAGTTTAAATTTCAGCACGGATATCCTATCGTTCCATGTTGCCCGTGGAACAAAATACAAGGCAAAAAGAGGCAGTGATTATGTTTCGCCCACAAGGGGAACACGTTTCCCTATCAGAACCACGAGGCTTCTTTGAGAGAAGCTCCAGTTTTTGTAAGAGGTTTGTAATAAAGCTTGGCCCAAATTGGACAATGTATTTACCACGACATATATGTGCCATGACGTGACACCATGCCACCTTTGATGACTTTCTGGTGAGTTTAGGATTTATGGGGACTTAAAAACTGAGATTCGAAATGTTTGAGGATGAGCCATGACATCGGTACGGTTGTAATTCGTTCCCATTCCTGGCATGGGACCTAAACATGCACGCAAGGACACATGTATAATTTTTCTAGCCATTTTGGTGAACTGGAGCATGTATTTGTAGTTCAGATTTGAATTATGGACATTAAATGCCTAGGAAACTCAATTAGTGTATAAAAAGGCCACGAACCCTGAATAAGTTTAAATTTCAGCATGGATATCCTGTCGTTCCATGTTGCGTGTAGAAGAAAATACAAGGCGAAAAGAGGCAGTGATTATGTTCCGCCCACAAGGGGGACACGTTTCCCTATCGGAACCACGACGCTTCTTTGAGAGAAACTCCGGTTTGTAAGAGGCTTGTAATAAAACTTGCGCCACAATGGACAAAAAAAATTCCTCGACATATAAGTGCGATGTTGTGACACCATGGCAGGTTTCACGATTTTCAGCATAGTTTTGGATTTACGGAGATTTAAAAACCGAGATTCTTCTCACAAAATGTTTTCAAATTGCACACGGTTCACTCATGAAAGCCGATATTCAATGAAAACTTCGTGGAAACCATATTTCAAAGTTTCATAAAAATCTCAAAAAAAATGTGGGAAGTTAAGAAGGTGATGTTTTATTGCGACACAAAATTTCAAGTTGAAAAACATTACGAGATGTGAGCTATGAAAAAGACAAATTCCGCCCTGAATAGTGGCATTGCTATTCGACACTATTCAACACTGATTTTGTCTTTTTCATAGCTCACATCTCGTAATGTGTTTCAACTTTAAATTTTGTGTGGCAATAAAGCATCATCCTCTTAACATCCCGCATTTTTTGATTTTTTTTAAACTTCAAAACATCTTTTTCTCGTGGTTTTCACCGGTTTCCACCGAATGTCGGTTTCCGTATGATATGACCCCCCCCCCCCCCGCTGCGTGTGCGATCTGAATCGTGTGTTCTGACTGGCCAGAACCCAAACCCCACGGATCATACGTGTGCACCGTTGGATTCTCCCAGATCGAATGGCAACCCTGAGCCCTTTCGACAGCACATAAAGTACATGGGTAAGCACTGTGCGCATGCGTCGTGTAGCTCACGCTTCCTTCTCTACTAGGTTTTCATTTAAAACAGGCTACCATTTCTCGCCACTCCTCTCATCGGTTTGCCGCCTCTTCTCCCAGATATGCATGATGTAGATGTTCGTTTAGAAAACTATTTTAAGATTCATGGAATCGTGCATTGTAAAGGTAAAAACAAAAGGTGACAATTTATTTAGAAAAAAAGGTTTGGGCAATTAAGATATGGAAGATTCTGGAGAACAAAGGAGAAGTGCTTGTGTTTTGAGGTTTGTGCATTATACTTAAGTTCAACCATGGAGTCTTCTAGATTGTACATGTGGCAGAATCTGGTGGAATGTAGATGATATCCAACGGCCAGTAGTGCTCGGGATTTTCCATCTCTGTACCGTCGGATTGGCTTCATCCAACACGCAACTTTCAAATTTATTCGCACACTATATAGGTGTATAGATATAGATGTATAGATATATATAGATGTGTCCCATGCTAGACAAAATAAAGTTTGAGCGCATGCGTGGGAAGACCCTCCCCCCGCCGCTGCCTCAAAGTTGGGAAACTGACATCATAGGTATTGAACCAGGCTTGGAGTCGGGAACGGTGTTCGGTTTGTAATGTAGTTGGCGTGGCCCATCGAAGTTGTGCATTTGGGATTTAAACACATCATACACCATCATACCCATACATATTTTCGGGCCGCATGCAGTGTATACAGGGTCTTCTGATCGGCCACATCTCCCTTTTGCGGTTTTTTTGTGACGACACGAATATCTGTGGGCTCCCCAAGTGTATATATATCATCCCTTTGACCGATAATGAGGGGTATGTGTTGGCCATGAATGGATTCCTCCTAGTTCGTGTTAGGGCCGGTCACCGTCAAATGTTGGTCAACCAAAGCTCGAGCTCATGCGTTGTCAGGATTCCCTCCCAGATGCTCGGATTGCTGGGTTTGACCTACATCAAACCATGCGTACGTATCTCGTCCTTAACTACCTTGCCTTCATGGTTGTTGTGCAGACGAGAGGTAGGCACCACATCTAAATTGTACATTATTCTATATTGAAAACACACATCACCCCTTCCCAACGTACATCATTTCGGGCCGCATGCAAGAGGTGCTGGTTTTGTGGTCCCTCTCGTGCAATTTTTATGATGGTTCAATCTATTGGCCCAAGCGGTTTATCGACAACAACAATTGTCATTTGACCAAATGAAAGATTCATTGGTTCATCTTATGGTAGGTCATGGCGACATGCATGTATGACCAAAGTATCGATCATTACGTGCATCCGCCCCGCTGACACGAAGTGGGAGGTGGTGAGCCAAGCATCCTAGCTAGGTACGACATTATGTCATTATATATATCCTAGCTAGGTGGTTGTTAGGGTGCTTTCGGGTTTGCGAGGCAGGTGCCACCAAAGTTATGCATTGTGTATTTAAAATTTTAAACATCCCCAATATTCTTACATATATTTGGCCACTTCCAGGTGGTTCTTGACTTCTGGCCCCTCTCATCGATCTTCAACGACGCGCCCAACCGTGGGCCCACGGGGTCAAAGTTGTGCATTGGAATTTTGACCATCACAGACCACCCTTTTCACTCATATATATTTGGGCCACATGCTGGTGTGGCTGTCTTTTGACCCTCTCTAACGTTATTTTTTGCTGCAAGGACTCTGATGACCCTCGACGGACACGGGGTATAATATCTTAACCAAGTGTGATGTGAATCACCATGACCGCGCAAGCGTGAGCAAATTAAGGTGGAGGTACTGGCTCAACCATGTGCGATGCAAGTCCGCTGAAATCACCACGACCGCGCAAGCGTGAGCAAATTAAGGTGGAGGTACTGGCTCAACCGTGTGCGATGCAAGTGCGCTGAAACCACCACGAACGTGCAAGCGCGAGCAAATTAAGGTGGAGGTACTGGCACAACCGCAAGTGCGCTGAAATCACCATGACCGCGCAAGCACGAGCAATGGGTGGGGGTACTGGCTCAACCGTGTGCGATGCAAGTGCGCTGAAATCACCACGACCACGCAAGCGCGAGCAAATTAAGGTGGAGGTACTGGCTCAACCGTGTGCGATGCAAGTGCGCTGAAATCACCACGACTGCACAAGCGCGAGCAAAGGGTGGAGGTACTGGCTCAACCGTGTGGGATGCAAGTGCGTTGAAATCACCACGACCGCGCAAGGGCGAGCAAAGGGTGGAGGTACTGGCTTAACCATGTGCGATGCAAGTGCGTTGTAAAACCACCACCTGTGCAAGCTAAAGGCGAGTAAGTTTATTTGGAAATTAGGACGAACCGTATGCGATAGACCAGCTAGCTAGAAATATAAAAAACAAACTACCCGCCTTGAGCGTTGCAAAAATCGGCGGATCCACGCCACTTTACCTTATTATCATACACGCATATTGTTATTGGACCGTGCGCGATCTTGGGCACTCCGGCCCCGCATCAATTCCTTTACCCAAATTTTAGTAGCCGCCGTACTTCAACTGTCGCCCACACTCCTCCAGCAATGACCTTATAGTAAAATTGCAGTAGCCAAGGCATTTGAACCGTCGCCCTCCCTCGTCCACCACCATCTCCACCCACCATTACTAAATTTTTCAAGAGTCATGGCGTATCCTCAAACATCACCACCCCCACCACAGTCCCCCACCCGCCCCCCTCCCCCCTCAAACCCTAGCTCGCGGCCGCCACCGCCGCGGCCGCCAACCCTGCAGGTCTGCCCGTTCCTCCTAGCTTAGATAATAAAGTTCAGGTTACCCAGCGATTCCCATACCGTCGCTGCACTCCCCTGAGTTTTTAGATGAGGCCTGCGGTGTCCCTCCCTGCCAGATCCACATCCCCTGCTCCAGAATGTCGCAGCCTAAGCTCGACCACGTATCCCAGGGAGCCCGACGAGCGTTCGGCCTAGAAAAGGTTTATCATGGCCTCTACGGCGGACGTTGGTGAGGTGGCCGCTGTTCGCCCCGACCTGTCAATCCCGGAGCAACACATCGCCGCGGAAGCCGGCGAAGACATTGACTATGTTGCCATGCCGAAGGCCTCATGTCAGCGGGCTAGTGTATTACTGTATCTCGGGAAAGCTGGCTATGACATCAAGCTCATCCACACCGACAGCTTCACGCGGGCCATGTCATAGGTTAAGTGGTCCATCCCCAGCCCCTCTGGTTCAACTACCATCGATCTCTTCGACGGCCCTGCCGCTGATCTCCTCCGCCAAGCGGTCAAGGATTTGTGACCTTTATACGCTATCGGGCCCATTTTGTCACTTCTGAAGGACACGTTCTACGACGGCGGCTTCGGATCCTCAATTGCTAAGTCAGATCTCATCGACCACGACCACGACCATGAGGAGGGCACCCACGAAGGTTCTTCCAAGGTGAAACAGCCCATCTGTGACATCAGAGAGCGCACCATGGGTATGTGCTCTTCCAACTGGAAGGATCCTGTCCATGAAATGTGAGGCAACATTCTATCAGCAAATCTTACCTTTTCTAACTTGCCAACCCGTACCCTTTATTGTAGTAGCATTTGCCGTGCGGTGCTTTAACTGTGCCGTGTTTAATTATTTCAGTTATGCAAAAATGTATTGTTCAATAGGTCTATGTGATGTTTAAGTATGAATTGTCCACTTTAGTTTCACAAATGGCTATATTTGGTTGTTTATAGTGAGTAGATGCCTTGTTTATCTGTATTTGATTGTTAGGTTGGTTGGAGTGAGCATTTTTTCAGTTATAGAGCAGATGCCTTGTTTATCTGTATTTGGTTCTTAGTTTGGTTGCAGTGAGTATTTGTCCAGTTATCAAGCAGATGCCTTGTTTATCTATATTTGGTTGTTAGGTTGTTTTTTTAGCATTTGTCCAGTTATCAAGCATATGCCTTGTTTATCTGTATTTGGTTGTTAGGTTGCTTTTTTTAGCATTTGTCCAGTTATCAAGCAGATGCCTTGTTTATCTTTATCTGCTTGTTAGGTTGGTTGCAGTGAGCATTTGTCCAGTTTTCAAGCATATGCCATGTTTATCTGTATTTGCTTGTTAGGTTGGTTGCAGTGAGACTATGTCTAGTTTTCAATGGCTATATTTGGTTGTTATACTAGTCATTTATGCCTTGTTTATCTCAGTCATTCACAATGTGTTGTTCATTATGTGCAAGTCGGAACTGTGCCGCTCGACTACATCAATACCAGTTTGAACGGCTATATTTGGTTCTAGTTATTCCTGGTGTAGTTAACACATGCCCATCATTTCAGTTTTACACATTTATCCAGTGTGATGTTTAAGCATTACCTATTTTCTATTCATTTTCAACAATACCAGTTTGAATTGCAATATTTGATGGCTGTTAAGCCTCATTGCCGGTAACATTGCCTTCCATTTTATATTTGCTTTAACAAAGATGTGAAACCAACACATTCAAGCTATCATTTGGAGATCATGTTGTTTACCTTTGCTATATTTGTTTGATGTTAAGATTGTTGTACTTATCATGCCTTTCCACTACTTATGCAAGACAACAATGGGAGTGGCCACCATTTTCCATGGAGGTTAGCTTCACCCTCGGCTTGTACTACCCCCGCTGCTCCATAATGTAGTGCATATAGATCCAGGCCCCGACACTAGTTAGCTTATAATATTGACTTGTTGCTTGTAGGTACATATGCCCTTGGCAAGGATCCACGATCGACCCTTTTTGCGTATGGGGCAATGAGATATTGATGAACAAGCATCAAGTGAGGAAACCGATAAGGATTATTAACAAAAAGATGCTAATGGTGGCAAGAAAATTATTTGTTTATGCTCTATCCAACACAACAAGTGAGCTGTAGGATGGTAACTACAAACTCGCAGCCTTCTTTTTACTGCCCATAATGAGTTGTTAGACAACAATGTCTGAATCTTTTTCGTTCCCAGTGGTTCCCGAAGCAGTTCACTCAAGATTAACTCGCAAAGAACATGATTGGTGGACATGCAATGAAGGTTAAAGTATTTCATCCAGACTACAATCAGCATCGATAAGTCCTAATGAAGATAGTGAAGGATGGACGGGCAGCCATCACAAGGGGTTAGCCTAGAGTCGTGCGTGCATTACGCATGGAGGAGGGCACAATATGGGCATTCCGCTTCACCTTCTCCAAAGAACCGTAATGTCTTTTGCCTCTCTTTACAAATCATTAGTACAGCTATGGTTCATCATTCTTTACTTGGTGCTTCGTAGTTCTTCAAGATATGTACTGTGCGTCAATTATGGATTCGTTGTTGAACCTATATTTGTAATAAACATGGTTGGATATGAAATAAGTGATTGCCTACTTTCAAATTCAAAACATGTGATTTTTAAATTAGGGATTACATCGCATTACAGCTTATGTAAAGCAAAACGTCTGCGATATACGTGGAGATCGAAACGTTTTAGGATCCACTACGCAGCGATCAATCTTCACCGCACACACGACTTTCTCTTGAAAACGGTTTGCGTTAGGCCACCTCGCAAACGCTACTACATAAAAAGTGTGTGTGATGGACAGCCTTTGCCACACAGTTTCTTCTATGCACCGTG
This sequence comes from Aegilops longissima, assembly GCA_021605205.1. Lineage (NCBI taxonomy): Eukaryota > Viridiplantae > Streptophyta > Magnoliopsida > Poales > Poaceae > Aegilops > Aegilops longissima. The sequence goes on along the minus strand of CM038681.1, from coordinate 431,936,765 downwards.
TGTGATGCATTCAATAACGCAAACAATAAAATTATTAATATCGTGTGCAATGGCAACGCTATCACAAACAATTTAACGGGAAAAATTGTGTGTGATGTACCTGTGAACGGAAACGTTTTCCTTGGAGCGACTGTGTGGGATGTACATACGAACGGAAACGTTTAGCGGGGACTGACTGTGTGGGATGTACTTGCGACCGGAAAATTTTTTGCCGTATAATTGTATTTTTTAGCTCTACTGTACGTATTTCCATATTTGAGCGCTCGCCGGTCACATACGACCTCATTTTTCCGAGTGTGTGTGCCAGGAGGGCATATCCCCGACGGTTTCTTGGTCGTATGGGAAGGACCCCCCTATCGCACACACTCACTTGGTGACGCAGAAGGTCGTCACGGAAAGGGGTTAAAACCATTTGTTTAGGACCGACGTGTACCAGTGAAAGGTAAACAACATCATCTCCAAATGATAGCTTGAATGTGTTGGTTTCAGCATGTTGTTAAAGCAGATATAAAATAGAAGGCAATGTTACTGATAGCAGGCTTAACAGCCATGAAATATTGCAATTCAAACTAGTATTGTTGAAAATGAATAGGACGTAGGTAATGCTTAAAGATCACACTGGATAAATGTGTAAAGCTGACATAAAGGGCATGTGTTAACTACACCAGGCCTAACTGGAACCAAATATAGCCGTTCAAACTGGTATTGATGCAGTCGAGCGGCGCAGTTCCGACTTGCACATAATGAACAACACATTGTGAATGACTGAAATAAACAAGGCATAAATGATCAGTACAACAACCAAATATAGCCATTGAAAACTGGACATAGTCTCACTACAACCAACCTAACAAGCAAATACAGATAAACAGGGCATATGTTTGAAAAGTGGAAAATGCTCACTGCAACCAAACTAACAAGCAAATACAGATAAACAAGGCATCTGCTTGAAAATTGGACAAATGCTAAAAAAGCAACCTAACAACCAAATAGAGATAAACAAGGCATCTGCTTGATAAATGGACAAATGCTCACTGCAACCAAACTAAGAACCAAATACATATAAACAAGGCATCTGCTCGATAACTGGAAAAATGCTCACTGCAACCAACCTAACAACCAAATACAAATAAACAAGGCATCTACTCTCTATAAACAACCAAATATAGCCCTTCATGAAACTGAAGTGGACAATTCAGACTTAAACATCACATGGCCCTATTGAACAATACATTTTTGCACAACTAAAATAATTAAACATGGCACAGTTAAAGCACCGCACGGCAAATGCTAGTACAACAAAGGGTAGGGTTGGTAAGTTAGAAAAGGTAAGATTTGCTGATAGGATGTTGCCTCACATTTCATGAACGGGGTCCTTCCAGTTGGAAGAGCACAGACCCATGGTGCACTCTCTGATGTCACAGATGGGTTGTTTCACCTTGGAAGAACCTTTGTGGGTGCCCTCCTCGTGGTCTTGGTCGTGGTTGATGAGATCTGAGTTGGCAATTGAGGATCCCAAGCCGCCGCCGTAGAACGTGTCCTTCAGAAATGACAAAATGGGCCCGATGGCGTATAAGGATCGCAAATCCTTGACCGCTTGGCGGAGGAGATCAGCGGCAGGACCATCGAAGAGATCGACGGCGGTTGAACCAGAGGGGTTGGGGATGGGCCACTTAACCTGTGACATGGCCCGCGTGAAGTCGTCGCTGTCGATGAGCTTCATGTCGTAGCCAGCTTTCCCGAGATACAGTAATACGCTAGCCCGCTGACATGAAGCCTTCGGCATGGCAACGTAGTGCCCAAGATCGCGCACGGTCCAATAAGAATATGCGTGTATGATAATAAGGAAAAGTGGCGGAACCGCCGATTTTTTTGAACGCTCAAGGAGGGTAGTTTGTTTTTATATTTCTAGCTAGCTGGTCTATCGCACACGATTCATCCTAATTTTGAAATAAACTTACCCGCCTTTTGCTTGCACAGGTGGTGGTTTTACAGCGCACTTGCATCGCACACGGTTGAGAAAGTACCTCCACCTTTCTCGCGCTTGCGTAGTCGTCATGATTCACAGCACACTTGCATCGCACACGGTTAAGACATTATACCCGTGTCCGTTGAGCGTCTTCAGAGTCTTTGCGGCAAAAAAAACATTAGAGAGGGTCAGAAGACAGCCACACCAGCACGTGGCCCAAATATATATGAGTGAAAAGGGTGGTCTATGATGTTCAAAAATCCAATGCACAACTTTGACCGCACGGGCCCATGGCTGGGCGTGTCGTCGAAGATCGATGAGAGGGGCCAGAAGTCAAGAACCACCTGGAAGTGGCCAAATATATGTAGGAATATTGGGTGTGATGTTTAAAACTTTAAATACACAATGCACAACTTTTGTGGCACCTGCCTCGCAAACTCGAAAGCACCCTTGGATATATCTATAATGACACAATGTCGTAGCTAGCTAGGATGCTTGGCCCACCACCTCCCACTTCGTGTTAGCGGGGGTGGATGCACGTAATGATACTTTGGTCATACATGCATTTCGCCATGACCTACCATAAGATGGACCAATGAATCTATCATTTGGTCAAATGACAACTGTTGTTGTCGATAAACCGCTTGGGCCAATAGATTGAACCATCATAAAGATCGCACAAGAGGGGCCACAAAACCAGCACCTCTTGCATGCGGCCCAAAATTATGTACGTTGGGAAGGGGTGATGTGTGTTTTCAATATAGAATAATGTACAAATTTAGATGTGGTGCCTACCTCTCAATACAGACAACAACCATGAAGGCAAGGTAGTTAAGGACGAGATACGTAGGGTACGATGTAGGTCAAACCCAGCAATCCGAGCATGTGGGAGGGAATCCTGACAACGCATGAGCTCGAGCTTTGGTTGAGTGACATGTGACAGTGACCGGCCCTAACACGAACTAGGAGGAATCCATTCATGGCCAACACATACCTCTCGTTATCGGTCAAAGGGATGATATATATACACTCAGAGAGCCCACAGATATGCGTGTCATCACAAAAAACCACACAAGGGAGATGTGGTCGATCAGAAGACCCCGTATACACTACATGCGGCCCAAAAATATGTATGGGTACGGTGGTGTGTTATGTGTTTAAATCCTGAATGCACAACTTCAATGGGCCACCAACTACATTACAAACCGAACACCATACCCGACTCCAAGCCTGGTTCAACATGTATGATGTCGGTTTCCCAACTTCGAGGTGGCGGGGGTCGTCCCACGCATGCGCTCAAACATTATTTGGTCTAGCATGGCACACATCTATACCCCTATACGGTGTGCGAATAACTTTGAAAGTTGGTCGTTGGATGAAGCCAATCGACGGTACAAAGATGGAAAATCCGAGCACTATTGGCCATTGGATATCATCAACATTCCACCAGATTATGCTACATGAACAATCTAGAAGACTCCATGGTTGAACTTAAGCATAATGCACAAACCTCAAAACACAAGCACTTATCCTTTGTTCTAGAATCTTCCATATCTTAATTGCCCAAACTTTGTTTTCTAAATGAATTGTCACTATTTGTTTTTATTTTATGCTTTACAATGCACAATTCCATGAATCTTAAAATAATTTTTTTATAAAACTAATTGATTTTGAATAAGATGAACTATAAGAATTAAACGAACATCTACATCATGCATATATAACTCAAAGCTTACATGCTATAGTGTGGTATTTATTCATAATTTGGTTACCAAATCTCATGCGTGCAATGCACGTGTACCTTACTAGTATCAATAGGAAACCATCATGGTCAAACCCTTGTCGTTGTTGGGTCAAAGGGATAGATTGTGTGGGGCCCCCTCATTGTCGGTAAGGATAATATATATACCTCGGGGAGCCCACAAATATGTGCAGCGTCTATAAACCGCACAAGGGAGACATGCTCGATTAGAACACCCTGCCCCCTATACCCTGCATGCGACCTGAAAAGGGTTTATATAATCACCATGACAGGTCACTATAGAGTCAATCATTCTTTAATTTTTTAGAGCAAAAAAAACAATAAAAACATAGTCTACAAATTAGCGAAACAAGGATCCCAAGGTTTATATAATCTCCATGGCAGGTCACTATAGAGATATATATATATATATATATATATATATATATATATATATATATATATATATATATATATATATATATATAATGATGTGTCATAACGTTTAAATGACGCTTGAGATATGCAACTTCCCACCGGGTCACCCATCCTTGGACAACTCCAGCCCGAGCACGCTTAACTTCTGTGTTCTATTCAATTAGGCTAGCGGATGGGAAGTAGCCCCTTGCTGATAGGAATTGCCTCCTCGCCTTTAAGGCGTTTCACGCTGGTCACCCTATGGGACCTACTCCCTCCTATCACGCACATTTGTGCTTTTAGAAACTCTATGCGATATTTACATGGTCGGTGTGTCGCCGCCTAGCCTTCAATGAGCACTGACACTGGTAGCGGGAAAACGATGGGAGAAGAGGCGGGAAACCGATGAGAGGAGTGGGGGGAAACGGTAGCCTATTTAGAAAACATATTAGAGAAGGAAGCATGAGCGCATGCGCACAGTGCTTACCCATGTACTACATGTGCTGTCGAAAGGGCTGAGGGTTACCATCCGATCTGGGAGCATCCAACGGTGCAGACGTATGATCCGTGGGGTTTGGGTTCTGGACAATCAGAACACATGACTCAGATCGCACGCGCAGTAGGGGGAGGGGGCATCGGCCACTGTTTGGTAGGCACACGGCTTTCATGAGTGAACCATGTGCTATTTGATAACATTTCGTGAGAAGAATCTTGGTTTTTTAAATCCCCGTAAATCCAAAACTCACCTGAAAATCGTGAAACTTGGCATGGTGTCACGACATGGCACATATATGTCGAGGAATTTTTTTCTTCCATTTTGGCACAAGTTTTATTACAAGCCTCTTACAAACCGGAGCTTCTCTCAAAGAAGCCTCGTGGTTCTGATAGGGAAACGTGTCCCCCTTGTGGGCGAAATGATAATCAGTGCCTCTTTTCGCCTCGTATTTTCTTCTACGGGAAACATGGAACGACAGGATATCTGTGCTGAAATCTAAACTTATTCAGGGTTTGTTTCGCCTTTTTATACACTAATTGAGTTTCCTAGGAATTTAATGTCCATAATTCAAATCTGAACTTCAAATACATGCTCCAGTCCACCAAAATGGCTAGAAAAATTATACATGTGTCCTTGGGTGCATGTTTAGGCCCCATGCCAGGAATGGGAATGAATTACAACCCTACCGACGTCCTGGCTCGTCCTCAAACATTTGGAATCTCGGTTTTTAAATCACGGTAAATCCTAAACTCACCAGAAAGTCATGAACGTTGGCATGGTGTCACGTAATGGCACATATATGTCGTGGTAAAAACATTGTCCAATTTGGGCCAAGCTTTATTACAAACCTCTTACAAACCGGAGCTTATCTCAAAGAAGCCTCGTGGTTCCGATAGGGAAACGTGTCCCCCCTTGTGTGCGAAACGTAATCACTCCCTCTTTTCGCCTTGTATTTTCTTCTACGTGCAACATGGAATGACAGGATATCATGCTGAAATTTAAACATATTCAGGGTCCGTTTGGCCTTTTTATACACTAATTGAGTTTCCTACTCATTTAGTGTCCATAATTCAAATCTGAACTTCAAATACATTCTCCAATTCACCAAAATGGCTAGAAAAATTATACATGTGTCCTTTGGTGCATGTTTAGGTCCCATGGAAGGAATGGGAACGAATTATAACCGTACCGGTGTCCTGTCTTGTCCTCAAACATTTGGAATCTCGGTTTCTAAATCCCAGAAATCCTACACTCACCAGAAAGTCATGAAAGTTGGCATGGTGTCACGTCATGGCACATATATGTCGTGGTAAAAACATTGTCCAATTTGGGCCAAGCTTTATTACAAACCTCTTAGAAACCGGAGCTTCTCTCAAAGAAGCCTCGTGGTTCCGATAGGAAAACGTGTTCCCCTTGTGGCGAAATGTAATCACTGTCTCTTTTCGCCTTGTATTTTCTTCTACGCGCAACATGGAATGACAGGATATCCATGTTGAAATTTAAACTTATTCAGGGTTCGTTAGGCCTTTTTATACACTAAATTAGTTTCCTGGGCATTTAATATCCATAATTCAAATCTGAACTACAAATACATGCTCCAATTCACCAAAATGGCTACAAAAATTATACATGTGTCCTTGGGTGCATGTTTAGATCCCATGCCAGGAATGGGAATGAATTACAACCGTACCGGCGTCCTGGCTCGTCCTCAAAAATTTGGAATCTCGGTTTTTAAATCCCCATAAATCCAAAACTCACCAGAAAGTCATCAAAGGTGGCATGGTGTCACGTCATGGCACATATATGTCGTGGTAAAAACATTGCCAATTTGGGCCAAGCTTTATTACAAACCTCTTACAAACCGGAGCCTGTCGCAAGAACCCTCATGGTTTCGACAGGGAAACGTGTCCCCTTGTGGGCCAAACGATAATCGCTCCCTCTTCTAGCCTCGTATTTTCTTCTACACGCAACACGGAACAATGGGAGATTCGTGCTAAACTTTGAAATTATTCAGGGTTCATTTGACCATTTTTATTAATTAATTGAGTTTTTGAGGCATTTAATGTCCATAATTCAAATCCGAACTACAAATACATGCTCCAGTGCACCAAAATGGCTAGAAAAAATGTACATGTGTCCTTGGGGTGCATGTTTAGGTCCCATGGAAAGAGGGAATGAATTCAACCGTCTCACCGTCCTGGCTTGGCCACAAACATTGCGAATCTCGGTTTTTAAATCTCTCTAAATCCAAAACTCACCAGGAAATCATGAAACTTGGCATGGTGTCACTACATGGCACATATAATTGTCCAAATTGGGTGAAGCTATATTACAAGCCTCTTACAAACCGAAGCTTCTCGCAAACCTCGTGGTTTCGGTAGGGAAACATGCCCCTCTTGTGGGCGAAACAATAATCGTTGCCTCTTCTCACCTTGAACTTTGTTTTCTACATGCAACATAGAATAACAGGAGTGTCGTGCTGAAATTTGAAATTGTTCAGGCTTCGTTTGGCCATTTTATATATTAATTAAGTTTTCTAGGTATTTAATATAGCCCATAATACAAATTTGAACTACAAGCACATGCTCCAGTGAAGCAAAATGGGTGGGAAATCGTACATGTGTCATTGGGTGCATGTTTAGGTCTGATTTAAGGAATGGGAATGAATTACAAACTTCTCGTCATCCTGAAACATTGAGAATCTTGGTTTGTAAATCCCAATAAATCAAAAACTCAGCCAAAAACATGAAACTTGGCATGGTTTCATGACATGGCACATATATGCCGTGGTAAAAAATCCTCCAGTTTGAGACAAGGCGCACACATTAATAGCCAACAAAGTCCTTTTTGAAACAAATAGCTGACACGTTAATATCGCAAACGGTTGTATTATACGAACCGTGTCAAAATTTAACCATACTTGGTGGCGTGCGTGCAACTGTTTGATTAGACGGGACGAGCGCGAGAAGTTCGCCATGCAGGCTTGAAAGGACGCGTGCGAGCAGTCCATCGCGCAGGCTCGACGGGATGCGTGCATCCTGTCTACCTAGAAGGCTCGACGGGACAAGTGCGAGCAGCAAGGCTGCCCATGCTCACCGGGAAGCGAGCTCTTTGACCTCCATGCACCAGCCGCCGCCCACCTCGCTCACAACCTCTCCATTAATGGGTTAATTCAAGCACCTGGACGGAGGGTTTGCTTCTGATCCCATGGCAGCATTTGCTTTGTTAGTGTTTTCAACTCGTATTCCCGCCTAATTTAAGTTGCCACATAGGGCAATGGATAATACGACGACAAATAAAATGGCAACGGATAATACGACGACAAATTTACAATGGCGCAAATAATAATTGTCTTACATATTCCGGATAATTTAAAATGCCACATGCGGCAAAGCCCGAAAGACACGGGGGCAAGAGAAGAAGGAAATCGCAGACAACGATCTGGGTCGCTACTGTCTCTACTCGTCGATGGATCGCCGGGCGACGACATCCTCCAGCTCCTTCTTCAATTCCTCACGACTTTGCTTGAAAGTAGCCACGGATTCCTCCACCTCCTGCTCGCGCTCGATCCGAAGCTTCCTCAAGTCACCCATCAGTTCCTCGACGACCGCTGTCAGCGTCATCCCCGAGGCACTGTTGTGCTCATGCAGCATCTTCCAGCCGGCGGCCTCCTCCTCCTTCTCGGCGAGCGCCTTGAGGAGCTTCGCATCACAAACAGTTCATCCGAGTGGGTTGTTTGCTGCGTATCACACACATGTTATTTACACGAATCGTTTGTGTTCTTTTGGCTCATCGCAAACAGTTCATCTATGTGAACTGTATGCCGTGTATCACACACATCTTGTTAAGTTGATCCATTTTTGTTCTCTTCCCTAACCGAAAACAGTTCGTCCGAGTGAATCATATGCCGTAAATCACACAGACCTTGATCTGGCCGACCATTTCTGTTATATTCCATGACAGCACACAGTTCATCGGAGCGAACTGCATGCCGTATATTGCACACACATTGATATGGTTGCCCGTTTCTGTTGTTCTGACTCATCGCAAACAGTTCTTCTGGATCAACCGTATGCCCCTCATCGCACACGTAACTAAAATCTGAACCGTGTTTGATGTCTCCGCCATCGCAAATGTTTTGCATCTTTTTTATGGTTTTTTACATCCCCATTTGCGATTAATGCATCGCACACAGTTTCGTCAAAGGGTCTCTTATCGTAGTGTTGCATTAGAAGCATCCTGCAGTAGTGATAGCTTCTTCATAGTTTGTAGGTTCGAGTGACGCCCCCGATTCAATCGTACACTAATCTTGCACGCAAATGTGTACGATCAAGATCAGGGACTCACGGGAAGATATCACAACACAACTCTAAAAGTAAGATAAGTCATACAAGCATCATAATACAAGCCAGGGGCCTCGAGGGCTCGAATATAGGTGCTCGATCATAGACGAGTCAGCGGAAGCAATAATATCTGAGTACAGACATAAGTTAAACAATTTTGCCATAAGATCGCTAGCACAAACTGGGATACAGATCGAAAGAGGCGCAGGCCTCCTGCCTGGGATCCTCCTAAACTACTCCTGGTCATAGTCAGCGGGCTGCACGTAGTAGTAGGCACCTCCAGCGTAGTAGGAGTCGTCGTCGACGGTGGCGTCTGGCTCCTGGGCTCCATCGTCTGGTCGCCGCAATTGGATAAAGAAAGGGGGAAAAGGGGGAACAAGGCAACCGTGAGTACTCATCCAAAGTACTCGCAAGCAAGGAGCTACACTACATATGCATGGATATATGTGTAAAGGGCCATATCGGTGGGTGAGCTGCAGAATGCCGTAATAAGAGGGGATAGCTAATCCGTCGAAGACTACGCCACGCAGCCTCCGCCTTGCAAAGACATGTAGAAGAGATTAGACCAAGTCCTCCAAATAGCATCGCATAGCATAATCCTACCGCGATCCTCCTCGTCCGCCTGTTAGAGAGAGATCACCGGGTTGTATCGCACTTGGAAGGGTGTGTTTTATTAAGTATCTGTTTCTAGTTGTCATAAGGTCAAGGTACAACTCCAAGTCGCCCTGTTATCAAGATCACGGCTATTCGAATAGATTAACTTCCTGCAGGATGCACCACATAGCCCAACACGCTTGATCCCATTTGGCGGACACACTTTTTCGGGTCATGCCCGGCCGCGGAAGATCAACACGTCGCAGCCCCACCTAGGCACAACAGAGAGGTCAGCACGCCGGTCTAAACCTAAGCGCACAGGGGTCTGGGCCCATCGCCCTTAGCACACCTGCATGTTGCGTCGGCGGTCGGAAGCAGAACTAGCCCCCTTAATACAAGAGCAGGCTTACGTTCCAAACCGGCGCGCGCCGCTCAGTCGCTGACGTCACGAAGGCTTCGGCTGATACCACGACGTCGAGTGCCCATAACTGTTCCGGCGTAGTTGGTTAGTGTGTATAGGCCAGTAGCCAGACTCAGATCAAATACCAAGATCTCGTTAAGCGTGTGAAGTATCCGCGAACGCCGACCAGGGCGAGGCCCACCTCTCTCCTAGGTGGTCTCAACCTGCCCTGTCGCTCCGCCACAAAGTAACAGTTGGGGGCCGTCAGGAACCCAAGCCCACCTCTACCGGGATGGAGCCACCTGTCCTTTCAGCCCCCTCATCAGAATCACTTGCGGGTACTCAACGAGCTGACCCGACTTTAGTCACCACATGTGTCATGTATTTAATGTATATAGTATATACCCGTGATCACCTCCCTAGTGATCACGGCCCGATAGTATAGCATGGCAGACGGACAAGAATGTAGGGCCACTGATGGAACACTAGCATCCTATACTAAGCAGTAGGATAGCAGGTAAGGGTAACAACTGTAGCAACAATGACAGACTATGCATCAGAATAGGATTAACCGAAAGCAGTAACATGCTACACTACTCTAATGCAAGCAGTATAGAGAAGAGTAGGCGATATCTGGTGATCAAGGGGGGGCTTGCCTGGTTGCTCTAGCAAGGAGTGGTCGTCAACACCGAGGTCGAACTGGGCAGCAGCAGCGTTGGTCTCGTAGTCTACCGGAGAGAAGAGGGGGGAATAAACAGTAAATACAATGCAAACATAAGCATGACGATGCATGATATGACAATGAGCGGTGTTAGGTGTGCCCTAACGCAGTAGGAGGTGATACCGGCGAAGGGGGGAAACATCCGAGAAAGTATCCCCGGTGTTTCGTGTTTTAAGACAGGTGAACCGGAGGGGGAAAGTTGCGTGTTTGCTATGCTCGGGATATGTGGCGGACGAACGGGATGTGTAACCGAATTCATCTCGTCATTCTGGGCAACTTTCATGTACAAAGTTTTTCCGTCCGAGCTACGGATTATTTTATATTAATTTTTAAAGATTTAATTCATTTTTAGATTTAACAGAATTAATTTAATTAGAAAATGCAATTATGACGTCAGCATAATGTCAGGGTGATGTCAGCAGTCAACTAGTTAGTTAACCTAGTCGAACTGACATGTGGGTCCCACTGTCATTAACTGCTAACTAACTAACCAGGCTAATTAGTTTAGCTAACAGATTAGTTAAGTTAACTATAGTAGTTAATTAGGTTAATTAGTTATTAGTTTAATTAAGCACAATTAGTTAAGTTAATTAATTTATTAATTAAATAATTAATATTTTTATTTATTTATTTATTATTATTATTTTTAAAATCCCCTTTTTTAATTATTTTATAGGGTGGGGCCCAGTAGTCATACTCTAGGGGGTTTGTTTTAAAGGGGATTAGCCCCTAAGCTAATTAGGGTCGGCCCCATGTGGCGGTGACGCAGCCGTCTTGGGCCGCGGCTGTGCACGCACGCACAGAGGCGACGGCGCCGGCGGTACTCGGCCGGCAGGCAGCGGTGGTGGCCGATCATGAAGGCCGACGGCAAGGCGAGCCACCTTTGAGCGGCGTGGCGGAGCGAGGCCAAGCACGACAGGCGAGTCAGGGGGCGGTGGAGCACGGGGGAAGAGCAGATCAGGCAGCGGTAGGGCGCGAAGCAGGCGCGGAGCGCACGGGGGCATGGCCAGGGCGCGGCCCGACCATGGTGAGTGCGGGGCCGGAGCGCGAGATGCGGGCGCGGTCAGATCCAGCAACGGAAGCAGAGGGGGAGAGGAGAGGGGCGATGCTCACGATGGCCGTAGGGGTTTGGCAGCGGGGCGCGGGGAGGAAGAGGCAGACCGGCGAGGTTGCGGTCCGGCGGGGTGGTCTCCAGGCGGCGGAGAGGACGGGGGACAGCTCCGGCGATGTGGCTGGTGGTGTTCCGGTGGTCGACAGTGTCGTGGTGGTGGTGGCGTTGTCCAGGGGCGATGGGCGACGCGGGCGGCCCGATGAGCGGGCCGAACCCGCAAGGGAGAGGCACGGAAGGTCCGGTGACGGAAGTGGTCACCGGGGCGCCGGCGAGGTGGCGTGCGGCATCGGCGTTGACGGGGTCAGGGGTGCGGTTGCCCTGATCCAGACGGGGGAGGGGAGCGAGGGGAGAGTGGGGGGGTCGGGAGGAAAAGTGGGACGGCTAGGGTTTCGGTCGGGTAGACCGTGGGGTTAACGGGGGGAGTGGGTGGTCGGTTGGGCCGGCCAGGCGGCCTAGTGGCCAGCTGGGCCACGGCCCAGCAGGGAGGGGTTCCCTCTTACTTCCTTTTGTTTTATTTTTTGTTTTTCTTTTCTTTTTCCTATTTTCTTTTATTCTATTTTATTTTACTTTTAGTTTCTTTAGTTTTATAAATATGACAATAGCTCCTAAATTAAGGTCTCCGAACAACCCACTGCCTTAAAAAGTTTGGTGACTAATAAACTAGTTTAATATTTGTTTATTAATTTAAAAAGCATTCAAATAATTGTCTTTGCTACTGTTTTATTTAGTTTAGTGCATTTAAACTTTTTATAAAGACTTGGTTGTCCACCAACATTACTTATGAATTATTTGGCTCACTCCGAACATTTTAGTTTTAATATTTGAAATCTTTTATTGTTTGCTCGATTTTGAATTTAAATTCGACTCGGTTTCGAACTAACGCGAGATTAGCATCAGTAATCGAGGTGACGTGGCATCATTAGCGGAGGGTTACTGTGGCTTAATTATCCGGGCGTCACAATTCTCCTCCACTACAAGAAATCTCGTCCTGAGATTTAAGAGGGGTGTAAGGGGGGAAGTCCTAGTTACGAAAGTCTAACGGATCTTCTTGTCTTTGGTTGCTCTCCTCGAAGAGGTCGATCCATAGCATTGATGTCTTCACTCCTATGCCTCAATGCATCATGATGAAATTGTCGTCCTTTCTTCAGGATCTCCATCGTACTTACGAAAGAATAAAGGGTGGTTATTCTGTAAGAACGGACCTCTGCAAGGTTAACTACCTGGTAGTTTACATCGGGGAAGGTGGCGGAAAGTAACTCCCGAGTGGAAACTTAAGACAATATCGAGAGGTAAGTAGGTACCATGAGAAGTTTCGGGCGGGTAGGCAATCGTTCGATGCCTGCTACAGGGCGTGAAAGGGGCTCAAATCAACGGGGATAAGATTGTGTCTGATACCAGAATTGATGAGCTCTCGGAAGGTGTCTCATGAATTACCTACGAGCCAAGCGCGAGGAATATCTTTGGGAATAGGGGGTGTGCAGGAGAGTCAGGTTTCGATCCTGTGGAACTGTGGGTTATGGGCCCACCATGTGGGTTAAAGGTAGAAGGAGTGGTGACATCTTGTGTGATCATGTAAGCAAGGCATGTTAGAGGATAGCCTGTCATTTATGTCGGCAACAACATCGGTACCAAGGGTGAGGGACAAAGAGAACCATTTTCTTGCTCGTCGAAACGAGGCGGACCAATAGGCAAAGTTCTCGTCCATCGATGGTTACCGGAATATCATCAACAATAGTAACAGGGTCTAACTGACCGAGTTGTACACCATGGTGTTTACATAAGTAGGAGAATATTACTACTTAGATCATATAGACCTCAGGAAAGGTTAAACCAAACAATGGAAAGGATAGTATGTTTATCAAATTAAACAGAACAGTGGAAAGGAAAATGTGTTTAACACATATTTCAGGGGTATATCCTTCCCAAGGACAAGCAGAGCATGATATCCATGACAGGATAGAAAATAGAGAAACCATTTAGAAAAGGGGGAAGGAATTTCATGACATTACCCATACAACGGTGTTTGGATAATTAAGCAAGAAACATGTAGCTTTGGCTTCAAATGTTCTTGTTGAAAATCGGAGTACCACAGACATGCTTCGAGATAGCATTGACATGGTCTTCAAGCAAAGGTCGGACTTTGGATACTCAATGGATTCATCAGGAAGAACTTATAGAATAAGTCTTTCAATTTCCTCATGGAAGAATGGTTAACATTGCTAAAAGGAAGAACTATAACAATAGGCCCTCCAGCCAAGTGTGCTAGGCATGACATCACCTTACCAGGCCATAATAAGACCAATGTTATAACTCTTGGAAAAATGGTCCAACCATCAAATCTGACAGAGATTCAAATCTGGTTGGTGTTAGGATATCTCAGACTCAGGATGCCTGAGAGGAAGAGGTGCAACACAATTGACAAGATGACATTATATGATTCTCGGAAAATGAACTATGGAAGCGAGTTCCGAACAAGGGTTCATCATTAAGCCAAGGAGAGGATGAGGAGGTGGCTGATGGACTCAGCGATAATTCAATGAGGTATCCAAAAAGATGGATCTCCAAAATTATGTGGATAAGGACATAGCATTTGTCAGATCAAATGATATAATGAAGTATGCTCTAGGAAAACATACACAATTAAACATTGGGTGAAAGGTGCGTCCGAAATATGGTTGGGTTGCACGACCAATGACAGAATGGTGATTCAATAATCAATAGTCTAAGAATGAACGGTCGACCATTAACTTCAAAGCAATTGGGTTGCTAGAAGAAAAGAATCCAAACAACACTGTTCACTTGTTGGAATCAACACGGAGACCAAGAAAGAATGGTGATGGTGAGAAGTATCACTATACCAAGAATTCTTAAGAGGTGGAGTAATCCTCATGACATTCTTGACATAAAAGATGGTAATACCCCAAGGTAAAGTAGAACGAATGCTGGATAGCAAGGATCTCAAGGTATAACACAAAACACGAAAAAGTTTGTGTTGAACAGAAGGCAATCGAGTGGTCGATGATAACAAAAATCATCGTGGGCAAGGATGGTATTCCTCATCATGAACTCAGTTGATATCCTGGAAGAGCTCGGAATGTTGATGATGATCATGACACATTTGTCGAGAGATTTCATGAAGATGTAATCAATCAGCGATGACATCAAGTCAAAGGAATGATGAAGCGGAAGGTTATTGGAACCATGGGTAGGACACAAACTCAAAATCAAGTTTGTTGTTCAAGGAGAAATGATATGACGAGGAAGATCGATGCAAGATTAGCTCATCGACAAAAGTGGTGCTCCGGGGATAAGGACCAGGTAGCACAATTAAAAATTAGCCCAATAATGGTATAGCCTATCAGGCTAGGAATGACGGGAAGGATTATTAAACTCATAAGCAACGAAAATTAATTAGGGTTATCGAACCGGAATGAGGCATCGGTTCACATATCGGTGTTCTCGGTTGTCGACAACCCAGAACCCAGAAAAATTGAAATCGGTGAGAAATGACAGTTGATGAACAACCCATAAGAAGTTATGCAGTTCCATGACGTTATCAAGATATCCTAGTGTAATACTCGACGGTAGATCAAAGTAAAGGTTGGACAGGTGCAATGATCTGCACAAGACAAGTACTCAACTTGTCTGATAAATGGTATTAATGAGAAAATATGGTCGGAACCATGATTGCAAAGGACCAAATATAGATACAGGACGAACATATAACAAGGGGATTAATATCATTTACAAGAAGCTTCGATGATAAGTTTCACATCGGGTCCATGGGCATGAACGCAAAGGCTCAAGGTCGACTCCCACTTCTTCCACGCATAACCTTTCATTTTACTTCTCGCTTTTGATGAAGCTGTAGTGTAGAAATTTTATCTAGCAAAATAACAGAAGAGTATGACTCGCGAAAACTTTCGAGTTCACACATATTAAGGAAGGCATAGGTTCAAGCCATCAGGGCTTCTTAGAACATATACCACGAACTTCAGGAGTAAATAACACAAACTCGATAGTAGAGCATGTTCAAAAGCAGATGATAATTTACCAAAGGCATTATATACCCATGAAAAGGCTCTCAAGGTTATTCAATATGAAGTACACTGTCAGATAGAATCCAACAAAGGAACCGATGGTCCACAAGGGATCTGATGTGAGCATCGGTACTCAACCAGAGGAAGAAGAATGCACGGGCATCATATTATAGAACATCTGAATAATTCGATGCTTAGATAACAAAGGAATTATGAAAGACGCTCTGATCAAGGATGGATAAGTTGGATAGACCAGAGGCACAATTGACGACAAATAGTTTGGTCGAGAACCAGCTCATGTTCAAAAATGATGTCTGAGCCGGAAAGATAATTAGAAGGGTTGATAGATGATTGAGTGCATTCACACACATGTTGAATCAATAGGATCAAAATGACGGTGTCAAAAGATACTAGCGAATATTGCCAGATATATGGGAAGCATCCATAATGCAAGTAGACAAGTATTTGCAGAGCAATAAAGCTGCTAAGGATTTTCGGAGGTTTGACTAGTATTTCAAAGACTTCTGTGAAACACCTGAACAACTGGGGATGAGCGGATACTCGAAAAGTGCGAGAAATTACTCTTAGGGGTATTCAGGTGGCAAACAACTGCAAGGCAGTAGGCACAAAATATTCTCGGGGTATGTTGTAATAACAAGATCGACTGGGTATAAAGTAAGAACGACAGGTGTAAGTATTTATCCATAGGGAATTGCAAAAGCAATGGGCACAAGGTCTCGAGAGAATATCGGAAGGTATCTTCAGAATCCTTCGGTGCACCAAGTGATCATCCGGACTGAAGAGGCTCTCCGGGAGAAAGTATTATCGAGAACCTAGAGTTAGAGTTAGTAAAAATCGTTTAACACGAGTAGAAGAGAGTTCAGAGTCCCAGAGTAAAGATCGAGGAGTAAAAGATCCTAATACCACCCAATGGCGACGTGGGCCCGTAAGCCACACAACCATGTTAGTAAAAGTTTTGCAATTGACTAGACTCGACTTCGGCCAAGGAGTTTGGAAGGGGGGATTCCTACAGGCAGTCGGCTATGATACCAACTTGTGACGCCCCCGATTCAATCGTACACTAATCATGCACGCAAATGTGTACGATCAAGATCAGGGACTCACGGGAAGATATCACAACACAACTCTAAAAGTAAAATAAGTCATACAAGCATCATAATACAAGCCGGGGCCTCGAGGGCTCGAATACGGTGCTCGATCATAGAAGAGTCAGTGAAGCAACAATATCTGAGTACGACATAAGTTAAACAAGTTTGCCATAAGATGGCTAGCACAAAGCCGGGATACAGATCGAAGAGGCGCAGGCCTCCTTCCCGGGATCCTCCTAAACTACTCCTGGTCATCGTCGCCGGGCTGCACGTAGTAGTAGGCACCTCCGGTAGTAGAAGTAGATTATCGACGGTGGCGTCGGCTCCGGCTCCATCGTGCAGTCGCAGAATCGGGTAAAGAAAGGGGGAAAGGGGAACAAGGCAACCGTGAGTACTCATCCAAAGTACTGCAAGCAAGGAGCTACACTACATATGCATGGATATATGTGTAAAGGGCCATATCGGTGGACTGAACTGCAGAATGCCGAATAAGAGGGGATAGCTAATCACGTCGAAGACTACGCTCAGGCAGCCTCCGTCTTCAAAGATGTAGAAGAGAGTAGATCAAGTCCTCCAAATAGCATCGCATAGCATAATCCTACCCGCGATCCCCTCCTCGCCTACGTTAGAGAGCGATCACCGGGTTGTATCCGCACTTGGAAGGGTGTGTTTTATTAAGTATCCGGTTCTAATTGTCATAAGGTCAAGGTACAACTCAAGTCGTCTTGTTACCGAAGATCACGGCTATTGAATAGATTAACTTCCCTGCAGGGTGCACCACATAGCCCAACACGCTTGATCCCATTTGGCGGACACACTTTCTCGGATCATGCCCGCCGCTGAAGATCAACACGCCGCAGCCCCGCCTAGGCACAACAGAGAGGTCAAGATGCCGGTCTAAACCTAAGCGCCACAGGGTCAGGCCCATCGCCTTAGCACACCTTGACGTTGCATGGCGGCGGAAGCGTAACTAGCCCCTTAATACAAGAGCAGGCTTACGTTCCAAAGCTGTCGCGCCGCTCGGGCCGACGCCACGAAGGCTTCAATCGATACCACGACGCCGAAAGTGCCCATAACTGTTCCCGCATAGTTGGTTAGTGCGTGTAGGCCAGTAGCCAGACTCAGATCAAATACCAAGATCTCGTTAAGCGTGTTAAGTATCCGCGAACACCGACCAGGGCGAGGCCCACCTCTCTCCTAGGTGGTCTCAACCTGCCCTGTCGCTCCACCACAAAGTAACAGTTGGGGGCCGTCAGGAACCCAGGCCCACCTCTACCGGGATGGAGCCACCTGTCCTTTCAGCCCCCTCATCAGAATCACTTGCGGGTACTCAACGAGCTGACCCGACTTTAGTCACCACATGTGTCATGTATTTAATGTATATAGTATATACCCGTGATCACCTCCCTAGTGATCACGGCCCGATAGTATAGCATGGCAGACGGACAAGAATGTAGGGCCACCGATGGAACACTAGCATCCTATACTAAGCAAGAGGATAGTGTAAGGGTAACAAGCAGTAGCAACAATGACAAAGGCTATGCATCGGAATAGGATTAACCGAAAGCAGTAACACGCTACACTACTCTAATGCAAGCAGTATAGAGAAGAGTAGGCGATATATGGTGATCAACGGGGGGGGCTTGCCTGGTTGCTCTGGCAAGAAGGAGTGGTCGTCAACACCGTAGTCGAACTGGGCAGCAGCAGCGTTGGTCTCGTAGTCTACCGGAGAGAAGAGGGGGGAAGAAACAGTAAATACAATGCAAACATAAGCATGACGATGCATGATATGACAATGAGCGGTGTTAGGTGTGCCCTAACGAAGTAGGAGGTGATATCGGCGAAGGGGGGAAACATCCGGGAAAGTATCCCCGGTGTTTCGCGTTTTAGGACAGGTGAACCGCAGGGGGAAAGTTGCGTGTTTGCTATGCTCGGGATGTGTGGCGGATGAACGGTCTGTGTAACCAAATTCGTCTCGTCGTTCTGGGCAACTTTCATGTACAAAGTTTTTCCATCCGAGCTACGGATTATTTTATTTTAATTTTTAAAGATTTAATTCATTTTTAGATTTAACAGAATTAATTTAATTAGAAAATGCAATTATGACGTCAGCATGATGTCAGGGTGATGTCAGCAGTCAACTAGTTAGTTAACCTAGTCAAACTGACATGTGGGTCCCACTGTCATTGACTGCTAACTAACTAACCAGGCTAATTAGTTTAGCTAACAGATTAGTTAAGTTAACTATAGTAGTTAATTAGGTTAATTAGTTATTAGTTTAATTAAGCATAATTAGTTAAGTTAATTAATTTATTAATTAAATAATTAATGGCGAAGTATCAGGTGAAAATGACTATTCGGTGAAAATCTGAAAATTTCTATCGTGGACTGTTGGATCAGGAGCGGACGTCATGGATCACAGGTGGGACTCCTAACAATCCACTTAAACGCACATTAGCAAATAACCCCCTCTCTCTATTCAACTACTCCAGGATTTAGTTACCCCGTATGAGAAAATTGACTGCCTCCATAACCTAGTCGCACCATGGCCACTCAACGACACGGCGCTCTCTCCAGGCGAGGGCGGCTCGATGGCCGGGTGGCTACCCCTCCCGCATCAGCGACGGTGCGTCGACACTTCGGGCGACGGCTACTAGTGGTCAGGGCGCTGCCTCACACATAGGTGACTCGGCGGCCGGAGCTCCGCCCGCACACGACGGTGCTCGACGCCTCGGGTGACGCTACGGCCGCGCAGCTGCCCCTCATGCTACGGCGACTCGGTCGCCGCGAGGCTTCCCCGCGCAACGGTGGCTTGATGGCCCTCGTGATGCCCTTAAGCGACGGTGACATAGACCCAAAACTTATTATGCATTGGCTTGCTCTTGTTGTCTCATTCTACAGCCCAATGCTTGCTTCTTAGTATTAATTCAGAAGTTGTATCTAAATGTTGTATTTTTTGGTGGAGCCTGTAAGCTTGGTTATGTAGTCCAAATTCTGAAGTTGCATTGGCATGCAATCTGTAATCTTTGGATGTATGAATTTAGTTGAATAAATTTCCTGAGCTGGGCTATTTTAAATCAGTGATTGACAAAACAGAAAAGCGAAGTTCTGTTCCAGCAGTATCTTTTCTGAGCCCTTTTCTAGTCACTCAATGTGAGTTATCTTGGGCAATCCATTCATACTGGCCCTTAATATGAATTCAGTTGAAGATAATTGAAATGGGAAGAAAAAAGGTCAGTGTTGGATTTCGGGTTCCGACAGACCCTTAAGGCTCGAACTCTGGGGTGCGCGCGGAGATCCAACCCCCCACCGTCTCGTACCTCGCCGAATCGCAGGGACCTAAACCACTAGCAAGAACATCACAAGAGACGCAAGATTTATACTAGTTCGGGCCACCGTTGTGGTGTAATACCCTACTCTAGTTTGTGGTGTGGTGGATTGCCTCTGGGGCTATGAAGAACAGTACAGAGAAGAACAGCCTCGCGAGGGTCTGTTCTTGGTGGGTGCGATGAACTTCTAAGTGGTGTCCCGTCGCTCTAGCTTGAGGATCGGGTCTCTCTCTCTCTCTCTCTCTCTGGATCCCAAAATGCCGGATCCGTCTCCTCCCTACTATGGTGGCTAGCTCTACTTATATAGTCGGAGGCCCTGGGCCTCTCCCCAAAAGTTGAGCGGGAAGGGTGCCAACAATCGGCCATTTTGAAGGGGAACAGCGGGTACACTTATCCTGACTAAAGTTGGTCCTCGCCTGCCAAAGGCTCTGGTGATGACGCCTGCTTGGGCTCCACGATGACTCCCTTCCAGCCGTTGGGGCTGGTCTTGGTCTTGTTGCACCGAAACGGGTGCCTTTGCTTGATGCTCTTGCCTCCGCTTGCTCCCTTTGCACCAAAGAGGAAAGGAGGGCGCTGCTGGCTGGCGCCCGATCGCGCCCTTGGTCGTCATGGCTTACGTCATGGGCACCTCGCCAGTACCCGCCTTGAACTCTCCGCCTCATTAGCCAGCCTGACGAGGCCGTGCTCGAGAAGCTCCTTGTCGTCCGCCCATGAGGCTTGGCCTCGCGAGGGTCTTGAGTTCGTTGATGAAGATGGGCCGCCCTGGGCCTCCTTTGAGCCACGCCAGCAGCGAGCGAGCAAGTCTGGGGACCCCGTTCCTGGGACGCCGACAGTCAGGTTCTCGATCATTCAATCTATAATAATTGAAAGATTTGTTCGGGTGGATTTCGATCAGTGAAGGACCTACTAGCAGCTAGCATTGTTGTGCTAGTTGTGGAACGAAGCTTCATCTAACAAAGGCGTTATTCAAGGCATGCCCGGGCTACAAAATTGGCAACAACTTCAAGTTATTCCTCTCGGAAGACTAACTAGACATCTCTCGGAAGAACTATGATATTCACATCTAGAAATAACAGCGAGACAGCTCTGGAAGAACTATAATATTCATTCTTAAAATTTATCCAACACATGAAGTTGTTGTTCTGCACCAACATACGCATTGGATATGAACCAAAACCCCAAGTACATACTGAGATGAACCAAAATCCGAGGATATTCTTGTGTGCTCACCCTTAACAACAACAAGAAAAAATATTGATCATATTACAAAAGATACAATTCAGAGCAGACATTGTGCATAAACCAGTGAAAACTTACAAATCTTTCACAAGATAAATAACTATTTGTGTCTCGCTAGAAGGGAAAATTGAATTTCTCTAAAGGTAAACAAAAGAAAGTATCCAAAGACAATATTTGCCATCTTGCATATGCTTGACAGTTATCATGCATGGCCTCACAAGCACATCTAGTTAACTTTCTTGCATGTTTTCTTTGCTTCTCTCCCTTCAAGTCCTTCTTGTGTTCCTCATTTGTTTGGAAACCAACATTGCCACAAAGAAATCGCCTCAGACCACCACATTATCTACAACCCTTTTTTGTTCAATTCTGATTGAAAACCCAACATTGTGTTCATATGCCTTGTAAAAATTCTCGACATCTTCCATAGTCTCGAATGCCATACCTACAAACACCCAATAGTCATATAAGTCAATATTATTAGAGAGATTTGAGTGGAATTATCGTGATAATGGTACTTACATAAAATAGGCCACTTGTAGCTCTCTTTTTTCATGTACCAAAGTTTTCCAAATTGATCGGAGGAGGCAGAATTTCCATATCATGGGTCCCTCCATTGTCGACATGCTCAGGTTCATGCTCCATCTATAATGCAACATCGCATGATTAGTTCTTATCAATCGAGGAACAACAACAATCGCCAAATATCCATGTTCCGTATAGTAAATATACATGCTCTGTACACTGGTTGACCTATGGCATTCCATTGCGTAGCTTGTGATTTTTTTTCTAAAAAAGAATTTCTGTGCTTGACAAAAACGGTGAAAATAATGTCTGTCTTTTGTAGCAGCCAAAGCTTTCTCATGATGCTGAAGATAGTGACAACCAAATTGCGTACAAAAACACTATCATATCAGTGTATCCTACTCGTCATTCTAGGTAAGCATCTAGTGAATTGACGGCAAAAAAAGCATCTAGTGAATTACAATGCTTGTCTGTTTGATGTACTGGATTACTTGTATATGACTATGAAGAGGCAGCGGCACGTCAGGGTTCAAAATTGTGAGGGGCAGCATTGACAAGTACCCCGAAGGGTGAGTCCCGGCTACAAGAGGGTGAGCCAAGTCCAATGGAGGGCGACACGCAGCCAACGAAGACCCCATCGATCACTGTCGATGGAAGGGCAGCCATGGCGAGAGGCGCGGTTGGCGAAGGAGAGTTGCGATGGACGGAAGGCCCATCCCGACGGTCGGAGGGCGATCGCTGACGGTGAGGCAAGTGGTTACGCGCCGGTGGAAAGTGCATCGTCGGCGGCGCTCAAGACGATTGAAGAATCGATCTCAGGATCTCACGAAGGGTCGAGCCCTATTCACCTCATGATTAATAGAGAGGGGGGCGTATCTGCTAATGTGCGTTTAAGTGGATTGTTAGGACTCCCACCTGTGATCCATGACGTCCGCTCCTGATCCAACAGTTCACGATAGAAATATTCAGATTTTCACCAAATAGTCATTTTCACCTAATACTTCGCCATAATTAATATTTTTATTTATTTATTTATTTATTATTATTTTTAAAATCCCATTTTTTAATTATTTTACAGGGTGGGGCCCAGTAGTCATACTCCAGGGGGTTTGTTTTAAAGGGGATTAGCCCCTAAGCTAATTAGGGCCGGCCCCATGTGGCGGTGACGCAGCCGGCTCGGGCATGGGTGCTGCACGCACGCACCAGGCGGCAATGCTGGCGGTACTCGGTCGGCGGCGGTGGTGGTGGCCGCCGCGGGCGTCGGCAAGCAAGGCCACGCTGCAGGCCGGCGTGGCGGAGCGAGGCCAAGCACGGCAGGCGAGTCAGGGGGCGGTGGAGCGCGGGGGAAGAGTAGAGCGGGCAGCGGTAGGGCGCGAACGGGCGTCGGGAGCGCACGGGGGCATGGCCAGGGCGCGGCCCGGCCATGGTGAGTGTGGGGCCGGAGCGTGAGATGCGGGCGCGGTCAGATCCAGCGACGGAAGTGGAGGGGGAGAGGAGAGGGGCGATGCTCACGGTGGCCGTAGGGGTTTGGCAGCGGGGCGCGGGGAGGAGGAGGCAGACCGGCGAGGTTGCGGTCCGGCGGGATGGTCTCCAGGCGGCGGAGAGGACGGCGGGACAGCTCCGGCGATGTGGCTGGTGGTGTTCCGGCGGTCGACGGTGTCGTGGTGGTGGTGGCATTGTCCAGGGGCGATGGGCGACACGGGCGGCGCGACGAGCAGGCCGAACCCGCAAGGGAGAGGCACGGAAGGTCCGGCGACGGAAGTGGTCACCGGGTCGCCGGCGAGGTGGCGTCTTGCATCGGCGTTAGACGGGTCGGCGCGGTTGCCCGATCCAGCACGGGAGGGAGCGAGGGGAGAGTGGGGGGATCGGGAGGAAAAGTGGGACGGCTAGTGAGGGAGTCCCGGATTAGGGTTGTCCGGATAGCTGAACTATCACCTTTGGCCGGACTCCTGGACTATGAAGATACAAGATTGAAGACTTCGTCCCATGTCCGTATAGGACTTTCCTTGGCGTGGAAGGCAAGCTTGGCGATACGGATATGTAGATATCCTACCATTGTAACCGACTCTGTGTAACCCTAACCCTATTTGGTGTCTATATAAACAGAAGGGTTTTAGTCCATAGGACGAACAACAATCATTCCATAGGCTAGCTTCTAGGGTTTAGCCTCTCTGATCTCGTGGTAGATCTACTCTTGTACTACCCATATCATCAATATTAATCAAGAAGGAGTAGGGTTTTACCTCCATCGAGAGGGCCCGAACACAGGTAAAAACATTGTGTCCCTTGTCTCTGTTACCATCCGCCTAGACGCACGATTCGGGACCCCCTACCCGAGATCCGCCGGTTTTGACACCGACATTGGTGCTTTCATTGAGAGTTCCTCTGTGTTGTCGCCGTCAGGAAGGATGCCTCATCCCGTCTTTAAAGACGGCACCGTTGCTAAAGGAGCCTTGGCCACCGGCCAGACTCTCCGGCTAGGTGGTTTTCTTATGACCGCCAGTTCGGCCGCCGTGCCGACGATGACTTCTCGGGTCATCGAAACCAATCTTCGTGTTAACTCGGAACTTGCCGAGCAGCTAGATCCGTTGGATCTCTCCTCCGTAAACGAGCTCTTGGATCGCATCGCCGCCCTGGGAGTCGCTACAGACTACGATCAGATCGGGCCTAAAACCGATCTGAGAGAGATCAACTCTCCCCAGGCTACCTACCACGTTGCCGTGGTAGAGGAGCAATACCGCGACTCTTCTTCTATCTTAAGGACTAGCTACGTCCGGATTCCCGACCCCTCCAAGCCGGATTCCCGCGGAGGGACGGATGTCGATCAAGTCCTGAACCTAAAGTCAGGCGGCGGGTTGGATTCATTGGATAACATCCAAAAACCCAAACTTCCAAATTCGGAAACTTCTCGGCCCCTGAGTCTTAGATTGGACGGGGTTCCGGATTTAATTCCACCCGCCCACCCAAACATTAGCGATCTATCCCGAATTCGGCAAGAGCCCGCTGAAACAGTACATCATTATTGGGCCAGATTCCTCCTGGTTATGGACAGGATAAAGGACTGCCGAAAGGAAGACGCAATCTCACCTTTCTGCAATAATTGCAAGGACAAGGGAATCCTAAACGCCATAGGTCGTCGTGAAATTACACGCTTTGCTGACTTGGTGACCATAGTACAAAAGTACTGTGCGATGGAGAGTGCCTGGAAAACCGAAAGCAAATTTTGGGATAATCCGGCCCCGAATATAGCCCTAGTCCGAAATAAAAGGGTGCATCATCGCCAAGCACCTGGGTTAAATACCAAAAAACAAAAAACCCCTAAAGGGCATGGAACCGTGCTGGAGGGATGGCTCAATGGACCCTGCAAAATTCATAGCGTAGCAGGCGCTACTCCAACTCATAGCCTTCGAGCATGTTGGATGCTACGGCAGGTGGCCAAAAGTGGCGAAGAGCTTCTAGCTCCAGAATACCAGCCCGGCAATACCAGTACGGTACTAACAGTCTTCGAGACTTTCGCATCAAATAACATGCGGAAACGAACACTCCGCAACCTTGCCGAAGTCTACCAAGTAGCAACAATAAACCCATGGAGTGACACGGCTATTACCTTTAATGCCAGTGACGAACCTAAATTCTGAACAGCCCGAGCACCAGCCGCATTGGTCCTCAGTCCAATAGTGGACGGCTTTCGCCTTACTAAGGTACTCATGGATGGCGGCAGCGGATTAAACCTCATCTACGAGGAAACCCTCCGAAAAATGGAAATAGACTGGAACCGCATTGAGCGAAGCAGCACAACCTTTAGAGGAATAATCCCTAAGCGGAGGCATGCCTGACAGAAAAATCACACTGGACGTGGTGTTCGGCTCGCCGGACAATTACAGGTCCGAGGAGGTTACGTTCCAAGTGGCCCCGTTCAGCAGCGGATTTCATGCTTTATTAGGACGAGAGGCATTCACAATTTTTCAAGCTATACCCCATTATGGGTACATGAAGCTCAAAATGCCCGGGCCCAACGGAATCATCACTCTCTCTAGTGATCCAAACATAGCACTCCGCGCCGAAAACAAGACAGCCGCGCTAGCCCTCGAGCCACTATCTGAAGCCCTAGCGGCCGAGGAACTCACTGCGATGCACTCCACGGTGAACAGGGACGATGTGATACTCGATAAGAGATCCAAGTCCACCTCTTTCAAGCCAGCGGATGAAATAGTCAAATTCCAAGTCCACCCAACGGACCCTACAAAGACGGCCTCCATTGGGGCACAATTAAACCCAGATGTGGACGCTGCACTACGAGAATTCCTACGGGAAAACTGGGACATTTTTGCCTGGCACCCTTCAGACATGCCAGGAATCCCACGACGGCTGGCCGAGCACAGCCTAAATATCCTAAAGATTCAAGCCTGTCAAACAGGCTCTTCGGCGTTTTTCCGAACCCAAGAGACAGGCCATGGGAGAGGAGCTAGCCAAACTTCTGGAAGCCGGATTCATCAGAGATATAAAACATCCGAACTGGCTAGCAAACCTGGTGATGGTACCAAAGAAGGACAAATCCTGGCGCCTATGCGTCGATTTCAAGGACCTTAATAAGGCTTGCCCAAAGTGTTGGGGAACGTAGTAATTTCAAAAATTTTGCTACGCACACGCAAGATCATGGTGATGCATAGCAACGAGAGGGGAGAGTGTTGTCTACGTACCCTCGTAGACCGAAAGCGGAAGCGTTATAACAACGCGGTTGATGTAGTCGTACGTATTCACGATCCGACCGATCCAAGCACCGAACGTCACGGCACCTCCGAGTTCGCACACGCTCAGCTCGATGACGATCCCGGACTCCGATCCAGCAAAGTGTCGGGATGAGTTCCGTCACCTGACGGCGTGCAGGACGATGATGATGCTCCACCGACGCAGGGCTTCGCCTAAGCTCGCGACGATATGACTTCTCCGGCGCAGGGCTTCGCCTTAAGCTCCGCATGACGATATGACCGAAGTGGAATATGGTGGAAGGGGCACCGACACGGCTAAGGAACGATCCGTAGATCAACTTGTGTGTCTGGGGTGCCCCCTGCCCCCAGATATAAAGGAGGGAGGGAGGAGGAGGCCGGCCCTAGTAGGGGCGCCATGGGGAGTCCTACTCCCACCGAGTAGGATTCCCCTTTCCTAGTCCAACTAGGAGTCCTTCCATGTATTGGGAGTAGGAGACAAGTAAGGGAAGAGAGAAGGGAGGGAAGGAAGGGTGCGGCCCTCCCTAGTCCAATTCGGACTAGGCCATGGGGGGCGCGCCTGCCCTAGGCAGCCCTCTCTCTTCCCAGGCCCAATAAGGCCCAATACTTCTCCCCGGCGGATTCCGTAACTCTCCGGTACTCGAAAAATACCGAATCATTCGAACCTTTCCGAACTCCGAATATAGTCGTCCAATATATCGATCTTTACGTCTCGACCATTTCGAGACTCCTCGTCATGTCCCCGATCTCATCCGGGACTCCGAACTCCTTCGGTACATCAAAACTCATAAACTCATAATATAAGCATCATCGAAACCTTAAGCAAGCGGACCCTACGGGTTCGAGAACTATGTAGACATGACCTAGAACTATTCTCGGTCAATAACCAATAGCGGAACCTGGATGCCCATATTGGTTCCTACATATTCTACTGAAGATCTTTATCGGTCAAACCGCATAACAACATACGTTGTTCCCTTTGTCATCGGTATGTTACTTGCCCGAGATTGATCGTCGGTATCCAATACCTAGTTCAATCTCACATTGGCAAGTCTCTTTACTCGTTCCGTAATACATCATCTCACAGCTAACTCATTAGTTGTAATGCTTGCAAGGCTTAGTGATGTGCATTACCGAGAGGGCCCAGAGATACCTCTCCGACACTCGGAGTGACAAATCCTAATCTCAAATACGCCAACCCAACATCTGCCTTTGGAGACACCTGTAGTACTCCTTTATAATCACCCGATTACGTTGTGACATTTGGTAGTACCTAAAGTGTTCCTCCGATAAACGGAGTTGCATAATCTCATAGTTATAGGAACATGTATAAGTCATGGATAAAAGCAATAGCAACATACTAAACGATCGGGTGCTAAGCTAATGGAATGGGTCATGTCAATCAGATCATTCAACTAATGATGTGACCTTGTTAATCAAATGACAACTCCTTTGTCTATGGTTAGGAAACTTAACCATCTTTGATTAACAAGCTAGTCTAGTAGAGGCATACTAGTGACACTCTGTTTGTCTATGTATTCACACATGTATTATGTTTCCGGTTAATACAATTCTAGCATGAATAATAAACATTTATTATGAAATAAGGAAATAAATAATAACTTTATTATTGCCTCTAGGGCATATTTCCTTCACAAAGGATCCCTTCCCCCTCCCCCGCATTGATCAAATTATCGACGCTACCGCAGGACACGATTCATTGTGCTTCCTCGACGCATACTCCGGCTACCACCAAATCAAGATGGCGGAGCCAGACCAAGCCGCAACGGCATTCATCACTCCATACGGCCCATTCTGCTTCAATACAATGCCCTTCGGGCTCAAAAACGCCGGCGCAACATATCAGCGCATTATTCAAACATGTCTAGCAAACCAGATCGGCAAAACAGTGGAGGCATACATAGATGATGTGGTCGTCAAATCCAAGCATGTCGAAACTGAGGCTCACATTCAACAATCTCCGAAAATATGACATTAAGCTCAATCCGGAAAAATGCGTCTTCGGCGTTCCAGCCAGAAAGCTCTTGGGCTTCATTGTGTCCGGTAGAGGAATTGAAGCAAACCCAGCCAAGATCCGAGCTCTGTCACAACTGGATGTCCCAAAAGACCTCAAACAAATACAAAAATTGACTGGATGCGTGGCGGCTCTAAGCCCCTTTATCTCCCGTTTGGGAGAAAAGGTGTTACCCCTTTACCGCCTCCTCCGGCGCACCAAACACTTCGAGTGGACGGATGCCGCCACGGCCGGACTCGAAGAAATAAAAGCCATATTGGCAACAAATCCGGTCCTGGCCGCGCCTACCGTGGGCGAACCAATGCTATTATATATCGCGGCAACACATCAAGTGGTAAGCGCGGTGCTCGTCGTCGAACGAGACACGGACGGACACAGGTTTCCTCTTCAAAAACCAGTTTACTATGTGTCCACCGTCCTAACTCCATGCAAGTCCCGGTATCCACATTATCAAAAGATAGCGTACGCGGCGTTCATGGCATCCCGGAAGCTGCGACACTACTTCCAAGAGTGTTCGATAATAGTGGCTTCCGAAGTTCCTCTTAATGACATCATAAACAACCGCGATGCGACGGGCCGGATTGCCAAATGGGCCATTGAGCTCCTTCCATTCGACATAACCTATAAGCCACGGTGAGCCATTAAATCGCAAGTTTTGGCCGACTTTGTCGCCGAATGGACCGAAGCCGAACTCCCCAAGGAGTACGGCGCATATTCCAATTGGATCATGCACTTCGACGGCTCCAAAATGTTGGCCGGCCTGGGGGCTGGCGTCGTCCTGACGTCCCCAACCGGGGACACAGTCCAATACGTACTTCAGATAATGTACACGGACTCCATCAACGCAGCCGAATAAGAGGCCCTTCTGCACGGCCTCCGGATGGCAGTCTCCATGGGCATTAAACGCCTAGAGGTGCGCGGGGATTCGAACCTCGCGATATCTAAAATAAATGGATACTTTGATGCCAAAGATCCGAAAATGGCAGCTTACCGCAACGCGGTCCTAAAACTGTCAGCACTGTTTGAAGGGCTCGAATTTCATCACATAGCTCGGGATAATAACCAGGCGGCGGACATATTGGCACGCATCAGCGCAAAATGCGATGCCGTCCCTCCCGACATCTTCCTAGAACGGTTGTTTAAGCCATCCGTACTATGGGAAGGGGAGTCCGGAAACAACAATCCGGACCCAACCGCACTGCCCGACACCGAACATTCTGACACAATCAGCGGCTCAGCCAACGAAATAACACCTTCAGACCACGAAATAATGGCAGTCATTGCCCCGTGGATGGAACCATTCCTAGCCTACCTAACTAGGCAGGAACTTCCCGAGGACCAAAATGAGGCCCGCTGCATAGTACGGCGATCCAAAGCCTATAAGGTCCATGAGGGAGAGCTTTACAAGAAAAGCACAACCGGAGTCCTTCAAAGGTGTATCTCTGAAGAGGAAGGGCGAAACCTCCTGGCTGAAATTCATGCCGGACTGGGTGGGCACCACGCCGCAGCCCGGGCCCTTGTAGGCAAGGCCTTCCATACAGGATTTTATTGGCCGACAGCCCGGGCAGATGCGCAAGACTTAGTCCTATGATGCGTCGGTTGCCAGCTTTTTGCTAACCAAAGCCACATGCCACCCACCGCCCTCAAAACTATACCCATCAGCTGGTCGTTCGCGGTCTGGGGGCTTGACATGGTTGGACCCCTTAAAGGAGGAACCCACAAGCAAAAATACCTATTGGTCATGGTGGATAAATTCACCAAATGGATAGAGGCCAAGCCTGTTAAAACGGCCGAATCCGGACCGGTGATAGACTTCATATCAAGGGTAGTACACCGTTACGGCGTCCCCCCACAGTATCATCACTGATAATGGCACCAACTTCACGGCCAGTGAGGTCAAACTCTGGTGCAAAAACATGGGCATCAAGCTCGATTACGCTTCAGTCTATCACCCTCAAACTAACGGTCAAGTCGAGCGGGCAAACGGTCTAATCATGAGCGGCATTAAACACAGACTAGTGCGATCCCTCAAGGAATCTAACACGCACTGGGTAGAGGAGCTCGACTCCGTACTCTGGGGGCTGCGGACCACGCCGAATCGTACTACCGGATTCACACCATTTTTTATGGTGTACGGCGCGGAGGCAGTTTTGCCCTGCGACATAATTCATGACTCACCTCGCGTGCGCATGTACGAAGAAAGAGAAGCTGAGCTCTATCAGCAGGACAGTTTGGACGCCTTGGAGGAGGAGCGCGATGTGGCAAAAGCTCGTTCCGCATTCTATCAACAGCAGGCTCGCAGATACCAAAGCAGAGAAGTACGGGCCAAAGCTTACAACGTTGGCGAACTAGTTCTACACCTGCCGGACAAGAAAAAGGACAAACTCAAGCCCAAATGGGAAGGTCCCTTCATCATTGACCAATTCCTGACCGGTGGAGCATACTGTCTGCGAAATGCATTGGACCACCGACTCGATCCTAACCCATGGAACGCAGCCCGTCTCCAAAGATTCTACGCCTAGCGCCGGACTCCGAGTTCGTCTCCTTCCTCCGCCCACATTTTATACTTTAGCTGTCTTTTATTTCTCCTTCTCCCTCCTTTTTCTTGAAGCCTTTGGAGGCTCATTTGCGCTTTGTTCGCACAAACTTAACGCACTACCCGCACTCATTATACCTGGGGGCTTCTTTAACAGAAGCTTATTTGTATGGGCTTTATACCCACCACATGTGTCACACTTCCGCATGTACCTTTTATTCACCATTATATGCATCGATATGACTTAAGTTTTGGCCAAGCTGGGTTGCCTGGCTCCTGTGCTTACCCCTACGTTCCCGATTGTTCGGCTAGGTGGTAAAGGGAGCACCTCTGCGATTGTTACTGCCGTGTCAGCCGGATGTGTACCTCAGACTGGGTGAAGCCGAAAGCTAGCGTTCTTAAGGGAATATTCGGTCGGAACTGAAATATGATTTCTTACCTATTTATTTATCTGCCCCCAGATGCCTTTCTGCTTTTTTCGCAGACTGGACATGCACTTTAGGGCATGCCTCCCAGGGAAAGGAACCCTTAACGGAACTATTCTCCCTGGAAGAAGTTTCTTACTAACCATGTAATATAACATAAGTAGTTGGGCACTTGTCTGATACAGCACTAATGACCCCTACGCCTTGTCTCCATGCATACCTCGGTTCTTACATAACCGCGGGGGTATTCGGACACACTCCGGACTGTTGGGTCCCGAGGTCGAAGCGAAAAGGTCCGCTATGACAAACGATCTACAATCCGGCTAGAAGGCATTTCATATGTCATACTCAATTACATAGTCAAATTGACTGATTGTATTCCTCCTCAATGCCATCTAATAGGCTGTCTAATATACAATCTTGCAGGGAATACTTGGCGGCCAATTGTACTTGGCCGTACACTAAGCTTACAGGGATCTCCTTCCCATTGGGCCCCACAGGTCCGACCTCGGCCATGTGGTTTGGGTCAGCCTTCGTGTACCGCGTCTTCACCATGGCCCAGGCCTCCCTGGCGCCTTGACGGCAGGCCGATATCTTCCATAGTCGGAAGCGCCGCCGTGCTCCTTGAAGCCACTCGGCAAGCTCTCCAAAGCCTTCGGGCAGGGAGATAGATGGCCACAAGGCCTGGGCGATGCCTTTCATCACCTGTCGAACTAGTTCATGCAGCTGAAGCAGTTCGTGAAGAAGATCACCAGATGAACCGGGCATCTCCTCTGCAGGACGACCTGTGAGCATACCTACATACATGTTTATGTTAGTCGACTTCCTCGCCGAACTCTTTCAAAGTTCGTTTGAGCACTTACTGAAAATGCCGCGACGAAGCTGCCGATTCTCCTTAACGGAGTCAGACAACTGGGCACGAACATCCTTTAGTTCCTCACCCAGCTGGGTGTTGGCATCTTGGAGGTTATTTTTCTCCTGCCGCACCCTCGTAAGCACGCTCTCGTCGGCCTTTAACTGGCATAGGAGTTGTTTCTTGTCCGGATCCACCCCGGCGCCATCTGCAATGTTAATGTCAGATTTATGCACACGCCGCACTTCGCAAAACTACTTCTCTTTTAAAAAACAATGCATATATTACCAGAGGGAGTCTTTGTGGCTTCCCTTGTTGCGGCTAGTGCGGCCTCAAGTTGGGCCTTGCACTCTTCAAGCTCCTGGGACAAACGGGTATTCTTTTCTGTAAGATCCTGCATTCCAAATGATCCTTAAATCAGTTATTTTAACTATTTTAAGTCTCGGGGGCTACTGGCATATATAAATGTCAAAATTCCTTACCCGTATGTCTTTCACATACTGCTCCGTGACTCTGGCTAGGCCATCTTGAGCGGCACGGAGGTGCGCCTCTCCCGAATTAAAGGCGTCCAATGCCTCTTGGGAGAAACATGTGTCACGTAGAATTGTCCGGCGGCGCCTATGATTATGGCGCTCTCCACCTCAGATTTGGTGGCGAACAGTCTGTCGGCATCCTCAGTTGGAGGAGCATCCGGCGTGCGCCTCGTGTTCGTCCCCCCTTCCGGACCCGGCTTTTGAGCCTGGCTGGCGGAGGTCCAATTGGCAACCTCTCCGGACTCAGTCCGGCGAGCGCTCTTTTTCCTGAAAGGACCGCGAGCGTCAGTATGCCTTCCAGGAATCTTTCCTTAAAACACGACGGCACACCATACCATTGCGGCGACGTCTCGATTCCCACCGCACTTCTTTTCCGCCTGCTGGGCCGAGCTGCCCCTTGTTGGACAGCCGCCGCGGGCTCGGCTTCCCGCCCTAAAGGCACCCCCTGTGAAACACCATCAATGCGCGGTGATTAGAAATAAGCACGGGTGGGTCATGGTATCGGGACTTCGGTCACAGTTACCTGGGAGGCCGGAAATGATCCGGGGTAGTCAGCCGTAATGGCGACCAAAGCATTGTCGATGCTAAGTTGATGAAACACCCCGTCAATCAGCTCCACCTTTATATCCGGATCCTCTTCGGAGGCCGGATCGAGGGACCGTTCCGGATCCTCGGGTTGTGGAGGCGGGCTGTGTATATTTTCTACGGCCCGGCGCAGTTCCTGCGCAAAAATCACAAAATGAAATGTTTAACCATGGGAATGTGGATCGGACAGGCCAAAAGATGTCCGCTTACCCAGCTTCGAGGATTGTTCATAGAGAATCCATTCAGTGGACTAACACGGAGAAAATCCTCCTCTTCTCCTTTGTACAAAGCGGGCAAGATCTTCACCAGATCGGCGATCGATCCCGGCCCTTTGCGGCCATGGCGGGTGGCATCATCCTCGCCGTTGAAGTCCTACATGGGGTGGCCCCTATATTGGAGCGGCTGCACTCCCCTCATAATGCAGGTGGCCATGACTCCGATCATGGTCAGTCCGGCATGAGCCAGCAACCTTATTCGGCTCATTAAGTGAAGGACGTCCCGGTTATTTTCCCTCTGGGGGCTCCGCAGGCGCCAGCTTAGGCGCTTCTTCAAAGGAGCATTGCTGAACTCCAGAAGGCTGATCCGAACAGGATCCGGCAACGGGACGTCTTCCAGGTAAAACCATTCCGAAGGCCAGTCTTCGGACGCCTTCTTTGGGGTTCCGGATAGATATCCGGTCCCGGCGATGCGCCATAGTTCAGCTCCGCCCACTTGATATATTGACCCCTCGTGAGAACGGGGCACAAGGCAGAATAATCTCTTCCACAGCGTGAAATGGGCCTCAACGCCCAAAAATAGCTCGCAAAGGGCCACGAAGCCCGCGATATGCAAGATGGAGGCAGGCGTAAGATTGTGCAGCTGGAGGCCGTAGAACTCCAGGAGCCCCCGGAGAAACGGATGAATTGGAAATTCGAGTCCTCTTATCAAATAAGAGATGAAGCATACCCGCTCTCCTTTAGAGGGATCGGGGGCACTCTCCGCTTGTTTTCCGCCCTTATACGTGGCCAGTCCGGCTCGAACCGGAACCATGAAGGCCGGGGGAAGAAATCCCTTTGTTTGGAGCGTCACCAGCTCGCTGTGCGGGACTGAGCATTTCTCCCAATCTCCAGGCTGAGGGCTGGGAGCGCGAGAGGAGGAGCTGCGTTGACTGTCCATGATGGAATGGGCTTTGGTCGGAGGTGCTCTGATGAATGCT
Source organism: Aegilops longissima (assembly GCA_021605205.1). Lineage (NCBI taxonomy): Eukaryota > Viridiplantae > Streptophyta > Magnoliopsida > Poales > Poaceae > Aegilops > Aegilops longissima. The sequence continues at coordinate 431,901,845 of CM038681.1, read as the reverse complement.
CGTGGTGGGAGGATGGTGTGATCCGGATCTGGATCCCCGTCTCTTTTATATGCGACTCATTTGCACAGCTAGGGGGGTAAAAGTAAAGATACCCTGACTTTTCACATTCATTCGACACGTGGAAGATGGCCATTATTGGGCGTGGAAGCCGAGGAGCGCGATATTCACAAGAAAGCCGGACACTATTCAACACAGGATTCGGAGGAGAATCCGCCTTGCAATGCCGAAGACAATCAACGTACCGGACTTATCATCATTGAAACCTGGTTCGGGGGCTACTGAGGGAGTCCCAGATTAGGGGGTTTCCGGATAGCCGAACTATCACCTTTGGCCGGACTCCTGGACTATGAAGATACAAGATTGAAGACTTCGTCCCGTGTCCGGATAGGACTTTCCTTGGCGTGGAAGGCAAGCTTGGCGATACGGATATGTACATCTCCTACCATTGTAACCGACTCTGTGTAACCCTAACCCTATTCGGTGTCTATATAAACCGAAGGGTTTTAGTCCGTAGGACGAACAACAATCATACCATAGGCTAGCTTCTAGGTTTTAGCCTCTCGATCTCGTGGTAGATCTACTCTTGTACTACCCATATCATCAATATTAATCAAGCAGAGTAGGGTTTTACCTCCATCGAGAGGGCCGAACACAGGTAAAACATCGTGTCCCTTGTCTCCTGTTACCATCCGCCTAGACGCACAATTTGGGACCCCCTACCCGAGATCCGTCGGTTTTGACACCGACAGCTAGGGTTTCGGTCGGGTGGACCGTGGGGTTAATGGGGGGGGGAGTGGGTGGCCAGTTGGGCCGGCCAGGCGGCCTAGTGGCCAGCTGGGCCACGGCCCAGCAGGGAGGGGTTCCCTCTTACTTCCTTTTGTTTTCTTGTTTGTTTTTCTTTTCTTTTTCCTATTTTCTTTTATTCTATTTTATTTTACTTTTAGTTTCTTTAGTTTTATAAATATGACAATAGCTCCTAAATTAAGGTCTCCGAATAACCCACTGCCTTAAAAAGTTTGGTGACTAATAAACTAGTTTAATATTTGTTTATTAATTTAAAAAGCATTCAAATAATTGTCTTTGCTACTGTTTTATTTAGTTTAGTGCATTTAAACTTTTTATAAAGACTTGGTTTGTCCACCAACACTACTTATGAATTATTTGGCTCACTTCTAACATTTTAGTTTTAATATTTGAAAGCTTTTATTGTTTGCTCGATTTTGAATTTGAATTCGAATCGGTTTCGAACTAACGCGAGATTAGCATCAGTAATCGAGGTGACGTGGCATCATTAGCGGAGGGTTACTGTGGCTTAATTATCTGGGCGTCACAGTTCGCCTTGGTCTAATAACATGACTTCTAGGACAGGATTACCATACCACTCTAGTGCGGAATGTGTTCTGGTTGACCTACGAAGTTCAGTAATAACTTGATCTGAAGTTTCATGATCATCATCATTAGCTTCCTCTCTAGTTGGTGTAGGCATCATGGGAATGGGTTTCTCTGATGTGCTACTTTCCAATTTGAGAGAAGGTAAAACTACCTCATCAGGTTCTACTTTCCTCCCACTCACTTCTTTCGAGAGAAACTCCTTCTCTAGAAAGGACCCATTCTTAGCAACAATGATATTGCCTTCGGATCTATGGTAGAAGGTGTACCTAGTAGTTTCTTTAGGGTATCCTATGACAACGCACTTCTCCGATTTAGGTTCGAGCTTATCAGGCTGAAGCCTTTTGACATAAGTGTCGCATCCTCAAACTTTAAGAAACGACAACTTAGGTGTCTTGCCAAACCACAGTTCATACGGTGTCTTCTCAACGGATTTTAACGGTGCCCTATTTAACATGAATGTGGCTGTCTCTACTGCCCAAAACGATATGGTAAATCGGTAAGAGACATCATAGAACGCACCATATCTAATAAAGTACGGTTACGACGTTCGGAAACACCATTATGTTGTGGTGTTCCAGGTGGCGTGAGTTGTGAAACAATTTCACATTGTTTTAAATGAAGGCCAAACTCATAACTCAAATATTCGCCTCCGCGATTAGATTGTAGAAACTTTATTTTCTTGTTACGATGATTCTCCACTTCACTCTGAAATTCTTTTAACTTTTCAAATGTTCCAGACTTGTGTTTCATCAAGTAGATATACCCATATCTACTCAAATCATCTGTGAAGGTCAGAAAATAACGATACCCGCCGCGTGCTTCAACACTCATCGGACCGCATACATCGGTATGTATTATTTCCAATAAGTCATTAGCTCGCTCCATTGTTTCGGAGAACGGAGTTTTTATCATTTTGCCCATGAGGCATGGTTCGCAATTATCAAATGATTCATAATCAAGTGATTCCAAAAGCCCATCTGTATGGAGTTTCTTCATGCACTTTACACCAATATGACCTAAACGACAGTGCCACGAGTACGTTGCACTATCATTATCAACTTTGCATCTTTTGGCATCAATATTATGAATATGTGTATCACTACGATCGAGATTCAACAAGAATAGACCATTTATGAAGGGTGCATGACCATAAAATATATTATTCATATAAATAGAACAACCATTATTCTCTAACTTAGATGAATAACCGTCTCGCAATAAACAAGATCCAGATATAATGTTCATGCTCAACACTGGCACCAAATAACAATTATTGAGGTCTAAAACTAATCCCAAGGTAGATGTAGAGGTAGCATGCCGACGGCGATCACATCGACCTTGGAACCATTCCGACGTGCATCGTCACCTCGTCCTTAGCCAATCTTCGTTTATTCCGCAGCTCCTGTTTCGAGTTACAAATTTGAGCAACCGAACTAGTATCAAATACCCAGGCGCTACTACGAGCATTAGTAAGGTACACATCAATAACATGTATATCAAATATACCTTTGTTCACTTTGCCATCCTTCTTATCCGCCAAGTATTCACTACAAAAAAAATACACTTCCGTGATGATACGTGTTTGTCACAGTAGGTCATGTTTTCTGTCATGCATGTACATCCATGACAAGTTTATGACAGAATCAAGATAGTCATACATGTGCTGTCGTAGAAGTGTTCCATGACATTACCAAAATTATCATCACGGAAGTGTCCACTTCCATGACGATAAATCGCGCGTCACAGAAGTTCTTTCGTCAAGGGTGACCGACACATGGCATCCACCGTAACGGAACGCCGTTAAGCTATCGGGTCCGGTTTTGGATCCGTTAACCCGTTAACAGCCCGGACCAATGGGGATTTTCCACGTGTAAAATTCTTATTGGCTGACGGAAACACGTGTCAGCTTCGCGTTGCCACAGGTGTCACTCATCCAATGGGCGAGATGCGCCTATGATATGTTGACACGTGGACTGGCCCATAAAGTTTAAATGGGCCAGCCCAACTAAAGGCCCGCAAGATTTTGCGGACCATAATGGGCCGACCCAGCTAAAGGCCCACGGATTTTGCGGACCATAATGGGCTGGCCCAGCTAAAGGCCCACAAGATTTTTGCGGGCCATAATGGGTCGCCGGTAAAACCCACAAGATTTTTGTGGGCCATAATGGGCCGCCCAAGTGAAAACCACAAGATTTTGTGGACCATAATGGGCCGCCCAACTAAAGGCCCACAATTTCGCCGACATTAATGGGCGGCTTGACTATAGGCCCACAAGATTTTGAGGACCCTAGTAGGCGGCCCATTAGCTGGATGCCATGTTTTGGGCCAAATGCGGCCCATATTTGATCCGGTCCATTAATGGCCTGCCCGTTCGAGCCTAACAATGGCCCATATGAGATCCGGCCCATTAAAAGCCTACCATGTTACGGGCCAAATTACAGCCCGGATCGGTCCGACCCTTTAAGAGGCTTTGGGCTAAATTATGGCCCATATCGATTCGACCCATCAAGCTGGGCGCTATGCTTTTGGGCCCACTTGCTAAAGGCCCATTAGTAGTTCGATGCGATATTAGTTTCGGACTGTTAAGGTCCGTTTAACATTTGGCCCTATATTAATTTCGGCTGTTAAAAGCCCGTCATATAGTTGGGCCTAATTACGGCCGGTTTGCATCCGGCTGCTTTCATGACCGATAATCTGATTGGGCCAAACAAGGATCGAGACAATTTTGGCTGTTAAAGCCCGTGAGTTGATTGGCACAATCATGGGCGGGGTCCATTTCGGTCTTCGCCGCCCGTGAGCTGTTCGCACGCGTTTGGGCCCAACCTACTTCTCAACCTCCTAAAGCCCATTGAGTTTTCTTGCGAAAAGAGGGCGGCGGTTTACACGGCCTATTAAAGGCCCGACTCTACTAGTGAGCCAGTTTACATTTAGGCCTTCTAACAGACCAAGATGACGGGGCCCATGATGTGGATCATACATCATGATTGCATGACGGCCCGATTATGTACCGTAATTTTACTGTTTGGCCGGTTTACTGCGAAGACAGGATATATATATACAGTAAAATAACTACAACATCATGAATAAGAAAAAACCTAGACTGTACAATAAAGAAATTACGGCATATTACATCCACTGGGCATCAAAGTTCGCCACTATGACAATAAAGCACAAGCAGATAGCAGATTACATACACGGGGCATCAAAGATCGCCACCGGTGCAACTAAACACGCCGACAAAATAATATACAAAACCGATAGCACTTCAATAGAGTTCAAGAAAGGTTAGCCCTGCTGGGGAGCTGCAGCGCAAGCAGCTGAGCAAGCTGATGAGACTGCGCTTGTTTAACACGTGTATCCTCCTCACTCTGAAAGATAAACAAGAAGATAGATGACAGGTTTTGCACATAAAAGTATCAGTGCTGGCAATTCATCACATTTCTTACTGACGAATAAAGTGACACAGTTTAAAATTGCATTAACACAATATGGTATTGTTCAGGTCAAAACATGGCAGGAAATGACATTGTGAAGGAGTTGGCATCTTCACGACACCACTCGATTACAGATCAAGAACTCATAAGTATCAATGGTTAGTGTGCTGTCAATTTATCCCATTTCAGATTGGCAAATAGAGAGACGGTTTAAATAATAGTAGAATGATATGACATTGTTCATAGTTAAGACATTGCAGAATATGACATTGTGCTGTAGTGGGTAGGTTCACCACGCCACTGGATTACGGATCAAGAATAGAAGCATACATGAAGTGTAAAATAAGATCACTTGTTCTGTATAGTTTAATTTACATGGTATGAAGAAGGAACTTGGTTGTACAACTGAAAACTCAAATTGAGAAGGACAAACTTTTGTTTATGAACTACATAATAAACTTTAAACATGCAATTTAATGCAAACACCAAAAATAAACAGCTGTTGCAGTCATGCCTAACCAAATATACACAACAAAGTTTGAAGGCTTGAGAAGGACAAACTTACATTATTGGTGAAGGCAGGCTCTATAAAGCCCTTGTCCATGCTGATGGGGGGGCAATTTAAGAAGTTTACCACAAAATCTTCTTCATAAGCATTGCCTTTATTCTACATTTTGTTAAGAGTAAATATAGATGTGACAATATAAGAAAAAATGGAGAATATTTAAGATGACATGAAGAGTGATGCTACATAACCAAGTAGCTATAAATGTAAGTATAGTGATACAGGCAAAAGGTACAGCCAAGAGCAATGCAGAGCTAAACTTCTTCAGTACCATCGGTGTTATCCAATCTTATGGTAAGAGTAAATATAGATCTTATGTGTAGAAAATGGAGGGCAAAGGAAAATAAGCTGCAGAATGATGGTAGATGAACAACTACCTGTCAATATAAGTACACTGATAAAGGACAGCAGGTACTTACAAGAACAATGCAAAGCTAAAAAAATCATTGGCATTGGATATATTCTACACTAATGTAACCATTCATACAGATCAGATAATTTGGAGCAAACAATTGATAAGCAAGCTATCATGCATACTGTTGTCACATAATGAACCAGGTATGTATGCAAGTACAGTGATACAGGACAAGAGGTACTAACAAGAGCAAAATAGCGGGCAGCATATTTGCGATATCCTGTCGTTCTTTTCAAACCGGAATTCTTTTTCAAGTAGATTTTCCTGCAAAAAAGATCCGTAAGGCACATGCGGAAAAGTAGAAGTTCAAATTGTCATGCGATATCATAGACAGTACCTCATCCTCGAGCGAGACGATTGCATAACAAGGTTTTTCCATTCAATGTCTTCTAAATTTAGCACAGGAGACTTCACGAGAAATTCGTTTATAGACTTGCCATCAAAGTGTGATTTCCTCGGGTAACACCAATCTGCTGCAATGCTTCCTTGAAAAGCGCAAGCAAGCTTTGCTCGTCATGACTATCCAGATTGACCTCGCCTACTTACAACAATGTAATGTAAATCATTGATGTGTTCAATCAGCGAAAACAGGAAAATAATCACCATGAATAATAGCACTTACACGTAAGTGGGGCGGGAAGATGTGAAAATGGTGTTTGTCTTCACTATAATCTTCCCATGATGGGAATATATGCACGTAGTCCCTAACAACATTGAAAGCATTGTCTTTTAAACTGGGAATAATTGGAATGGGGTTCCAATCTGCAGGAATTGGCCGTCTCTGCGGTTGGGATAGGTCTTGACGGTGGACTTCTTTGTACTTTTTCTTTGGAGTGGGATTTTTACGTGGTGCGGTGGTGCTATGGCAACTGAAATTGGCATACCTTTTCTTTGGAGTGCAGGTCTGTGTGGTGCGGCTAGTGGTGTGGCCGATGAAGTATGGGTGCAGTCTGCTGGAGTCGGTCCTTCGTTTTGTGTCCTTTGGTTGTACAACCAATATAAGTGGGGTGTTGTCTGATTTCTCGGCACAACCACGTTTTCAAGGACTTTGCTAGTGCTCCTTCAAGTTCAGCAATCACCCTCTTCCTTTTGATGTCGATGCACAAGAACAACATTTGAGTGGAAAAACATGGTATGATGACAGATGGAATATGCATTGATAATGGATGGGCATGGCATCTCGACATATATGATGAGTAAACTAAGCAGATGGCGGTGCAACAAAGTAGAAGAAATGCAAGACAACATATGCAAGATACGCGCAATCAATAAAACCTTGACAAATTAGAACAGGCACCTTGATGGGTGAACAGGACAGGCCATCTGTCTTTGACTCCTCGAGGTTATAATAGTCATTAGGATCATATTCTGAACAAGAATCAACAGGTGGTGAGCGTATGAGTTTCATTGCATCCAGAATGGCACTCAATGCCTTGGTGCCAATTTTGTAAGTCATTGCGGTGTTTAGCTTCAAGAGTGGACTGCTGCTAGTGCGACACAAAGAAGCTACATAGATCATAGTGTAGATATAACAGGAAAACCGTAAGCATCAGAGTAAAATTAGCAAAGTGGAACTTGCTGGAATATATGTGCTAGTATTGCCGGTACGGCTAGAAAGGCTTCGAATACCAACTCTCTTCAACTGAAGGTGCGGTAGTGTTAATATCAGTGTAATTCTCAAAGGCGACACAGCTCCCCGCATTTCCTAGCTATTCTTATAGGATTCAAGTGGGCAGGCCACTACAAATCCTATTCCCATGTTTACAAAATCCTACGAATCAAAGAGGCCCGACGAGTTCCAAGTGTCCATACCAACCTACCGTATAGACCTCTACACTGAAAATGTCCCTACTCATATTCACTACAAGGAACATACTGTACTACTATCATACTCCCTCCGTTCCAAAATATATGTCTTGGTAGAGATTTCCACTATGGATCACATCTGAGATGTATCCAGATACATTTTAGAGTGTAGATTCACTCATTTTGCTCCATATGTAGTCCATGGTGGAATCTATACAAAGACTTGTATTTAGGAATGGAGAGAGTACTATTAAAGAAGAACGGAAGAGAAACATGCTAAAGAAGAGCAAGCAGATTTTGGATAATAAAATGTTAGTTTCTTGGTGCCCACACATGATGAACAGGCGCATTAAGAAAGCAACTCCTGTTGTCTCTCTATATGTGGTGCACGTGCTTTTTGAAAGTAAAGTAGGAACATTAGTGACCAATTAAATGTTATCTGTTTTTGTAATATCAGCATCATATCGATTCGTACTTGAGCAACAAGTTTGGAATTATGAGTGTACGTTGTTTAGCTTGATGGATTCAGGGAGCGAGTGCTAAGCATGTATGATGATGGTCCTGAATATAAAGGCATGTCTACATGCAAGTCATTTGGGTCATTTGGGTCGATCGACCATTTCGAGCGATTGGATGAAGATCCTCGTCTCTAACCCTTCTTCTTCCTCGTCTCGATTCTTCCCATCTGAGAACACCTTGCGGGCCGTCGGCGGACCATCGGCCCCCATCGCTGTGTTCCTCCGCCACCCCACCACACCCCGCCCCCACCCGCGTCGAGTTTTCTTCATTCGTGAGGCCCCACCCCCCCAACAACCATAGTCCCCACCCAAGCCCTTCGTTCGCTTGGCGAACTCCGTGACTCTAAAAATCGTGACCCAATTTTGAAATTTAGTCTCTTGTGATTTAACTAGTGTGGAATATAAAAGCGAAAACCATAAGCATTGGGAGTATAGTGTTGGCGTGCCATGGCGGATCTGAAGGTGCAAACCGGACAAAGGCAACCGCAACCAATGTTTGCTCTCAACTAGCAAGTAAGTGATGGACAAGAAATCGAGTAAAGCGGTGGCAATCTATTTTCTTGTTGCGATAAATAAGTTGAGCAGATCTGAAAAAGTACCGCCTACGGTGTGGCGCCGTGTATGCATCTGCTGAGAATTTGATGGTGTTGCGGTAGCGATGGCTGTCGGTGGCATGGAAGCAGATCTAGGAGGGTAGACGGTGGCGGCGGGGCGCCGTGGACGAGACGGTCGTAGGAGCAGTGCCGGCAAGGTGGACAACGGCGGAGATGAAGCAAGAGGACGGGATGCAAGGATCCCGGTCCGAAGCCGTGGATGAGAGAGGTCGATCTCTTGTAATGGACGGCGTCGTCGGGGTATCAGCTCCGGCATGGTGGAGGAGGCCGGCGGTGGATGGGGTGGCGGACGGAGGAGGCTGGGGTGGAGAGGGTGTTTTGGCGCCCACGGAGTCTGAATGGGGAAATGGAGGTGAAGAGGAAGGGGAACCATGTCTTGGTAGCGCTTGTCTCAAATCGAGGAAATTTACAAACTTAGCCCCGTTTCAAATTTCCTACATCACAGCAATATTAGTCGGTTGGGGATAGGACGGTAATCTCACATACACGAATATTTGCCGCGAGAGTTTGTTTTAGCGCCCACCGTGTATGAATCGGGAGGAGTCGATTTGGCCGAGGACACACTTGTGTTTGGCGCCCACGTGTATGAATCCGGGTGAGGCGGTTATGTCACGTTTGAGTGAAATTACAAACCTACCCCTATCGAAACCTATAGAAATCGAGCAGATAGGCTTTGCATGGCGAGGATAGGCGGTAGTAATTTCCATCTCGCAAATTTTGGTTTGGTGATTCTGCGACTTTCCCGCTTCATTCAAATTTTGCGAGTGCATGTTTACCGTGCCAACTCAATTGAATCCCGTTTGTATTCTATTTTTTTGGCGGGATCCATTTTGATTGGAATAAAATTCTATATACATCATTTTTTATATATACTTTCAAAAGCACAACAAAGAATTCTGCTCCTTTATATGTATAATATGATTTACAAATACAATGATCTCAAAATCATAAGGTTGAATTCAAAAATTAAACCAAATTATGTTCTACTAAAATGTATGGATCATAATATCTACATATTAAATAACATAGATGCGTGAATTCATATGAGTGTGCATGTTTGATAGATCAATTTTGGTTCGAGTATGGATTACATGTATCATCATCTCGAATTCAAATATTTGAATCCCTTTTACGTTCACTCCTTTCATGGCCATCTCTCTCGCATGCATGCTCCTTAATGTAGCTATCACTCTTCTCCAGCTCACCCGCACACTCACTTCATGTTTCTCCTATCCTCGCAAACATGGTCTTTCGACGCCTCCCTTGAGAAGTGTCACACTCTCCCTATCATTATACATTACACGGTTTTCATTATCTCTCACGTCTCTACCGTTCTCTCGTATCACTAGGTACCTAAGCTTTCTTTTTCACCACCACACACACAGTCTCCACTCGTCTTTCACTTTGTGTTTCTCTCTATGGGATTCTCTCACACACCCTATATGTCTCTAGATATGAATCCTACCACTAAAATTACCCTCTCTCTCTCTCTCTCCTATAGACACAACAATTGTTGCGGTCTCCTTTTCGTCTCCATCCCAGACTGACATTATTACCGATCAAACAAACTCCCCCCCCCCCTCTCTCACACACACACACAACTCCTGCTTCCACTCCCCTTCCCAACTACCGTCTCTCTCTCTCTCACACAAAACACTTGCTTTCGCACCCCGACTCGTATTTCTCTCACAAACATTTATCGACTAGCATCTAGATAGGTTTATACACCCGCACACTCGTGCTTCCACTATTGCATACATGTCTCTCTCCCGCTCCTTGTATCTATGTAGATTTTTCTTCCCTTCTTGAGACACGCCCTCTCGATCGTGCACACACACACTATCGCCTCATTTTAAGCTGATACCTCTCGCACACACACTCTTTGTGTCTTTGACACACATGCACTCCGTCCTCCTCCTCTCTCCCTCTCTCTCACACACATGGGCTTTTTGCAACAACTAGCAAGATGCCCATGCGTTGCACAGAACATGAAGATGCATTTGTATGAGTAGTTTATCTTGTGGGAGAAAATGATGAACAAGGGAAGGCCTTATTTGCAAGTGTGGAGAGGGGTGTGGGTATATTTTTGCAAAATTGCCATAGTTTCCTTCCTATCCGTCAGATATAGATCGGACGGCCTATATTGCAGGATGGCGGGCACACGATCATCACCGACTATGCTTTTTATAAGAGTAGGGATAAAAACAGAGTTGGTGATGATGGTGGGCCTGCCATCCTGTAATATAGGCCGTCCGATTTATATCTGACGGATAGGAACGAAACTATGGCAATTTACCCGCACTCCTCTCCACATTTGCAGATAAGGCCTTCCCTTGTTCATCCTTTTCTCCCACAAGATCTTGATGTTCCGTGCAACGCACGAGCATCTTGCTAGTAAGAGTAGAAATTAGACATATACCACTTCTCGAATCTTGAAACCAACAACATTCCTCCCTTATCTCATCAAAACCGCCAAAGGAATATATTTTGAGTGAAACATAGCATTTTTTAGTGATATACGTATTTCAAAACTAGACTTCTTTCTATCAAATCGGTGAATATGTATTAATCTACTCTGATCGTGTGGCAACGCATTGACACATTGCTAGTAGTTACTATAATTTTTTGGACACCATACAAACGGTGGAGTACATATACTAAGAGAAGAGGCGCACGCACGCAGTCGGTCTCTCGCTGTCTCGCACACATGAGTGTTATGTAAAGGCAACGTTAACAAATAAACCCTAAAACCCTATGTGCACGATTGCTGCATTCGCGGGTACCGGGTACGTGGTGGAGCGCACCTTTGTAGGAATAGTCAGCTCGCGTGATAATTTGATCTGTAGGAGTTAATGGTTGGGACCACAGGTGAACGACTTGGAGGCGGTGGCTCACCAGTTGCCACAGATCGAGTAGCCATGTTTAAAGTATCATTTTTAGCGGGGTTAAGAGTTCCGATTTTCAATGGCGCGTTATAAGTACTAAATATTTTTTTGAACGATTGGTATGGAGTGAAAATGGAATTCATAGTACTACATACCTCCTTGGCATATGGTTGTATGGGTTTATGTTGCGAGATGTTGAACCTGGTAGTTCTAGGGCAAATACTATGTTTAGATTTAGATGTTGGTTTTCAGTAATGAAAATCAGAAGGGGGAAACCCTTCTTTGATTAAAAAAACTACTACCTCTGTTCTGGTTTACTAGTCCCCATCGTTTTTTTGGTCAAAGTTTGTCCACGAATTTTACTTGTAAAATGTGAATGGAAAACGAGATTTTGTTATACGCAAACAAAAAAGGACTGGAGGGAGTGATTTCTCTAACACGGACGCGACCTATCATAGCTTGAGCATTGAACCGGCGCGCTGGCCAAGAGGGCCCCACTCGCTGCAGGCCCGGCTAAACACACCTCCGCGCCGCATGCAACCAGCTTCAGACTGCCCCGCCTGCCTTCACTGAATCCGCGCGTGTGCCGGCAACACATCCTTCCGCGAGCCGGCCGGCATTTTAGAACACAAAAGGTGACCAAAATATAATTAATTACGCATGGTCTTGACTTGTTGTGCTCGCACTGGTAGCAGGAACTAGAGGTTTTTCTTTATTCATAACTCTCCTCAATTTTTTTGGCTTTGAAGTGAATCATGGTTGTGGAATTTATGTATGAATGTGGAGATATCTGTGAACATGAGTTTGATGTGGAAGTTGAACTTGGAATGTCGGGCTTATGCGTGAACTATACCATGTGCAATTCTTAAATGCATTATTGTTTGGAAAGTAATTGCTGTTATTACATGCCCGAAAAAAATATTTTGTGCCACATCGGTAGATGCATGGACATCACAATGTGCATCTTGTTGGATAAGCATTTGAACCTAGCTACTATGAAGGAAATTTTGTATTGACAACAGTTTTAGATAGCAGGAGATGCCTAGCCTACTCGCCTCGCTAGCTTATTTCTCGCTTCTTCCATCTCTTCTTTGGCATGGGTGAAGAGAGCATCGATTGCTCTTTTCGCTTCTTCAGAACTCAGCTACATTCTCAAGGGCTGTTGCACGCTTTCTTTCGCCTTTACTAGAACCACGAGGACACGAACAACCCACGGCTCCACGGCTTGTGTGTAATCCAACATCATCGGGAATTTGCACCTTGTGTCTAATCCAGCATCATTAGGAAGCGGCACCTTGTGTGTAATCCACCCTCATTTTGGAAACATGATCTCGAGGTTGACCATACTTCCTCCTTGCAGAACTGCATCGACATGAAGTTACTTTTTTTAGATAATTACTCAGAGCAACCCAGATCCATTTAGTAGAAGCCAGATAAACACCGGGTCGGCATGAACACGTCTTGGATGGTGCTCGTCAACGGTCGAGGCAGCTGAATGCTCGTGGAGGTCTACACCGGCGATTGATCCCCTTCCTTCGATTAACACTTTGCTTTCGCAGACCGCTGACGAATACTCGGAATCTTACAAGTAGCCAACATGATACCAAGTTTGATTTGCTCAAGGTTGTAATCGCCAAGTGCCCACAAGATCTGCGAATTATAAAGACTTGAGCTAATTGTGTTCTTCAACGCGGTCTCGCTTATCCGACAGTCTTGTGGTAAGTGGATAAATCTGCACGTCCATCGCAGGATCATACATCCTCCATGGTTCTCTGGTGCCATTGAACACAAGGGCTTCATTTACGCTTTCGACTCCTTCTATGGCTGGACGTATTGCTGGCCTACTCCAGCCATCGCTACAAACGGTTGTTAAGGCAGTATGTTACTTTCCTATGATATCATGATGGCTTGCTTATATTACTGTCAACATTTACTGAAAAAATATTCATGCTCATAACATGCTGTTCTTAAGATTGACTACATCAAGAGCCCTTTTTATTTGACTCAAATTTTTTAGGGTTATTTGACTCAATGAAATGATGTTGTAGGCACTCGGTGTCCCTACCCTTCCTAATCCCAGAACCTTTCAAAGAAAAGCGGCATGGCAATTGCAGGTGGTTCTGGCTCGATCGATTTACGCGAACGATTAATGATCGCTTACGCATCGGATGTGTTGTTTCGCGGAATACAATCACGATCCTTTGCAAGGTCTTTGAGCAGGATCCCAGCTTCTCCGGGCCTTCGTGAATTTTTGATGGAGGTTGGTAAGTAGCCTTGGTACGCGCTTTGTTTGTCGGACTGAATTATCCGATTAACTAGGAGATAACCGATGGCAAGGATCATGATGGCAGCGCGTTTTCGTTCATCGAGGCAAAACTATGTGTACACAAAGGTACCATGTGTCTCGCATGCACCATACCCCGATATGTGCCACCACGCTCTGCAACCCAAAGTAGGAGAGAGAGTCGCAAGTATCGAGACTTCAACCTTTCTTGGTGGAGTTTCCCCATCGGCACCCATCTGGTTCAAGCCGTCCACCAATCTCCACAGCTTAATAAATAGTAACGTCTAACCGAGCCGATTAGTTAGATGCGTACACTTGGTGTAGTAGGATCTTTATTTAGTTTGATGCATACACTTGTTCTTTTTGGTAGCCCTTTTGTAATGATGGCTGATGTTTGGTTTGGAAGAGAGAGCTGCGTCTTCACTCTTACGGCCTACTTATATACATTGCACCCCAACCCTGGTTGTCGATCTGCTGTTTTCAATGTACAATTAGTAGTATATTTAAATACATTGGTTATGTGTTGTTAGAGCGACAAACACAATGTTTTGGAAGTCGTTGCATGGTTCGATCCTTTAGTGCCCGTGCACGTCGTAGCACATACTATTTTTCATACTGAACACATTTTCCACTTGTTGATAACATGCAGCCCACTGATGAAGGCCCAATAGAAGCCCATAATTAACTAGAAGGGAGGCTCTCACATGAATCCGGCCCAGGTACATGCTCATGGTCCCCTAAACATAAATAAGTAAGTAAATAAATAAAGCTAAATGCTCATGCACCAGTTCTTTAAATTCACGATTTAACAGGAAGATATTATTTCCAATGATAGTGTCGTTACATTCAGTCGATATTATTCTTCGGCAAAGATAGCGACCAGTCTTCTTTCTCCCAGCATTTTCTTCCCGGAACTAGCGGACCTATGCAAATTGTAGTCAACGTCGCAAATAGATCCGGTCCATTTTTATTTTTCAATAAGAATGTCCAACCCAGCCCAGCACATTGGCGACAGCACTTTATCCTCCGCCTTGGTGCGCTCACCACGGCGCCGCCGTCCGGTCCTGTCAACATAGTTTTTTTTGAAACGGTCCCTGTCAACATAGTGAATCGGGAGAGGACTGTAGTTGTGAGTATGTGAAGACGGACCCACGAGTCCACTCCGAACACAAGCAAGCACCTCTTTTACTACTCAGATGAACCCCTCGTTTTTTACTCTAATCCACCCTGCTGATATCTGGGACCCACATCATTTTCAATGTATAGTCAATTAACGACAGAATTGCACAACTTTTTTTAGTAGTAATTCAGAGGAGCAGGCTATAATAAACTGGGTTGTGCGGTCTTTGTGGCCCGTCTAACAACATGACCGGCCCAGCAGTTTTTTCTTTGGGAAAATAGGTAGCCCAGTATTTATTTTTGAAGAATACCCAAGCTAGGCCTATTTGTTTTCTCCGACTTACTGGGCTGCAAATCTTTCAAGATGAGGAGGGATGCATTCCGGCCTGGCCAAAGAGTATGGTCGATTGTCTCGTTAAAAGTAATATCAAAAGGGTTGAAAATTCCAAAAAATTATAGCAAATGGGATATTAGTTTTTTGTTTTTGTTCTTCTTGATATCTTATCGTATTTCATTGGATTTAACATGACATAGTACTAATTTATTTTTAAATTTGTTTTAGTATGGCTACTAATTTTTGGATTAAGAATATTTTGTTCCCCGGCAAAAATTGCGAATTTTCAAAATTTCCCACATATTTAGTTAATTTTTAACCCAGTGCTGACGGAAAATGGGCAGCAATTCTAAAAATGGAAAAGCGGGCTGCAATAAATTCCATATGAATTAGAAAATGAGTAAAAATTATAAAAATAATAGCAAATGGCTATACACGCCCAGATTTGAGGCTGACTTGTTTACGCAAGGCTTTGTCGATCAACACACGATTCTAGCAGCGAAGGATTGTTGGATGTCCATCCAACGGCCGACGTGCTTCTTCAATCTCGATCTTCCTGCTCTAGCTGCCTAAACTAGCGCCGCGGGACTGCTGCTCCCTCCTCTTGTGGCCCTTGTGATGCCGCCTGAGCTTCCCGCCCACCCTACTCCCTCCTCTGGCCTGCCCACACGCAATCAACTGCCTCCTTATTACATAAAAAAGATTCCTCCCATCGACATCTGGGCGCACCAGGTTGGGAGGCTGACTGTGGGCCTACTAAGTTGATGCGTCGTGAGGCTTGTCAACTTAGTCAACAAGCGATTCTAGCAGCGAGAATCGTTGGATTTGAATCGAACAGTCCCTTGCTTCTTCAATCGCTGCTCTTCTTGCACCAGCCGCCCAAACCAGCGCTTAGCGAGACCGCTGCTCCCGCCTCCGGTGGCGGCTGTGCTGCCGTTGAGGCCTCATCGCCCCTACTACTCCCATTGCTAGCGAGGCCCTGCGGCGACGGCAGCCTCACACGCGATCGAACCGGTGAACCCTCGTACTCCTCTCCGTGTGGGCATCCTTCGTCGCGTCTTCCATGGCTCCGCGTCGTCCCCTTCCTAGGCCTCACCGTCGTCCACGGCCTTTGTGCTCACGGCGCGGAGTGGTCTATGTGGTCAATGACCGACTTCCATCGGAAGAGTACTGTACGTGGAGAGGCTGACAGCTGGGTCCACGGCCACAGCCCAGTTTTTTTGTGATTTGCCAAGTAAGTTGCTTTGTCAGGCCTGTTGGGCTGCAAATCTTTCAAGACGAGGAGAGCTTTCATTCGGCTGGCCGAGAAAATGGCCTGTCAGTAATGAGAAATGGGTTGTACACTTTTAAAACACATCAAACCGGCAATTAGTTTCAAATTTCTTTTTTTTCATTTTGAGATTTTAAATTGCATTGATTTTTATGCGTGGACAATTTGTTGGATTTTATATTGATATATATTTACTTATTAAATCAGTTTGAACGTGACTCGAAATTTCGGGATTAAAAACAGTTCGGACCGCACCGAAATATGCAAAATTTCCTGTAATTTTTTTACCGTGGACACAATATGGGCTGTAATGCTAACAAAAAGAATATGGGCTCCAAAAAAACCTTAAGAATTAGCAAATGTGCTGTAAATTATTAGAAATAATGGCAGATGGGCTGTATGATGTTTTCCACAGATTTGAGGCTTTCCTAAAAAAATGTTGGCGACAAGCAAAGTGATCGTTGGATGTCCATCCAACGGCCGTCGTCTTCTTCAATCTCTGCTCTTCCTGCTCGGCCGCTCAAACAAGCGCCAAGGACTGCTGCTCTCTCCTTCCCGTGGCGGCTATGCTGCCTTGTGAGCCTCACCGCCCCACCGTACTCCCATCGCTGGCCTAGCCATCCCTCTACTCACCCACACCGATGTTATTCTCCGGCGATGGCGGGCAGACCGAAGAAACCATCGTGCGATCGTACTCCCTCCGCATGGGAAACAACTGCCGAGTCTTCCCTTGCTCTGTGTCGTTCCCTTCCTAGGCCTCGCCGTCGTTCACCGCCCTGGTGCTCTCGGCGCGGCCTGGTCAACGTGGTCAACGACCAACATGCATCTGAAGTGGACTGTATGTGGAGAGGCTGACAGCTGGGTCACATCCGCACGCAAGGAAATGCCTCCTTATTATGTGCAAAATAATGATGCCTCCACCTGACATCTGGGACCCACCGAAAGGGCCTCTATATTTCACGAAAAAACGTTACCGTCGCTGACAGGTGGACCCACCAGCTATATCTTCGCACGCAAGGAAGTGCCTCCTTATTATGCACAAAAAAATGAATACTCCCCCTGCTAGCTGGGACCCAGTATAGTGGGAGGCTGACTTATGGGCCTACTAAGTTGACGGGGACGGAGGGCTTTGTCAACTTAGTCAATATGCACGATTATAGCTCTAGTGACCGTACGATGTCCATCCAAAGGCCGTAGTGCTTCTTCAACCTCTGGTCTTCTTGCTCCAGCCGCACAAAGCAGCGTCGGTCATGCCGCATGTTCCTGCCTCCCGTGGCCGGCTGTGCTGCCGTGGAGGCCTCACCGCCCCCTACTATTCCCACCACTGGCCAGGCCATCCCTCTACTCACCCACACCCCCTGCTATTCTGCGGCGATGGCAGCCTCACACCGCAGCGAACTAGTGAACCCTCGTACTCCTCTACGCGTGGGCATCCACTGCCGCGTCTTCCCCGGCTCCGCGTCGTCCCCTTCCTAGGCCTCGCCGTTGTCCACCGCCCTGGTGCTCTCGGCGCGGCGTGGTCAACGTGGTCAAGGAACGGCTTCCATCGGACAAGGACTGTACGTGGAGAGGCTGACAGCTGGGTCCACGGCCGCAGCAATGAAGTGCCTCCTTATTACGCGCAAAATAATTATTCCTCCACCTGACAGCAGAGACCCACCGGACGGGCCACCGTATTTCGCAAAAAAATGTTTCCCCTGACTGCTGGGACCCACCAGCTACATCTTCGCACGCAAGGAAGTGCGTCCGCGCAAAAAAAACGATTCGCCCCCCTGACAGCTGGGATCCACCAGATACATCTTCGCACGCAAGGAAGTGCCTGACAGTCGGGACCCACCTGGTCGAAGCATACGTAGCGTTGTCATTCTGGTCGCGAACGTGTACGTACATACTGGTCGATGTAGAGGCGCGCATGTGTCATAGTAGAGGCGCGCATGTAACATGCAGATGTACGTACATCGGCAAGTGTGCAAGAAAGAAAATACGGCCACGTACGTACATACGGGCAGGGTCTGGAATGCCTACTCGCGCATACGTACACCAGGGCTCGTGTACATGGCTGGGTCGGAACGGAGAAACTGCGTCGTCGTCGTGTTCAGGGGAGCCAACCGGCTGGGTCGGCACGGAATGCGTCGTCGTGTTCATCGGGAGGGCTTGGACGGAACAGCCGATGGAAACGAGGCCTGGCGTATCGCAGAACGAAGAAGCGGCCTTGTGTTCGACCGGCCATGGTCAAAGCGGGATCTGTTCGCCGGGAGGGGTCTAGCGTCCGCAAAAGAGGAAAGCGGACCTCCTACGGTCGAAAGCGGGGTCTGTTGATCGGGAGGGTGTGGCGTACCGCAAAAGCGGAGAAACAGACTTGTGTTTGGGCGCCACTGGTTGAAAGCGGGGTCCTGTTCATCGGGAGGGTGTGGCGTCTCGCAAAGCAGGACTCCACGGGGATCTGTTCATCTCCACCGTCGACCTCCTCCGGCCTCCACAGACTCTGTTCATCCACCGTCGACCTCCTCCAGCCTCCACCTGCGACTGTTCATCCACGGGCTCCTGTTCATCCAGCCTCCACCGCGCGCTACTCCACCGGCTACTGTTCAACCAGCCCTCTCCACGGGCTCCTGTTCAACCACCCCTCCACGGGATACTGTTCATCCAGCCCTCCACCGTCTACTGTTCATCCTGCCCTCCACGTGGTGGTCCTGTTCATCCAGCCCTCCACGGGGTCCTGTTCATCCAGCCCCAACCGGCTCGATCGATCGGGGTCCTGTTCATCCAGAGGCAACACCACGGGGTCCTGTTCATCCACCCCCACCGAAGCTGTTCATCAAACCCCCTAGCAACGCCTTTGTTCATCCAGAGGCAACACCATGGGGACTGTTCATCCACCCCCACGGGCACTCTTCATCAAACCCCGAAACACTCACTTTGTTCATCCGAGGCAGCATCGATCGGCCGATTAGCGTAGTAGCGAAGAATCGCTCGATCGAGGTTTAGTTAACAGCCATCGATCAATCGCTCGGGTTCGAAGCGCGATAGCATGCAAAGGTAATCGCCGGGTTGATTAGAGCCCAACGCCTTGCCGGGTTCGATTAGAGCCCCTCGCCTCGCACCCTGCAGCGTGCGTGTATGAGAGAAACAGCGCATCGCTCGGCCCCAACCACCCACCGTAACCAGGAACACACCGATATTTTCCTCGCCCTCGCTTCTACCACAGTTTTTTCCGTCATGGACGGCCCAAAGAATGTCATGCAGCTGCGTCTCCAGCCGCCCAGGACGAAAAGCCCATTTTCTGTCATGATTTTTTGTCATAGAAGTAGGACCCCACCACATCTATGATGATACCGGGTTTTGTCACAATTATTGTCATAGAAGTGTCATAAGTATGACAGAAAAAATTTCGTTCGACTCAAAATGTCACGCATGTGTCTTTTTTTTGTAGTGATTTGGGAACTGCTTCCAGTGACCATTCCGTTTGCAGTAGAAGCACTTAGTTTCAGGCTTGGGTCCAGCTTTGGGGTTGTTCCCGGGAGTGGCAACTTGCTTGCCATTCTTCTTGAAGTTCCCTTCCTTTCCCTTGCCCTTTTTCTTGAAACTAGCTTGTTAGCCATCAACACTTGATGCTCCTTCTTCATTTCTACCTCCGCGGCCTTAAGCATTGCGAAGAGCTCAGGAATCGTTTTTTTCATCGCTTGCATATTATAGTTCATCACGAAGCCTTTGTATCTTGGTGGCAGTGATTGAAGAACTCTGTCAATAACACTATCAACGGGAAGATCAACTACCAGCTGAGTCAAGTGGTTATGATACCCAGACATTTTGAGTATGTGTTCATTGACAGAACTGTTCTCCTCCATCTTGCAGCTATAGAACTTGTTGGAGACTTCATATCTCGCAACCCGGGCATTTGCTTGAAATATTAACTTCAACTCTTGGAACATCTCATATGCTCCATGACGTTCAAAACATCTTTGAAGTCCTGGTTCTATGCCGTAAAGCATGGCACACTGAACTATTGAGTAGTCATCAGATCGAGCCTGCCAGACATTCATAACATCTGAAGTAGCTCCTACAACAGGTTTGTCACCTAGCGGTGCATCAAGGACATAATTCTTCTGTGCAGCAATGAGAATAATCCTCAAGTTACGGACCTAGTCCGTGTAGTTGCTACCATCATCTTTCAACATAGCTTTATCTAGGAACGCATTAAAACTCAGGGGAACGGTAGCTCGGGCCATTGATCTACAACATAGATATGCAAAACTATTAAGACTAAGTTCATGATAAATTAAGTTCAGTTAATCAAATTACTAATGAACTCCCACTTAAATAAACATCCCTCAAGTTATCTAAGTGATACATGATCCAAATCAACTAACCCATGTCCGATCATCACGTGAGATGGGGTAGTCATCAATGGTCAACATCTCTATGTTGATCATATCTACTATATGACTCACGTTCGACCTTTGGGTCTCTAGTGTTTCGAGACCATGTCTGTACATGCTAGGCTTGTCAAGTTTAACCAAAGTATTCTGCATGTGCAAAACTATCTTACACCCGTTGTATGTGAACGTAGAGTCTACCACACATGATCATCACGAGGTGCTTCAAAATGACGAACTTTGGCAACGGTGCATACTCGGGGAGAACACTTTTATCTTCAAATTTAGTGAAGGAATATCTTATAATGCTACCGATGTTCTAAGCAAAATAAGATGCATAAAGGATAAACATCACATGCAATCAAAATATCTGACATGATATGGCCATCATCATCTTGTGCTTTTGATCTCCATCTCCAAAGCATCGTCATGATCTCAATCTTCACCGGCTCGACACCTTGATCTCCATCATTGCGTCGGGGTCATTTCGCCAACTATTGCTTCTACAACTATTGCTAACGCATAGCGATAAAGTGAAGCAATTACATGGCGCTTGCATTTCATACAATAGTTAAGACAACTCTAAGGCCCCTGCCGGTTGTCAATATTACAAAACATGATCATCTCATACAACAACGTATATCACATCATGTCTTGACCATATCACATCACAACATGCCCTGCAAAAACAAGTTAGACGTCTTCTACTATGTTGTTGCAAGTTTTACGTGGCTGTTATGGGCTTCTAGCAAGAACCGTTCTTACCTACGGCAAAAACCACAATGGTGATATTTCAAGTTTGTTGTTTTAACCTTCTTCAAGGACCATTCGATTCAAGTAAAGTAGGAGAAACAAACACCCGCCAGCCACCTTTATGCAAAACTAGTTGCATATCAGTCGATGGAACCGGTCTCATGTGCGCGGACATGTAAGGTTGGTCTGGGCCGCTTCATCCCACAATACCGCTGAATCAAAATAAGACGTTGGTGGTAAGTAGTATGACTATCACCGCCCACAACTCTTTGTGTTCTACTCGTGCATATCTTCTACGCATAGACCTGGCTCAGATGCCACTATTGGCGAACGTTGCATGGAAAACAAAAAATTCTATACGCACGCAAGATCTATCCATGGAGATGCATAGTGATGACCCACAAGTATAGGGGATCAATTGTAGCTCTTTTCGATAAGTAAGAGTGTCGAACCCAACGAGGAGTAGAACGAAATGACAAGTGGTTTTCAATAAGGTAATGCCTGCAAGTGCTGAAATTGTGAGTAGCGAGTAGTTTGATAGCAAGATAATTTGTAACGAGCAAGTAACGATAGTAACAATAAGTATGCAGCAAGGTAGCCCAATCCTTTTGAGGCAAAGGACAGGCCAAAACGATTTCTTATGATAAGCAAACCGTTCTTGAGGGTACACGGGAATTTCATCTAGTCACTTTCATCATGTTGGTTTGATTTGCGTTCGCTACTTTGATAATTTGATATGTGGGTGGACCGGTGCTTAGGTGTTGTTCTTACTTGAACAAACCTCCTACTTATGATTAACCCTCCCGCAAGCATCTGCAACTACGAGAAAAATATTAAGAATAAATTCTAACCATAGCATTAAACTCTAGGATCCAATCGGTCCCTTACAGAATAGTGCATAAACTGGGGTTTAAGTTTCTGTCACTCTCGCAACCCACCATCTATTTACTACTCAACAATGCATTCCCTTAGGCCCAAATATGGTGAAGTGTCATGTAGTCGACGTTCACATGACACCACTAACGGAATCACAACATACATACCATCAAAATATCGAACACATATTCACATGGTTTCGTGGCATTTGGACTTTGTTTGATACTGATATTCTGCAAACTCAAAAGCAAGCAAAAACAACAACTAACACTGGGCACTAAGTTAGTAGGTTAGTCCCAAAAAGTGGTATAAAGTTGCTTGTAAATGTATATAAAACATCCAAGAGTGGTAATATAATAACATGGATCAATAAAAAATTATAGATACGTTGGAGACGTATCAAGACGCCTCTAGTGATGCTATGGCCCCGGTTCCATTTTGCTACCATTGCAACCACTCATTATTATTTTGTTTCTTTATGCCCCGTTTTATTTATCAAATCTATTTATAACTTTCTACCATACCATACAATTTTCCCTTGTTACTAACAAGACAAGAAGTTTGACAACCTTCTTCGTTGGGGCAAGTTCGTTTTGTGTGTTGTGTGCAGGTACCGATCATTAGTCGTTGCAGAGATTATTTCTACTGGTTCAATAAACCTTGGTTCTCAATCGAGGAAAAAAATACTTATTGCTAGGTTACATCACCGTTACACTTAGGGGTTGCCCAACCACTCCTATGGAAGAGCAAGCACGGACTCTTGATGGCAAGCATGGCAGCAGGCCTACCTCTGGTCCCCTCACGATCAAGGCTTTGTGATTTCAACATTTTCATAAGCGCCACGCGGGAACCTGGCTTGTAGGAGTTGCCTTCATGGGATGACTTCATCATGGAGATCAACTATCTACATCAACAATTCATGACTAAGTGAGCTTAATGAACTGTTTTCGACAAGCTTGCGCAGGCCGGCTCCGGCAGATCGACCTCGACCAAGAAGTAGCTAGATTCGAAGACCAGTTCGAAGGCTACCGGTGGTGTTATGGCACAGGGGTGCACCACCTTACAGAAGTCTGTCCTGACTAGGATGATCCAGGGACCCCTAGGTCGGTTATGTCATGGGCCAATCAACCCCCGCTATGGCCCTACACCATGGTGGCCTCGAAAGACTTGGAGTAAAAGACAAGACAACCGGCGTCCGAAGGACTCCTCCTTACTGACTTAGATCATGTAACCCTAGACTCTGATACCCATATATGACGGGGTCAGCCTAGTCGAATAAACAACATTAAAACCATAGAGCTTTGCTTAATCCTCGATTTTTGTAACCCGTATACAATCAATATACACGAGCATGAGTAGTGTATTACCTCGTCTATCGATGGCCTGAACTTGGGTAAACTATACCCCTTGTTGCCATCCAATCCACTAGTCTCATCGGATACCCTATCGAGGGATCTGTCGAAAAATACTCCGACAAAAGGTTTAAACAAACAAGGTCGTCCTGAGGGATTCGGAAGTTTATAACAATCCTCATTGATCACCGCCATTATTGCTATGTTATCATCGCTAACATTGTCTCACAACCATTTCAACAAAATTTCCTCTCTGGACCACTTACTTAGTTTTGATACGTCAGCGACACGAGGTTCAGCTTGTCAAATGCATGAATCCCAAGACAGTTCTGAAGTCTATTTGGACTAGCACCTGAAGAAGGATTCCGGGTTTTTTAGCATGTCAAATTGAATGTCCAAGATGACAAATTATGTTGTTGTGAGGATTTGTCGTGTTTACTAAAAAAATTGCCATCCTCGCGATAGCATAATTTGTCATAAAAACGTTTGATTTGATGCTTAGACATTCCTGGAAGAAAAAGATCTCTAGCAATCTAGCGATAGCAAATTCGAATAGAAGAAACATTCGCAGGACATCGGGCTCTCGACCCGCTCCCTCCCGCTAGGGTTTCCACCGCCGCCGGCGCGCGCACCCCGGCCCATCCCGCCCCCTCTTCCCCCTCCCCCTCCAGTTGTCGCCCCTGCGCTGCCTCCCCGGGAGGTGGCCGCGGCGGCGCGCCCCCTCCCCTTCCTCTTGGCCCCCACCTTTGTTGGATCTCCCCCGTCGCCGCCGGTGGGTGCCCCGGCTGGCCGGGTGGTGTCGTGGCGCTTAGCTTGGTGGTGTCGGCGGCGGGACCTTCGTCCCACAGCACATCCCTTCTGGGGCAGGTGACGCTGGCGGTGCTGCTTTCGGTTGGGCGGCGTCTGGGACCCGGGGCGATGCCGGCGATGGGCGAGGTGGCAGTGCTGCCCCTGGCGGCAGGGCGGCGTGGTGATGTGCGGTGGCCGGCTGCGTACCCCCGGCCCAGATCTGGGCCCTCCCAACCCCATCTGGGTCCTAGAGGGCTGGCCATTGGTGTGGCTTCGACCTCCTCTGCGTGGCGCGGAGGAGGAGCGGCTCGGACTCGAGGTGGTGGCACCGACGGCATGCCTTCTGCAGCATGAAGGCGGGAGCTTTACGGGCATCTGAGGACCCGGCCGGACCTGTGGGCCCACGGGACCGGTATGCTCATGCTATCACGTCCGGTCGGTTACCGTTGTTGACGGTGGAGGTTGGGCCCTCCCGCATGCCGACGATGCTACTGTCCTGAGTCTCGGCTCCTCTTCTTCGTTGAGCAGGCCCCTTTCGCGGTGCCGTGGTGAGACAGCGTGGAAGCTTCAAGACCATTTTGGCGCAGAGTGGTGGTTTGTTTGGTGGCGTGCTCCAGATCGCCCGAGGTGAAGGTTGGGATCGGGAGAAATCCCTGTCGGACGAGCCGACTCCAACGCGGTGGTGCCTGAGGGTGTCGCCGAACCTTCCTAGGGGGCGTCGGAGGTACCCTTCCTCTCTCCTCGTCGCGTACCGGGGGAAACCCTTGGCAGCAGCATCATCATCGTCGCGTCCCTTCTTGGGGGCGTTGCTTGGTACCGGCACTTCGGAGTATAGGAGCTTAGTGGAGGATCCCCGGTGGGCGCGGCGGTCACGAAGCTTCTTCATTTTTGTTGATCTGCCGGTGTCGGCATTTGTTTCTTTTCTTTTTCTCTTTCGTTTCTTTTGGGCGTGCCTGTGCTGCTTCCGCCCCAGCACCTATCTGATTGTATCAGTGATGTTTGCTTTGTAATACAAAGAGGGGGGAAACCGGCCTCCTTAGTCTCCTTTATCTAAGCCCTTCTACGAGATCCCCTAGGTAGCTAGGGTTCCAACTATCCCCTACGGCGCCGCCGCTAGGGTTCCATCTATATCACACATACATTAGATTTTCGCGTCCGGGGAGATCGTGGATCGACCTAGCAGTGACCCTGGAGAGTTCTTGGCTGCCCCTGTCTGGTTGCATGGCGGGAAGAGGTGATGGTAAGGTGGTGACCTGCGGCGGGTCGGGAAGTGGAGATGGGCGCGATTAGCGAGGACCGGAGGCAAATTTGGAGGATAGGTTCTCGGGGTTGAACCTCCATGGGGAGGAGGACGACGAACTGGATCTGTCTGGAGAGATTGAAGGACTGATAGAAGAAACACGCTGGCTTGCTATTTTTAGGGTTCATACTTTCAAACCCTTCAGCCACGTCGCCTTGTATAAGATGATGAGAAACGCTTGGTCACCAGCGCAAGGAGTGATCTTCAAGGCCATGAAACCAAACATCTTCCTGGCCCATGTGTTTGGGTGATTGGAATCGCGTAATGAATGGCGGTCCATGGCTGTTCCGGGAAGCTGCAGTGGTCTTGGAGGAGTATGACGGTCTGACGAGTGTAGAGGAATACAAGCTAAATCGTATTGCGGTCTGGGCATGCGTTATTGGCATACCTGACGACCTTATGAAGAAAAAGGAAATTGCTGAGAAGATAGCTCGAAAGGAAGGAATTCCCCCGATAAAAGTTGTGGTAAATGAGGGACGTATAAACCCAACAAAGTACCTAAGAGCTCGGGTGCATGTCATGCTAGATACCCCAATTGTGCGATTTGTTCCATTGACTTTGAGGGAAAGCACAATGTATCAGTAGAGTATGAAAAGTTGCCTGACATTTGTAATTTCTGTGGCCTAATTGGACATCTCGTGACTGAATGTTGGGATGGAACTCATAATGATGAGGAGTGTGAGTGGAGGGAATGGCTCCTTGTTAACTATGATGGCCCCTCGGGTGGAGGTGGCAGCGGCAGAGGAAGGATGAATGCAGGAGAGTGGAGGGGGAGAGATGGGCATATGGGTACAGAAAGGTTTAAGCCAGTGGATTTAAACCTTGAGGAGGAAAATGATATGAACTTAGATCCTGGCAAGTCTGATAATCTTGGAGCAGTTGTCCCTACTGCAAGAAAGAGACTCATTGGTTAGGATGGATCGGTGTTGAACCATGGTGTAGGGAAGGGCTCGAATCTACCACCGGGTTTTGTTAGTGAGAGGGTCGGTTTATTAGAAGCTGGGGCAAGTGTGACAGTGGAGAAGAGTCAACTAAGTACACCAGAGAAAATACATGACCCGAAGAGGCAAAGGGCAATTACAGATGTTGTTAGCCTATCATCAGATGCATCGGCGACACCCCTTGAGGGTGATCGCTGAAAGCAATGAAAATCATTAGTTGGAACTGTCGGGGCCTCCTCGGTGCCCCGACAGTACGCTCGCTTCTATACATCCAGAGGCGACACAAATCGGATGTGTTTTTCCTGTCTGAAACACATTTGGATGATGCAAAGGCAGAAGAGCTGATGAGAAAATTGGGAATGGAGGAAAGAATTGTTGGAGCTAGTCCGGATGGAAGGAAGGTGGATTGCTATTAGTCTGGAAGAAGGAGGTTAGGATCTACTCCCAGACTACCACTTTGGATGGTATTGATGTCACGGTCCATGAAGCAAATGGGAATATTTGGAGAATGACCGACATATATGGGGAGCCGAGCTGGGACAGTAAGGATCGTACTTACCGTTATACCCGCGATCTACATGCTCACTCAAGGCTACCTTGGGGTCATATTGGGAGATTTCAATGAAATTTTGCTATCTTTAGAAAAGGAGGGAGGCCCTCCTCGCCAACAGGCTCGAATCAAGGCATTCCAGGATGCCCTGGCAGACTGCTTGTTGGAAGATATGGGGTATACGGGAGACAAATTTACTTGGTTTCGAGGGGGACTTAAGGAGAGGCTGGATCATGCTATGACAAATGAGGGTGGATGACTATGCATCCCCTTGCAGGCTTGTGTACCCTGGAGATGGGAAAGTCGGATCACCGCCCCATCCTGTTGGATACCGAATACCTCGCTGATGTTTCTGCCAAGCAACCAGCGCACAAACGACGATTCGAAGTGAGGTGGTTGGAAGAGGAAACTGTCAAAGAGATCGTTAGAACAGCTTGGCAGAAAGCAGCTTACCGGGGCCTAGGCCCTTCGATCAAAGATAAGGTTGTTGATGTTCATAATGATCTTCATGAATGGTACACTTGAGTGCTTAAGGGGCCTCGAAACAGATTAAAAAATGCCCAGCAAGAGCTTGAAGTTGTGATGAGGGAGGAATACACGGCGCAGAGCCGAATCAAACAGAAAGATCTTTCAGTCCTCATCGAAAACTTGCTGGACCAAGAAGAGATTTTTTGGGCACAACATGGAAGGGTTAGATGGCTGCGCCAAGGAGATAGAAACACCAACTACTTTAATCAGTTTGCTTCGGCTAGGCGTAGAAGAAATATGATAAAAAGACTGAAAAGTAATAATAATGGATGGGTGGAGGGAAATGATAACCTCGACCCTTTGATTTGTGATTATTTCGGGAGCTTGTTTAATTCTGATAATGTTGAATGTGATCAGGGACTCCTTCGAGCTGTGAAGCCAAGGGTTACTGAGGGAGTACTGGATTAAGGGGTCATCGGGCGTCCGGCCTATGAGACGTGGGCCGGACTGATGGGCCATGGAGATACAAGATAGAAGACTTCCTCCCGTGTCCGGATGGGACTCTCCTTTGCGTGGATGGCAAGTTTGGCGTTCGAATATGACGATTCCTTCCTCTGTAAACCAACTCTGTACAACCCTAGGCCCCTCCGTGTCTATATAAACCGGAGGGTTTAGTCCGTAGGGAGAATCATAATCATACAGGATAGACTTCTAGGGTTTAGCCATTACGATCTCGTGGTACATCAACTCTTGTAATCCTCATATTCGTCAAGATCAATCAAGCAAGAAGTAGGGTATTACCTCCATCGAGAGGGCCTGAACCTGGGTAAACGTCGTGTCCCCCGTCTCCTGTTACAATCGACCTTAGACGCACAGTTCGGGACCCCCTACCCGAGATCCGCTGATTTTGACATCGATAGTTACAGCTGAGATGAACCGACAGCTGGTTGCGCCTTTTTCTCGGGAAGATGTACGTAGGGCCCTTTTTCAGATCGGGGACATGAAAGCTCCTGGCCCCGAGAGCTGCATGCAGTGTTCTATAAAAGATTCTGGCATATCCATGGGGAGGAACTAACAGATGAAGTTTTGGAAGCTATAAATAATCGGAAGATTCCTGAAGGTTGGAACCAAACGAATATTGTACTGATCCCAAAGGTGGATAGCCCAGAGGTGATTACCCAATACAGGCCCATTAGCTTATGCAATGTGCTCTATAAGATCATATAAAAATGCTAGCTAACTGTGACGCCCGGATAATTAAGCTACAGTGATCCCACGCTAATGGTGCCACGTCACCACGGTTACTGCTGCTAATCTATTATTAGATCAAAACCGGTCCAAAATTCAAATTCAAAGTTTGGTAAATAATAAAAAATTTCAAACATTAAAATAAAAATGTCCGGGTTGTACTAAATATTACATAGATAAATATGGTATAGTAAACACATTTTTATAAAAGGCCTAAATAATTTAAAATGATTTAAAACAGAAAAGTAAATAAATAAAAGAAAAGAAAATACAAAAGAAAAACTAAACAAACAAAAAAACCCCCCCTCTCGGGTGGCACAATTGGGCCAACCCACCTAGCCCATTCGGCCACACCCACCGCCCAACCCTCCCTCCATAACCCACCAGGGAAACCCTAACCCACTCCCCGCACCCACTCGCCCCACGTCTCCTCGCTCCCCCCACTCGCTCGCTTCTTCCCCCGATCTGGATCGAGAACGGGCAGGAACCGGCCACCACGCCTTGCCGACCCGCCGCCGAGGCGCCACTCGCCGGCTGCCTCGACCAAGACGCGCCGGAGCCACCGACCTCCTCGCCCTCGCTCGCCCGCGACGACCGCGCCTCCGGCCTTGGCGCCGAGCTCGCCCCCACGCCAGGCGCCGCCACCTCGCCGGACAGCCTCCCGCTCCGCCGCTCGTCCCGTTGACCTCCCGAACTCCGTCGAGCACACCGCCCGTTCCTGCTCCTCGATGTGAGCTCCCCCCCCACATCCCCCAGCGCGCTCGCCGCGTGCTCAAGACCTCCCCACGCCCGTGGTCACCACGTCCCTCCGTCGTGCCGCCACAGCCCCCTCGCGCGGCGCGCGCCATGAGCCCCATGGCTCCGCTCCATCCCCAGACGGCCCGTGCACGCCGCCGCCCGCCGTTCCACGCCTCGCCGGATCGGCGCCCGCCACTACCTCGTCCCCCCACCACCACCACGCACCGCAGCGCTTGGCGCCTCCTCCCCTGCCGCCACGCGCCCATGATGTCGTCTCGCCCTCGCCGTGCGGCCTCCTGCTGGCCGCGCCACTGCTTCCCCTGCTCCACCACACCACCACCGCGCCGTGGCCGCCCTCTTCCTCCCCCGGCGGTTGCGGCCGCTCATCGCGATAATGGCGGCGCACCGCTAATCACGCCTGCAGCTCGGCAAGTGGCCCTAACAGTTTGGCGCCCGCGCCAAGACCGTTTTGGCCTATGGGCCTATGACAACGGGGGCCCACCCCCCAGAACGTTTAAATATAAATATAAATAATAATAATAATAATAATAATAATAATAATAATAATAAATAATGAAAATAATTAATTAAATTAATTAATTCTGATTAAATTAACCAAATAAGATTAATTAACCTAAGGATTAATGAGCCTAATTAACTACTGTTAATTAGCTAATTAATTAGTATGACAATGGGGCCCACCCTCCTAATTAATTGTGATTAGTTTAATTAACCTGTTTAATTAAAATGTGTCATCGACGGTGGGACCCACTGTCAGTTGACCATCAACTCTGTTGATTGCTGACGTCAGCATGACATCATGCTGATGTCATAAATCTAATTTCGAATTTATTTAAATAATTAATTAAATTCCAGAAATTAATAAGATCTTTAGAAAATCATAACTTTTAATCCGTAACTCGGATTAAATTATTTTCAACATGAAAGTTGCTTAGAACGACGAGACGATTCCGGATACGCAACCCGTTCGTCCGCCACACCCCCCTAACCTATCGAACTCGCAACTTTCCCCCTCCGGCTCCTCTGCCCGAAAACGCGAAACACCGGGGATACTTTCCCGGATATTTCCCCCCTTCACCGGTATCACCTCATACCGCGTTAGGGCACCTCTAGCACCGATACTTGTCATGTCATGCATCGCTCTGCATCTGCTAGCTTAAATATTTATTGTTTCTTCCCCTCTTCTCTCGCTGAACCTTTGAGACCAACGCCATTGCTACTCCAAGACGACTCACGGAGTTGACGACTCCTCTCTCTTGCCGAGCAACCAGGCAAGCCCCCTTGATCACCAGATATCGCCTATTCCTTCTCTATCTGCTTGCATTAGAGTAGTGTAGCATATTGTTTGCTTTCCGTTATTCCTATCACGATGCATAGCTTTGTCCTTGCTACTATTGTTGATACCTTTACCGCAATCCTACATACTTAGTATAGGATGCTAGTATTCCATCGGTGGCCCTACATTTTGTCAAAATCGCCATGCTATACTATCGGGCCGTGATCACTCGGGAGGTGATCACGGTATATACTATATACTTTATACATGATACATGTGGTGACTAAAGTCGGGTCGACTTGTGGAGCACCATGAGTGATTCACGGATTGGGGCTGAAAGGACCTTTGTCCCAACGACCCTCTGTGTGGATCTTTGTGGCGGAGCGACGGGCAGGTTGAGACCGCCTAGGAGAGGTGGGCTGGCCTGTCGGCGTTCGCGGATACTTAACACGCTTAACGAGATCTTGGTATTTGATCCGAGTCAGCTCTTGGCCTATACGCACTAACCAACTATGCGGGAACAGTTATGGGCACTCGACGTCTTGGTATCAGCCGAAGCATTTCGTGACGTCGGCCGAGCGGCGCTGGCCGGATTGGATCGAACGCCACTAGGCTAGGTCTGCTTCGACACAGACGCAACATGCAGGTGTGCTAAGGGCGATGGGCCCAGACCCCTGTGCGCTTAGGTTTAGACCGGCGTGCTGACCTCTCTGTTATGCCTAGGTGGGGCTGCGACGTGTTGATCTTTCGCGGCCGGGCATGACCCAAAAAAGTATGTCCGGCCAAATGGGATCAAGCATGTTGGGCTATGTGGTGCACCCCTGCGGGGAAGTTAATCTATTCGAATAGCCGTGATCTTTGGTAACAGGACGACTTGGAGTTGTACCTTGACCTTATGACAACTAGAACCGGATACTTAATAAAACACACCCTTCCAAGTGCCAGATACAACTCGGTGGTCGCTCTCTAACAGGGCGACGAGGAGAGGATCTCCGGGTAGGATTATGCTATGCGATGCTACTTGGAGGACTTCAGTCTACTCTCTTCTACATGCTACAAGACGGTGGCTGCCAAAAGCGTAGTCTTCGACAGGATTAGCTATCCCCCTCACATTCTGGCATTCTGCAGTTCAGTCCACCGATATGGCCCTTTACACATATATCCATGCATATGTAGTGTAGCTCCTTGCTTGCGAGTACTTTGGATGAGTACTCACGGTTGCCTTGTTCCCCCTTTTCCCCATATCTCTACCCGATTGCTGCGACCAGACGATGGAGTCCAGAGCCCGACGCCACCGTCGATGGCGACTACTACCACGAGGTGCCTACTACTACGTGCTTTGCTCTTGGCGAGCGGTTAGGAGTAGTTTAGGAGGATCCGGCAGGAGGCTGCGCCTCTTCGATCTGTATCCCGCTTTGTGCTAGCCTTCTTAAGGCAACTTGTTTAACTTATGTCTGTACTCAGATATTGTTGCTTCCGCTGACTCATCTATGATCGAGCACTTGTATTCGAGCCCTCGAGGCCCCTGGCTTGTATTATGATGCTTGTATGACTTATTTATGTTTTAGAGTTGTGTTGTGATATCTTCCCGTGAGTCCCTGATCTTGATCGTACACGTTTGCGTGTATGATTAGTGTACGATTGAATCAGGGGCGTCACAAGTTGGTATCAGAGCCGACTGCTTGTAGGAATCCCCCCCCTTCCAAACTCCTTGGCCGAAGTCGAGTCTAGTCAATTGCAAAACTTTTACTAACATGGCTGTGTGGCTTACGTGCCCACGTCGACATTGGGTGGTATTAGGATCTTTTACTCCTCGATCTTTACGCTGGGACTCTGAACTCTCTTCTACTCGGGTTAAATGATTTTTACTAACTCTGACTCTAGGTTCTCGATAATACTTTCTCCCGGAGAGCCTCTTCAGTCCGGATGATTACTTGGTGCACCGAAGGATTCTGAAGATACCTTCCGATATTCTCTTGAGACCTTGTGCCAATCGCGTTTGCAATTCCCCTTCCACCGTCAACCCTTATGGATAACTACTTGCAGTTGTTACTCTTACATTCATCCCCAGTTGGTCTTGTTATTACAAGGTACCCCGAAATACTCGCCGTTGTTTCGATAATCCTTTGAGCTTACTGCCTTGTTGTTCTTTGTCACCTGAATTCCCCTACGGATAATTCTCGCACTTATCGAGTATCCGCTCATCCCCCAGTTGTTCATGTGTTTCACAATGGTCTTCAAAATACTATTCGATCCTCCAAAAATCCTTAGTAGCTTATTGCTCTGCAATACTTGTCTTCTTGCATGATGGATGCTTTCCATATTTCTGGTAATATTCGTTAGTATCCTTAGGCACCGTCATTTTGATCCTTTTGATTCAACATGACTGCGAATGCACACAATCATCAGTTGATCCTTTTAAATTATCTTTCTGGCTCAGACGTCATTTTAAAGGTGAGTTGGTTCTCAACCAATCCAATTGTCGTCGATTGTACCCTTAAGGCTATTCAACTTATCCATCCCTAATCAGAACATTGCTTCTGATCCCTTGATTTGAAAATCATAATTCCTTTGCATATGAGCTCTGAATTTGTCAGTTGTTTCTATAATCCAATGCCTTTGCATTGTTACTTCCTCTGGTTGTGTGTCGATGCTCACATCAGCTCCGTTGTGGACCGGCAGATCCTTTGTTGGATTTTATCCGATAGTGTCCTTCATATTCAATCACTTTGGAAGTTCTTTCTCCATTGGTAAATCCTATCCTCTGATTGACCAACCATGCTCTGCTTTCGATCTTGTGTTATATGTTTCCACGATACCCTGACGAGTTGAACCTATGCCTTCCTTAATATGTGTGAACTCGGAAGTTTTCACGAGTCATACTCATCTGGTATTTCACCAGGTAAAACTTTCAACACTAATGCTTTTATCAAAGCGAGAAGTGAATGGAAGGTTATACATTGAAGAAGTGGAGTCGACCTTGAACTTTGTGTTCATGCCCATGGACACGATGTAGATCTTGTCATGGAAGCTTCTCGTAATAAACAACTATCCCTTGATATAATTTAATCTTATATCTGGATTTGGTCTTTGAAATCGTGGTTTCGACCATATTGTTCTTCTTTGATCCAATTTCTCGGACAAGTTCAAGCACTTGTCTTACGGAAACAATCACCTAGTCCAACCTCTACTTTGATCTCGCATCGAGTATTACCCCGATATCTCGAAATTATCATGGAACTGCATAACTTCTTATGAGTTCTTCATCAAGTACTACATTCTCACTAATTACAAATTTTCACGGGCTCTGAGTTATTAAACACTCAAAGACACCAATAACTGAACCGAGTACACACTATGGTTCAACAACTTTTAGAAATCTTCTTTACTTACAGTGCATGCCCGATCCGTCATTCCTAGCCTGATCGGCTAGCACAATTTTGACGATGAGCTAAGCTTACGTCCATCTTCCTCGTCGTATCATTTCTCCTTGAACAACAAACTTGATTTCGAGTTTGTGTGGTACCTATGGTTCCAATGACCTTTTGCTTCATCATTCCTTTGACTTGATGTCATCGCTGATCGATTACATCTTCAGGTAATCTCTCGACAAATGTGTCGTGATCATTATCAACATTCTAAGCTCTTCCAGAATATCGATCAAATTCATGATGAGAATTACCATCCTTGCCCCTCGATGATTTGTGTTGTCATCGACTACTTCCTTGCCTTCTTTCCAACACAAACTTGTTCGTGTTGTGGCTGTACCTCGAGTTCCTGGCTATCCAGCTTGTCTTATGTCCTACCTTGAAGTAAGTTTCACCACCTCTTAAGAATTCTTGGTATGGTGATACTTCTCACCCTCACCATTCTTTCTTGGTACCCGTGTTGTTTCTAACCGGAATACCGACAATTGAACTATGATGTGTGAATTCAAAACTTCTAGCAACCCTATTGCTTTGAAGTGAATGGTCGAGTTTCATTCTAATTCTTTTGTTCGTCAAGTCACCATTCTAACATTGATCGTGCAACCCAGCCCATATTTCGGGTGCATCCTTCAACCAATGTTTAATTGTGTATGTTTTCCTCGAGCATACCTCATTATATCATTTGATCGGGTAAATGTTATCTCTTTGTTCATATAATTGAGGAAATCCATCCTTTTGGAAATCTCAATTATTTAGCCGAGTCCGCCACCATCTCCTCCCTCTCCTGATTTAATGATGAGCGCTTGTTTGAACTTGCTTCCATAGTTCTTTTCGAGAATCTTACAATGTCATCTCCTCAATCTGTTGCACCTTTTCTTCTCGGCATCCCGAGTCCGAGATATTTGACACCACTTGGATCTGAATCTCGGTCGATATGATGGTTGGAACATATTTCAAGAGTTATAACATTGGTCTTTAAATGACCGGTAAGGTGATGTCATCGTAGCACCCCTGGTCGGAGGCCATATTGTTAGAGATTCCTTTTCAAGAAGGTTATCCATTCTTCCATGAGAAAATTGTAAGACTTATTCTACAAGTTATTTCTGATGGATCCTTTGAGTATCCAAAGTCTGACCTTTGCTTAAAGACCATGTCAACGCTATCTCGAAGCATGTATGTGGTACTCTGATTTTCAACAAGAACATTTGAAGCTCAATGCTAAATGTTTCTTGCTCAATTATCAAACACCTTTGTATGGGTAATGTCATGAAATTTCTCTCCCTTACCTAAAGGGTTTTCTACTTTCTATCCTCTTATGGATATCATGCCTCGCTTGTCCTTGGGAAGGATATACCCTCAATTATGTGTTTAAACACATATTTCTTTCCATTGTTACGATTAAATCTGGTAATCACCTTTCCTTTCCATTGGATTGCTTAACCCTACTTGTGATCTATATTATATAAGCAGTAGTATTCTTACGCTTATGTAAACACCTCGGTGTACAATTACATCAAGAAGACCACATTACTATAGTTGATGACTTTTCGGTAACCACCGATGGATGAGAACTTTGCCTATTGGTCCGCCTCGTTCAACGAGCAGGAGAATGGTTCTCTTCGTCCCTCGCCCTTGGTACCGATGTTGTTGCCGACGTAACTGATAGGCTATCCTCCGGCATGCCTTGCTTACATGATCGTGCAAGACGTCACCACCCTTCCTACTTTTAACCCACATGGTGGGCCCATAACCCACAGTTCCACAGGATTGAAACATGACTCTCCTGTACACCATGTTGCCAAAGATATTCATCGCGCTTGACTTCGTATGTAATTCACGAGCCACCTACCTTGTGATCTATTACGTATCGACGCAATACTTATTCCGTTGCTCAATCCCTTTCACAAGTCGTTTGAAAGCATTTAACGATTACCTATGCACTTGGAAATCCTATTTTGCACCTTCTTACTTTGCTCTCGATAATGTCTTCAGTTTCAAATTGAGAGTTACTTTCCGCCACCTTCCCTGATGTTATCTACCAGATAAGCAACACTGTAGCGACCCGTTCTTCCGAAATACACCCATATCCTTTCATAAGTACGATGGAGTTCCCGAAGCAAGGATGCCTACTTCATCATGATGACCGAAGCAGAGAAATGAAGACATCAACGAAAGGGATTAACTTCTTCGAGAAGAGCAACCAACACCGAGAAGACCCGTTAGAATTTCGTAACCAATTCCCTTCCCCCTTACTCCCGGTCCTAAATCTCAGGACGAGATTTCTTGTAGTGGAGGAGAATTGTGACGTCTGGATAATTAAGCTACAGTGATCCCATGCTAATTGTGCCACGTCACCACGGTTACTGCTGCTAATCTATTGTTAGATCAAAACCGGTCCAAAATTCAAATTCAAAGTTTGTAAATAATAAAAAAATTCAAACATTAAAATAAAAATGTTCGGGTTGTACTAAATATTACATAGATAAATATGGTATAGTAAACACATTTTTATAAAAGGCCTAAATAATTTAAAATGATTTATAACAGAAAAGTAAATAAATAAAAGAAAAGAAAATACAAAAGAGAAAAACTAAACAAACAAAAAAAGAACCCCCCCCCCCCCTCCCTGGGCCGTGGCACAACTGGGCCAACCCACCTAGCCCATTTGGCCACACCCACCAGCCCAACCCCTCCCCTCCATAACCCCACCAGGGAAACCCTAACCCACTCCCGCACCCACTCGCCCCCCACGCCTCCTCGCTCTCCCCACTCGCCGCTTCTTTCCCTCCGATCTGGATCGAGATCGGGCAGGGAACAAGCCACCGCCCGCCGACCCCGCCAAGGCCGAGACGCCACTCGCCGGCTGCCTCGACCAAGACGCCACTCTCGAACCCGCTGACCTCCTCGCCCTCGCTCGCCATGACGATCCGCACCTCCGACGCTGGCGCCCGAGCTCGCTGCCCTCCCCACGCCAGACGCCGCCACCTCGCCGGATCGCCTCCCGCCCGTCGCTAGTCCCGTCGACCTCCCAACTCCGTCGAGCACACCGCCTGTTCCTGCTCCTCGATGTGAGCTCCCCCTCGCACGTCCCTCCCCCAGCGCGGCCGCGCGGCTCCGCGCCTCCCCACGCCCATGGTCACGATGTCCCTCCCGTTGCCGCCCAGCAGCCTCGCCGCCTGGGCGCTTCGCGCCCGGAGCCCTGTGGCTCGCTCCATCCCCCGACCGGCCCGTGCACGCCGACGCCCGCCGTTCCACGCCTCGCCGGATCGGCGCCCGCCACTACCTGCGCCCCACCACCACCACCATCGCGCGCGCTCGGCCAGCGCTTTCTCTCTCCTGCTCGCCGCCCGCGCCCATGATGTCGTCTCGTCGTGCGGCCTCTGTTTGCCGCGCCATCGCTTCCTCGCTCCACCACACCACCACCGCGCGTGGCGCGCCTCTTCCTCCCCGTGGTTGCGGCCGCTTCGTCGCGATAACGCGGCGCACCGCTAGTCCCGCCCCTGGCCTGGGCAATTGGCCTAACAGGCTGGCGCCCACGCGCCCGCACCCGTTTTGGCCTATGGGCCTATGACAACGGGGGCCCACCCCCAGAACGTTTAAATAATAATAATAATAATAATAAATGATGAAAATAAATAATTAATTAATTAACTTAATTAATTCTGATTAAATTAACCAAATAAGATTAATTAACCTAAGGATTAGTTAACCTAATTAACTACTGTTAATTAGCTAATTAATTAGTATGACAGTGGGGCCCACCCCTAATTAATTGTGATTAGTTTAATTAACTGTTTAATTAAAATGTGTCAGCGACGGTGGGACCCATCTGGTCAGTTGACCATCAACTCATTGATCGCCGACGTCAAGATGACATCATGTCGATGTCATAAATCTAATTTCAAATTTATTTAAATAATTAATTAAATTCCAGAAATTAATAAGATCTTTAGAAAATCATAACTTTTAATTCGTAACTCGGATTAAATTATTTTCAACATGAAAGTTGCTTAGAACGACGAGACGATTATGGATACGCAACCCGTTCGTCCGCCACACCCCCTAACCTATCGAACTCGCAACTTTCCCCCTCGGCTCCGCGCTGAAAACGCTAAACACCGGGATACTTTCCGGATATTTCCCCCCTTCACCGGTATCACCTCATACCGCGTTAGGGCACCTCTAGCACCGATACTTGTCATGTCATGCATCGCTCTGCATCTGCTAGCTTAAATATTTATTGTTTCTTCCCCCTCTTCTCTCGCTAGACACTGAGACCGACGCCGCTGCTACCCAGTACGACTACGGAGTTGACGACTCCTCTCTCTTGCCAGAGCAACCAGGCAAGCCCCCCCTTGATCACCAGATATCGCCTATTCCTTCTCTATACTGCTTGCATTAGAGTAGTGTAGCATGTTACTGCTTTCCGTTATTCCTATCCTGATGCATAGCTTGTCCTTGCTACTACTGTTGATACCTTTACCTGCAATCCTACATGCTTAGTATAGGATGCTAGTATTCCATCAGTGGCCCTACATTTTTGTCCGTCTGCCATGCTATACTATCGGGCCGTGATCACTCGGGAGGTGATCATGGGTATATACTATATACTTTATACATGATACATCTGGTGACTAAAGTCGGGTCGGCTTGTAGAGCACCCGCAAGTGATTCACGGATTGGGGGCTGAACGGACCTTTGTCCCAACGGCCCTCTGTGTGGATCTTTGTGGCGGAGCGACGGGGCAGGTTGAGACCGCCTAGGAGAGAGGTGGGCTGGCCTGCTCGGGCGTTCGCGGATACTTAACACGCTTAACGAGGTCTTGGTATTTGATCGAGTCTGCATCGCCTATACGCACTAACCAACTACGCGGGAGCGATTATGGGCACTCGACGCCGTGGTATCACCGAAGCATTTCGTGACGTCAGCGACTGAGCGGCGCGTGCCGGATTGGACTGGAACGCCACTAGGCTAGGTCTGCTTTCGGCCGCGTACGCAACATGCAGGTGTTATAAGGGCGATGGGCCCAGACCCCTGTGCGCTTAGGTTTAGACTAGCGTGCTGACCTCTCTGTTATGCCTAGGTGGGGCTGCGACGTGTTGATCTTCCGCGGCCGGGCATGACCCAAAAAAGTATGTCCGGCCAAATGGGATCAAGCGTGTTGGGCTATGTGGTGCACCCCTGCAGGGAAGTTAATCTATTCGAATAGCCATGATCTTTGGTAACAGGACGACTTGGAGTTGTACCTTGACCTTATGACAACTAGAACCGGATACTTAATAAAACACACCCTTCCAAGTGCCAGATACAACTCGGTGGTCGCTCTCTAACAGGGCGACGAGGAGAGGATCGCCGGGTAGGATTATGCTATGCGATGCTACTTGGAGGACTTCAGTCTACTCTCTTCTACTTCCTGCAAGACGGAGGCGGCCAGAAGCGTAGTCTTCGACAGGATTAGCTATCCCCCTCATATTCCGGCATTCTGCAGTTCAGTCCACTAATATGGCCCTTTACACATATATCCATGCATATGTAGTTTAGCTCCTTGCTTGCGAGTACTTTGGATGAGTACTCACGGTTGCCTTGTTCCCCCTTTTGCCCATATCTCTACCCGATTGTTGCGACCAGACGATGGAGTCCAGGAGCCCGACGCCACCGTCGATGACGACTACTACCCTGGAGGTGCCTACTACTACGTGCTGCCTGCTGACGATGATCAGGAGTAGTTTACGAGGATCCCAGGCAGGAGGCCTGCGCCTCTTTCGATCTGATCCCGCTTTGTGCTAGCCTTCTTAAGGCAACTTGTTTAACTTATGTCCGTACTCAGATATTGTTGCTTCACTGACTCGTCTATGATCGAGCACTTGTATTCGAGCCCTCGAGGCCCCTGGCTTGTATTATGATGCTTGTATGACTTATTTATGTTTTAGAGTTGTGTTGTGATATCTTCCCGTGAGTCCCTGATCTTGATCGTACACGTTTGCGTGTATGATTAGTGTACGATTGAATCGGGGGCGTCACACTAACAGGCTTAAGAAAATCCTACCTGATACCATTTCGCCAACACAAAGTGCCTTTGTCCCGGGCAGGTTGATAAAAGATAACGTGTTGGTGGCGTATGAGTGTTTTCATGCTATTAAAAAGAAGACACATGGTTCTAATGGAAATTTTGCAGTAAAGTTGGACATGCTCAAGGCCTATGATTGTGTGGAATGGGCCTTTCTAAAGCAAGTTATGCTAAAACTTGGCTTCCATCCACTTTGGGTGGATATGATAATGGAGTGTGTCTCTTCAGTCACATACCGAGTGAGATTTAATGGATGTGAGACGGATGAAATTTTACCTTCTAGAGGCTTAAGGCAGGGCGATCCTTTATCGCCATACTTATTCCTCTTGTGCTCTGAAGGTCTGTCGTGTTTGCTGGCTCATGAAGAGGAAGTGGGGGGCTTAGGAGTTCGTGTCTGTATAAATGCACCATCTATTTCCCACCTTCGTTTTGCAGATGATTCATTAATTCTCATGAAAGCCAATGGTCAGAATGCAAACACCTTGAAAAGAGTTCTGGATATGTATTGCCGCAGCTCCGGGCAATTGGTAAGTACGGCGAAGTCCATTATATTTTTTAGCCCTAGTACAAGGGTTCATACTAGAGAAGAGATTTGTAATACACTTGGCATATTGACAGAAGCACTATCTGATAAATATCTTAGCTTATTTACTATGGTTGGGGTCGATAGAAGTGATTGCTTTCAGCATCTCGTTGACAGAGTCTGTCAGCGAATAAAGGGGTGGAAGGAGAAGGTTCTCTCTATGCTATGTCTGTTTTTAAATTACCTAAGGGGGTTTGCAAGGATATAACTGATGAGATTGATGGATTTTGGTGGGGAGATAACGAAGAGA
The DNA here is from genome assembly GCA_021605205.1 of Aegilops longissima. Lineage (NCBI taxonomy): Eukaryota > Viridiplantae > Streptophyta > Magnoliopsida > Poales > Poaceae > Aegilops > Aegilops longissima. The sequence goes on along the minus strand of CM038681.1, from coordinate 431,860,193 downwards.
AGAGGAAAATGCATTGGTTTGCATGGTGGAAGTTGTGCATCCCGAAGGATAGGGGAGGCTTGGGGTTTAGAGACCTACACCGTTTTAATCTTGCTCTTTTAGCAAAACAGTGTTGGCGACTGCTCCAGAATCCGGATTCTTTGTGTGCACAGGTCCTTAGTGCAAAATATTACCTGGACGGCAACATTCTAAAGGCAAGACCAAAGAAGGGTTCCTCGTTTACCTGGCAAAGCATTGTGGCGGGCATACAAACCTTTAAGAGAGGATGCATTTGGCGGGTTGGAAAGGGCACAAACATAAATATTTGGGAAGATCCTTGGATCCCAACTAGTGAGTCAAGGAAAGTTATCACACCAAGAGGAGCTACTGTTTTGGGGAAGGTAGAAGAATTGATTGACCCACATTCAAGGGAGTGGGATGAAGAACTTCTGAGGTCGGTTTTCAACCCGGTGGATGTTCACAGGATTCTGCAAATCAAACTTCGGTGGAGATTTTGGATGATTTCATATCCTGGCACCACACAAAATCTGGCTTGATCTCTGTCAGATCAGCGTATCATGTTGAATTTAATCACTAATATAGAAATCAATGGAATAGATCTGATGGTCAGGGCAGCCAGTTCATGTGTGATATATGGAAATATTGTTGGAGGCTGCGGGTCCCTGGATCAATCATTTTACTTGGAAAGTTCTCATAGGTGTGCTACCATGTTTGGGGACTTTAGCGGGGAGACACATACCAACAACAGCGCAATGCCCAATTTGTCGAGTTGGTATGGAGGATTCCCAGCATTGCTTGTTCACATGTCATAGAGCCATGGATGAGTCACCTAGGGGTAAGAGAAGAAATAGAACGAGCAGTAGCCGAGGACCAGTCTGGTGCAATCACAATGGATGTGCTTTTGAGGCACAGGTCAATGGTAGGAGAACTCCCTCTGGCAGAGCTCATAGCAGTGGGCAGCTGGTATATTTGGTGGCAACGCAGGCAGTTTGTTAAAGGAGTATACGAACGCCGGATCGTACTGCTACTTCGATCAAAGTTTTCGCCACAAATTTTGTGCGTGCAACAACTCCAAATCAGCCTGTCCGAAAGCGTGATTGTATGTGGAAAAAGCCAACAAGCGAAGGGTAAAGATAAATGTTGATGTAGCTTTCTGCGCAAAGAATATGTCAGGGGCTACAGGAGCAGTAGCTCGAGATGATAGAGGGGAATTCATTGCGGCAGCGTCCTGGTTCATACCGCATGTAACATCTGCTGATTTTGCCGAAGTGAACGCGTTTCGCAATGGCCTTGTTCTTGCAATGAACATTAGATGCACATCACTTATTGTTGAATCAGATAGCTACAATGCAGTCGAGATCATCAACCAGGAGGGATATCAGGGACATGATGTTGCTATCTATATGGAGTGTAAGCAGCTGGGGGCTGATTTCTCTAATGTTGATGTGGTTCATTGTTTTCTTTTTTTTCGAGGGTACGCAAATTGCGTACCATAGCTTTATAGAAGGAGAGAAAATTAGTACATGACATCTACGACTCGCTGTGAACAACGAGCGTATCTCAACACCACATCCGGCTATCCTCCGGACAGCCACACACAACAACACAACTACAACACGGAAAAACCTGCCCAAGACTGAAACACCTCGCCGCGTCTTGATCGACACTGAACACCTCCGAAGAACAGCAACTCCATCTTCCTTTGGATTCATCCGCGACGACCATACATAGCGCCGGAGGAGAGCGGTCAGGGCCACGATGAACACCGGATGAGCGCCAACAGGAAACTCAGTCTCCTCGCACGATGCTCCCAACAGAGAAACGACGTCGCAGACGCCGCCATCATGCCGCCCCAGAGGACCAAGGCTTTCGCCCGGAGACAACTACCAATACCAAGCACGAGGGAGATGGCGACACACTCGACGTCGCCTCGGGGAGGGAAACGACACCGCGGGTGCCATCGACGCCGGCCGCCAAAACCGGACAGGATTTTCATCCGTAATGTTGCGATCTCCACTCCGACGAGGTGCGAGGCAGCACCGTCCACGAAGCCTCGCACCGCCGTCGCAGCAAATCTACCGGCCGCAGAGCCGTGGACCAAGACCACCCACACCGCCGAGAGCACGAACCATACCTCCACCAACATCACCGACGAGAAGCAACCACATCCTCCAAGCGGAGAAAAAGCCAGAACCGCTCCATCGGCCTTCATCAACACCGAGAGACTGCCGCCAGATTGGATCTGGCCCGCCCCTCCAACCTCACTCCGGCGCCATCTCCACCGGGGCATCGCCGCGATCCCCTCACACGGAGGCGGCCGGAAGCCCGCTGCACGCCAGGACACCTTCCTGGCAGGGCCATCTTGGCGCCGCCGCCCCCATGGCTGATCCAACGCCGCCGCCACCGCCGTTGCTGGCGCTCCACCTGCAGGCACCTACCAGTAGTGCTCCTCGCCAGGATCCGGCGAATGCCCTCGCCGTGCCCCCGCGGTGCCTAGAATCGCGGCCCAACCAACACCTCCAACCTAGCTGAAGAACAGCAGCCACTCCGCACCTCCAACAAGGGCCAAGACCGCCCACGACGGCCGTCACCCGCTCCAAGGGACGGCCTTGCGACGTCCCCAGCACCAAGGGCCCGAAACGGACCCGAACAGGCTCAGATCTGACCCGCCTGCTGGCAAAGACTCCACGCCAGCGCCACCGCGAGAGCGCCGTCGCTCGCCACACGGATCGTAGGTGACCGGCGCTCGTTGCTCGCCAGGAACGCCCTCCTAGCCAAGCCATCACAACGACGCCACCAAATCTGGCCGGTAGCTCACGCCGTCGCCTCTAGCACGCCGTCGCGCCCGTCCGCCACCAACACACCGCTGCCCATCTTCGCCAGGACCACCTCGTCGGGGACACCGCATCCGCCTGCACCACCATGGCACCCAGCGACAGCAGGGCCACAACAACACCACGCCTAACAGCGGCCACAGCCCGAACCCCGCCGTCCAGATCCAGCAAGGGGGATCCCGAGCCGGCGAGCCCCAGGCAGCACCGACCGTCCAGGCAGCACCACCGGACGCAGGCGTCCCAACCCCACCGGCCGAAAGGTGGACGCCCGAAGCCTTCGCCAGCCCGCCAAGAAAGGCCACCAAAGAAGCAGATCCGGTCGACATCGGGGAAAGGGAGAGGAGCTGCGCCGGGGAGAAGCCCGCCGCCGCGGGCCTGCGAGGCTTTGCCCGCAGATGTCCACTACCGTGGCGCGAGGAAGGAGGCGAGAAGAAAGGTCATGGGACAGTTGGTTCCCGTGTCGCCTCAGAGAGGGACGCGGGGGTCGGGGAAGATGCGAGTGCAACAGATTACAACAAATAAACGTGGTTCATTGTTTTAGAGAGGCAAATCTTGTGGCCGATAGCATAGCAAAGAGTTCTTTTAGCTCTAGATCTTCTATGGTTTGGGACAGTGATTGCTTGGACTTTATTTCTCACCAAATTGTAAACGATCTTGCTATTATTTGAGAAATAAAGTTGTTTTGATGTAAAAAAATATTATTTGAGAAATAAAGTTGTTTTGATGTAAAAAAAAAGAGAGGGGAAACCCTATTTCGTCGAAGAAACATTAGCATCTACTCCTACTACTTACTGCTGAAAACCTGGGGAAAACTGAGGAAGTCGGCCCTTTTCGTGTACCCTTCCTCTTCGGCATCTATGTCGCGGCCGCTCCCCCCGATGCTCTCCGTACCGGAGAAGAAGACGGCCGCCGCCGAGCTCTTTCGCGACCGCCACTTCTTCAACTCCCCCGTCTTCACGGATCTCCGCGACGCCCGCGCCTCCGTCTCTGCCCCAAACCACCAAACCCAGCCCCCCTCCTCCAGCCGCGCCCTCCTCCTCCGCTACCACCGCCTCCTCTCCTCCGCGCGCGACGACCCCTGCGCCTTCGACGACAACCTAGCCTTCACCTGGCACGATGCCTTCAAGCCCAACCTCAAGCACACCTCCGCGTCCCTCCGGTTCGAGAAGGCCGCCGTCGTGTTCAACGTCGGCGCGGCCTCCTCGAGGATCGCGGCGGCCGTGGATCGGGCGGCGGAGGGAGGGGTCAAGGAGGCGTGCGGGGAGTTCCAGCGCGCGGCGGGGGCGTTCCGCGCGGTGGGGCAGATGATGGAGGGGGAGGAGGGGACGGTGGATATGAGCCCGGAGGCCTCGGCGATGCTGGAGCGGCTCATGCTGGCGCAGGCGCAGGAGTGCTGCTTCGAGCGCGCTCTCGCGGCAGGAACGTCGCCTGCGGCGTGCTCCAAGGTGGCCAGGCAGGTGAGATTGGCTGCCCTTGCTTGCCGTGTGCTTCTTTCCTGATGGCATTGCATCCGTACGATCTGTGATTGTTCAGGTTCCACTTAGCTTCCCCTCGGTTTTAGTTCAATTGCCTGCCCTTGCCTGCCGTGTGCTTCTTTCCTAGTGGCATTGCATCCATACGATCTGTGATTGTTCTAGGTTCCACTTAGCTTCCCTAAAACCACAATTGAACTAAAACCACAACAAGTATTTTGGAACGGAGGGAGTATATCATAAACCACAATATCTTTACCTTACCAGCTACAACTGAAAGCAAAAAAAAGTGACCGATAAGCTAACATATCCAAAAGCGCACATGATAAACTCCATGATCTTTGGGCATCCACAAGCCGGATCCTCAAAACATCACAGGATAAGCACCCAGGAAATCTCAGGCAGTAGTTCAGACGCTACCTCTCAATCACCCCAGATGGAACCAACAGAAAACAAAACTAGACTCTACTAACAGCTGAGAACCAAAAGTCCTGACGAGAATAAGATTACTTCTGGATCCTGTTCAGTCCAATCCTCCATCCATGAACCGCATGAAACACCTCATTTTTTAGTAGTTCGAACATTCCTGCCCCCAACTTCGGCATTTCTTGATCTCCCTGTTTTTTCTGCAGAATAATCCAATCATTAAGAAATCTCGCAATCATATTAACAGGAACACAAGGATCAGTGATTTTAAGATTGTCAAACACCACACTATCTCTCAATTTCCAAACTGTCCAGAAAATAGCAGACACCCCTGCCATCATCAGACACTCTTCAATAGAAGGTGCAAAGTAGAGGTTGTGAGGCTAATCCGAGGTTTACGCCAATTGCACTATCCAACTCTCCCTAGCCATACTTTATCTCCCACGTCCTACACACGCAAGGTTTTGATTCTGTTTAATGCTTTCACTAACTTTGATTATTATAATTTTCTCTAGCACCTTACGAATTCGGTATACTCTATGTTTTATGTTTGCTTTATCATTGCCATGCTGATATAGTTTTAAGTTTCAGATTAATTCGGTGTACTAATGCTTTGAGATCATTTTTTGTCGAATACAAATTCATTTTCAAGAATATGCATCTTGAGATAGAGAATATTAGGAAAACATAAAAAAAGTCCGAAGAAAGTTGAGAAAGAGCTTCATAGGGACCCCAACACCAGAACAACCTTCATGAAATGTTACCTTGCATGTCTCAGGTCATATCTTGTCTTATCATCTCATCCTCAATCTTAGCTATTAAATCTAAATATGCAATTTTTTATTTTTTTTTCAAACCAATCAATCTGGTTAGAACTAAAACCACGACAAGAATCATGGAATGGAGGGAGTACTAGATTGCTGGAAGCGCCATGTATTTTCTGTGCAATCTAGAGGTGGTTTTTGAATTGAAGTTGAGATCATATTAGACCTAAATTCTGTCAGTTTAACTGTTTCTGGTTGCCACCGATCCACCATACCCGTGCTGCTCATGTCCGGTTTGCTAGGATACTCCAACATGTTCTACCATTATGGCTTGATGAGGATCACATGTTATAGGTATTGTGGGGGGGAGGGGAGGTTGGTAACCTGTTAGCAAACTGGTTGTTGCAAACTGAATTGTGAGTTCCAAAGCAGGCTTAAGCACCTCTTTGTCTAGTTTTTCTGGGGTCTGGTCCAGTTTTTCGTTTTGCTGTGCATAACTGCATATGGATGTGTCTTTGAGAGAGTTTCATAACAGGCTGCACTGCACATGCAATATTTTCCTCTCTTATTTTAGATTACCTACCTGAGTGCAAGATTGGTGTGGTGATATGCCTGGCAGATATTTTTGGCATGATGTCCCGTCAGCATTCCATGAGAGAAGTGCTGGAGAATGTTTCTTCTTGGTTTAGCAAAACACCGAATCTTTGCCATACGCTATTAAAGTACGAGTATCAGTAGGTTCGTGGGCTTACGGATTTGATGTAAGGTTCTGCTGCCGAAGTGGCAAAGATAATAGAACATATATTTTGCATCTCTGAACATTTTAAATATAATTCTGTTCAAATACATAGAAAAAAAATTGATATCAGAAAAATATCTGCCTCTGGCCTTATGCAGGCTGCCTTGTACTACGAAGAAGCGTATGCTGCACTGGTTATCCCTCCATTGCAGAACCACTTTGAAAGATCATGGTTGTCTCACGTCCAGTTGAAGGCTGCTCAATTCAATGCAGAAGCTTGCTATCGGTATGCTATTGAATTGCATGAGAAGATGGAAATTGGCGAGGAGATAGCTCGACTGCAGTTTGGGATTAATGCAGTTGCTGATGCCAAGAGAACTGCCAGGGGAGCCCCCGCCTCCCTTTATGATTCTGGTTCCAGGCTAGAACAAGATATGAACCAGAACTTGGAGAAGGCAGTGAATGAGAACAACCGCATCTATCTTATGAGAGTTCCGGCAGCTAAACAGTTGTCTCCCTTGCCATCAGCTTCACTTGTCCGGTCTGCTTCCAAGAGTGAGGTCTTGGATGCAAAAGCAGAAACTGGCCTTCAGTCCTCATAACTGAATGCTTTGACATTGTGAAATGAAGCAGTGGCACGCATCCCGTGATGCTGTTGCATGCTAAAGAGTGTCTGCTGCAGCAGAGATTATCGGAAAAGTCTCGTATAGTCGTTGTGTATCTAGTGTGTAGCTACAATGTGTGTTGGCATGTCAAGCTTGGACCATTCTAGTTGAACCTTGAGAAATGCTTGGTAGGCTGTTGCTGCTGGAATGACTCAGGTTTCTGTGATACTCCTTTTGTGCCGTAATGAAAAGGTCATCTGCCGTCAGCCATTTCAGTAAGCACACACTTTTCATGTTTTAGCACAAGCTTACGTAAATTCATTGCACTTTGTGTATAAAATGACTTCTCCTTTTGGTACTGTTTGTTTTGGCGTAGAATTGCAAAACCGCTTGTTGATCTAATCTTAATATCCAATGTGTTTTGTTGTTGTGGATAATTAAGTTCAGTATCTGTGAACACCAACATGACAGGACAATTCTTACCAGAACTGATTTGTAGGAACAATTATATCTTATCGAACTATTCACAGTCGCCATGAGCTTAAGAATTTCTAGATATTAGAAATGGCTCCTGGGAGCTTTTTTTTAAAACAAATGCCAAAAATATTGTTTTTTTACATGTATTTGTTCTTGCCCTTTCAGTTGCTTGTAAATTTTCATAAAGTTGTACTAAAGCAACGGCAATTAACATGGATCGGAGGGAGTAGAAAAACACAAGTATAGAGACCTGTGCTAAGAAAACAAATTTATAGTGCTTAAAAAATGATTTTACAGCGCTGGATTCTGTTTTTCCCAGATCCAAAACATATGACATTTATGTGCTTTAGCAAAACTGTTCTTTGTGACACTTTATAATCAGTCAGAAGACATGAACATGTATGCTGTCAAACGAAGTCCTTTTACTGTTTTAGTGCGGAGCCAAAGCGTCACCCGCAGGAATTTCACAATTCTTTGCTTATGCATTTCATGGTCTGGAGTATTTCGTGATCAGTGCACCGTTTTCTGAGATTGAGAACAGCCCTGAGAAGCTTACGATAACAGAGCTACAAAATTCTGGACGTTTCCGAAGCCGGATGAAACAAAAACCGAAAGCGCCAGAAATATTACAGTACGCAACCCTCGCCTCGCACATCCTCACTCGCTCGTCTATCCGTTCCTCCACCTCTCGTTGCTCGGGCTCCTATCCTGCACTCCTCTCCCGCGCGCCCACCACCTGTTCGACCCGACGCCCCGCCCCTCCACACGCGCCCCACATTCCAGTCGCTCGCTCGCCGTCAATGGCAACGACCGCCGCGGCCATGGCGCCCCCCTCCACCTCCGCCTCCTCGGTCCTCCTCCTCCGCCGCCTCCCTTCCCTGGCCTACGCCGCCCCCCGCTGCTGCCGCCTCGGCCCGCCGCCCCGCCTCCGCACGGCCCGCCCGCGGGTCTCCCTCACCAGCGACGTGTCCTCCTCGTCCGACGTGGCCGAGGAGGAGGCCGAGCACGCGCCCAAGGTCGGCAGGCGCGTGCGCGTCACGGCGCCCCTCCGCGTCTACCACGTCGTCAAGGCGCCCGACCTGGACATCCAGGGCATGGAGGGCGTCATCAAGCAGTACGTCGGCGTCTGGAAGGGCAAGCGCATCACCGCCAACTTCCCCTTCAAGGTCGAGTTCCAGCTCACCGTTGACACGCAGCCCAAGCCGGTCAAGCTCTTCGTCCACCTACGCGAGGACGAGTTCGAGTTCATCGGGGACGAATGAGACCACTGTACCCACCTCTCTGTAACAACTGTACATGGCCAAGTAAGCCGACCGCCTTCCTCATATACAATAATAATGGCCGCAGCGTAGGCGTGTGTATATTGTTCCGGTGTGTGTGTGTGTGTGTGGTGAGAGGGATGAAGGCTGAAGAGGGTTGGAATTAGGAACGCATGACCAGGAAGTTGATTGCTTGCTTGCTGTCGTTCCCCTGTTCCTCCTCTAATTCAACATCTATTTTTTCTCAGATGTGGGGAATTGTTCGGATAATGATCGATAGTTCTAAAATAACACCGATAATTTTGCTCTTCCTTGCTGCCTATGCTTGATAATTTTGTTCCAAGAGCTTCTTTTAATCTGATTGGTATAATCACATTGTTGCTTCTAGGAATGTATATCCCATATTTACTGAGTTTAGGCTATTTTTAATAATTTATAAAATATATGTTTTGCGAGGGAATTCAGTTAGGCAACAAATATCTTGTTTTAGGCATACGATAATTGTTTGGAGTGTAATGCTATATATACAGCGATGTATATATTATGTTCTTACTGTAACCCTGTAAACTTGAACTTGGATGGCTAAAGTTCGTCTGAATTTGGATGATCTATGTTGTATAAATACAAGAACATTCATGAAATAACTTCTCTAAATCCAACTTGTTGCTTTTAGAGTGAACAAACAGCTAAGGCTCTAAGGTAGGTTCCTGGCTGACCATAGGTAATCCTAAAATTTAGTTGCTTCCTTTCATCATCAATTTAGTTGCTTCCTTTCAGTGGAATGTTCCGAATAACCTCATAGAGTTCTTTATACCAGCTCATACTTCCACATTGAATAACAATGTAAAACAGCACATTGGACAGATTTATATCATATTCTTCTAAGAGAAATATATGCAGCCATACTGTACCTAGTTATAAACTTGCCCTGAGCCTGAGGCACCCTACTAGTTGGTGAGTTATTATAGAGAGAAGACAATGCGAAGGTACTGTGCAGAGGCTAGGCCTCGGACACAGGTAGGCAGAGTGTGCATGTTATACCAAGTAGTATTTCTTAAGAAATCAGTTCTCATCATCCATGCTCCTGGTTATAAAAAAAGAGCATGTTCTAGGATTTGCTAGCCAACTTAGTCACATCAGAAATTTCATTATGATTTAAATTTCTGACATTAAAGTTGAAATAGTCCGCGAGAGTACAAGTTGAAATAGTCTTGTGTTGTTATTGACTGCAAAATCTATTTCTCTGACACATTGATACTCCCTCCGTTCCAAAATAGATGACTCAACTTTGTACTAACTTAAAGTTAGTATTAAGTTAGTACAAAGTTGAGTCATCTATTTTGGAACGGAGGGAGTATTATATTAGCAATACCTAGTACACAAACTATATTGCACCAAAAGGGTGCTTGGCTTCCTTCATGGTGCAAGTGCTGGAAAGGGCAAATCCGAATTTAGCAAGACAATATGATGGAGGTTCTGGGAAGTTGCCAACTTATCGGCAACAAAACTACTTTTGTTCGCTTATATGGTTATACCATTCGTTAAAACCCAAAAACATGGTCGGAAGAGGATTGGACCTTGCAGAACTTTCTGGATAAGATTTGAATGCTGAGCATGCAGAAATTTTACCTTTCCAATACCATCTTGGATTGTGGATGACCGATGAATGTGCTGAAATCTGCATCTAGAACTTGCTCATGAGGTTTTTATAATATTCAAGAAAAATCACTGTACTCTACAGAAGTTGTTTACGCTTGAATATAGTGAAGGAAAAGTGAGCCAAAGTAAAGTTAGTTTTTTCTTATTGGTTTATCAGATAATTTCGCTTCATGAACATAGTATAGTCAGAACCACATTATTCAGTAGGAACCACAAGAAATATACCTTATTCAGTAGGAATGTTCGGGAAATTCCTATTTAGTCGGAATATATCATTTTGCTAAGGAATAATGCAGAGTGTGACAATTAAACTTCAGATTGCACATTTGGCACACCCTTAGCTTCTGGTCAGCTATAGAGTCATCTGATGAATACTTCTGGCAAAACAAAGTTTTTTTTTCTTGGACCATCACAATACTGCGGCATGTACATTTCCAGTCCGTATTTTGTAATGTTTGCATGATTGTGCACCTTTGCATAGTAGGGCAGTAACGAATAACGACTGTGTAATACCGTGAGACATAATTTATACCACTATGAGACTGATGGTGCTCTTTTTTTATTCGAGAAGAGTACGTGAATCGCGTACCATAACTTTATAGAAGGCAGACTGATGGTGCTCTTCACTACATGGCATTTTAGGTAGAGCTCCTGACAGACATAAAAAGGATCTCAGTATTGTTCATGTCTTCATTATAAGAAGCCGACAGTGTATCCATTTCTTCATAAAACAAGCATAAATCCTGTCAATACATTCCGAATAGCCGCAAAAAGGATTTATCCCAACCTTTTTTACCGTGTGTTTTCGTGTCCAATTATGCAACAACTTTAGATCAGTTCTTCTCTTTCCATCTAAACATCTATCATAATCACTAGCATACACATTGATCCTGGGCCTCTGATTACAGGTCTTGTTGGCTCGGTGGTCAGTCACTTGATCTCATTAATGTTCCAGTAATATGCTTTTGTTTCAAGCATTGACCTGTAATATACTAGTGTATGTTCTACTGGAGCTTACAGTGCAGCGCTCCTTTTTTTTTCTAGAATATGCATGTATCATATATTGATAGAAGAAAAGGGTGAAGAGACACTCCACCAAGGTTTACAGAGGCCTGCTTTTACATCGCTGCCAAAGCAGCCTCCACCGGTACAACCTTTCCTAGCCCACCTTGATAACTCACCGCAGCGCAGTGCTCCTCAAATCTGAGCACTGGTGCCTGTTATCACGTTTAGGTTTAGCATTGTGGTTTGCAGAGCAGACAGAGGGCTCCGAATTCAAATGAAGGGGCCACCTATATTAACACACACAGTACCGTCCTAGACGCATCCTGCATGTCGTTCATCCGGTATTCAAGTTCAACTCGACCAAACTACGGTACTGATGATGCCCTTTGATGAGGTTTGCTGCAAGGGGCCCTGCCCTGTCATCGTGTGTGAGGCCTCCTGACTCTGGTTTAATCTGTCATGAGATAATGTGACCACTCAAATCTACTTCCCTGCGTTTCATTGTTCGGCTGACACGTCTTCCGTTCGCTTCCGTTGCGTCGCTTTTATACATGTGTTTGACGCTCAGCTGCTTTCAAAAAAGAAGAAGAGCGAGAGAGGGACATTACGAAAACGGTCAAATTGGAGGCTCTATGAAGTATAGGAAAGGAGCTTTCAGCTTTGGATCCTCTTGTTTGTTTACCTTAGCCATGGAGTCTCTTGTGGCAGACATATTTGTTACCGTGCATGCTCTTCCTAGTTCTACTGACACCGTGAGCTGGCCGGTTCTTTCGTGTGCCCAACTCCAGTAGTCATCCATAGCGGTTACCCTCTCGCTCCCGTGCGGCTCCACGGGCCGCACCGGGGCGCCCCAAATCCGGCCACCTAAGGCACGCCCTCCTCCTCCTCCTCACCGCCGCCGGAGGGCGCGCGGGCAAAGCCCGGTGGCGTCGGCGGCGTGGGGCCATTCACGGCGCAGATGGGGCGGATTCGCCGCTTGGTGTCCGTGGCGCTGGTGGTCAGGGTTGTCTTGGCCGGTGAGTTCAGTGGTGGTGGCGGCCACGACGTGGCGGTTTTAGTGGGTCTGCGCGGCGTCGCGGTCTGCACGCCATGGCGCAGGGCTTGGCGATGGCGCGGATCTGCGCGCGACGGGCGCAGCGTCTAGTCGCGTCTGAAGGTCTCGCCATGGATCTGCTGTCTGCCTGGCGCGGCAAGGGCATTAGTGCAAAGGTCGCGAGGATCGGCGGCAGATAGTCGCGCCGCAGATGGGTGACGTGAAGGGCGGCTCCATGCATGGTGCTTCCGGCAAGAATGGGCCGTCTGAGGCGCGACAAGAAGATAAGGGGACCGTGCAGAGGCACGGCGGTGAATGGGTGGCCAGTGGCGCGGATCTGCTGTGTGCGTGTCGCACCGAGGCGACAGGAGGCAGCGCAGGAAGTTTTGCAGCGGGCGTGAGGGGTTGCGGCTCAGGCGAGGCCGGGCAGGGAGGCTCGGCGGATGTGCGCAGGAGGTCCAGGCAGCACGGATCTGCGGCTGGGTGGCCACCTGCTCCGGCATGGTGGAGGCCCGTCATGGTGCTACCGCTCTGGCGGGGCGCGTGGTGGAGGGGCTCGGGCTACCTGTTTGGTGCTCGGGCGGCGGCTTCACCGCGAGGATTAGCCGGTCTTGCGGCGGGATGATGTGCAACCGAGGTGGTGTGGGAGCTCGGTGAAGACCTGTCTCGGCCTGTGCCGTGACCAGCGATGATGGCGGTTGTGGGTTGCCAGACCTTCTGGAGGCATCGGCGATTTGTCGCCGCGACTCCTCTCGCACGGATCCGGCCATCTCGGCCTCTTCAGGGGAAACCCTAGATCTTATGATCGGACGATGACGGCTCCTTAGTGTCGTTTTCCCTCTTGGGGGAGCTCGGCATCGGCAAGCGGGACCGGTGGTTGGTGGTGTCCAGGCTTCTGTGGCAACGATGATGGTGGGAGCCATATCGGCGACGCGACAATGGTTGCGGTAGTCGGCTCTTCTTCGGCGTGTCCATAGTATTGCCTCGGTTTGCTTGTGACTATGGAGTCGAAGTTGCGGCGGCGAGGCCCTGTGGGATACGATGACTGGCTGCAGGTTGCCCGTTCGGCGATATCTCGTGGCGTCAACCGTGCCTGGTTTTGTCCTACTGAGTTCTCCGTCAGAGTTGGAGTTGTGCTGTCTGGCCGCAGGAGGATGAGGTTTTGGCATCGATCTTCATGCAGCTTCACGTGTCCGCTACAGTGTGGGTTGAGTCGACGATCGCCTACGACGAAGTGGGAGTCGTTTCCTCAGAGTGTAGGGGATGGCGATGACGCCTCTAGGGAAGGAGTGATGACGATGACGCCTGCGTGCGGCCTCGTCGAGGCCCTCTTTGGAGTGGTGTGCGTGGGGCTTTCTATGTGTGCCGCTCAGCGGTTGTGAGGGTTTTAGCCCGGTTCTCCATAATTAATTGGGCAATCTGGTTTTCGCTCGGTTTTTTCTAATTAACCGAGCAACTCTCTTCTGCTTAATTAATTGATGAGGTAAAATTTTTGCCTTCGTTTCGAAAAAAGAGGTTCTACTGACCTATACTGGGAAGAATCGGAAAGTCAGCAATTTGTTTGAACGTACTCTTTCCGTTCCAAAATAGATGATTCAACTTTATACTATTTTGAAACGGAGGGAGTACCGTTCACTGCGGGTGGTCCCGTCCCGTCCCGTTGCAAATGCCAACCATGATTGCCACCTGGGGCATCATCAGGCCCACGACCTGGGCTGATGCTTCTTGCACGGCCAACACACGAGACGAGAGTTAAGAAGGCATCAGCGAAATGGATCAATGACCTGATGATGTACTGGTAGTATACTACGTACAACTAGTACGAGGGCTCACGTGCCCACCATTTGTCACACCCGTCACGTGAGTAGGTGACACGATCCGATCCCCCAACCTGGCTCTGGTGCGATCGCGCAATTAATTAACGCTCCGATCCGATTTGATCCGATCGAAAGTGGAAGCATTGTGCGAAGAGAGCTCGATGGCATGCATGCGCACGAGCTCCTCTCCAACGGTAGGCTCGGCTGCTCCCACCGTTGGTTCGTTCGTTCGAAAGAAAACTAATTTTACTAGGCGCAACGGTCGGATCCTTCTGGGCGGGTGACGGCGCCAAAAGGGATCCATCTTTCCACGAGTGTGAATGTGTGTGCATCTGCGCCCCTCGCTCGTAGCCGTTGAGGGCCGGCGTTTGAATCCCGGCGGATACGGGTTCGAGATGATGAGCCAATCGGAGCCAGGCCCCACGTAAGCAACGCTTCCAACTCCAACGGGCACCACCGCAAGAGAGGATTCAAATCTCACCTCAAGCTGTGACCGTCATCGTCACCACCGAGTACTAACACGAAGCACCACGCACACCAATCACGTACTTAATCCCCCCTCACACTCCCCCCGAAGCTCTGCATAAATACCAGCTCCACGCGTTACAACCCCAGATTTTCCATTGCGTGCGCCCGGAGCTCACCAACCATCCGTCGAGTGAGTCGCCATGGGGCTCTGTTTCAGCAAGAAGCAGCAGGACAAGCCACCGCCGCCGCAGCCGCAGCCGAGCGCGGCTGCGGCCAGCACCAAGCCCAAGAAGCCCGCCAAAGTCGCCGCCGCCACCGCGTTGGTCAAAGGCGACGAGAAGGCCAACACGGAGGAGTCCGCCGCGGCCGGCAAGAAGGCGGCGCCGATCGTCGTCAAGGCCAACAAGGCGGCCACGGGCACGGGGGAGGAGAAGAAGGAGGAGCAGGCG
Organism: Aegilops longissima; assembly: GCA_021605205.1. Lineage (NCBI taxonomy): Eukaryota > Viridiplantae > Streptophyta > Magnoliopsida > Poales > Poaceae > Aegilops > Aegilops longissima. Next base: position 431,845,186 of record CM038681.1, on the reverse strand, counting down.
AGGCCGGTGGTGGTGGTGGCCAAGGGGCCGATGCCGGTGCGTACGTCCAGCTGCACCAAGGAGGAGGTGGACGCCATCCTCATCCAGTGCGGGCGCCTCAGCCGGAGCTCGTCCGGGAGCGAGACGAGGGGCGGGCACCGCTCCAAGAGGAGCTCCGACTTTGATCCGTCCGGGGCCGGTGGCGCGCAGGGGCCTGGTGGCGCGGACGAGGAGGGCGACTGGGAGAGGAACGGGGTCCCTGTGTCGAGGCCGTCGCCCCACCGTGGCTCGCCGCAGAGGAAGCGGTCGGGGAGCCGGGAGAGGACCGGCGGAGGGAGCCGCAGGTCCAGCCGATCGCCCGGACGGCGTGGCGAGGGCGGCGCGCCCTCTGCGACCTCGGCGGGCTCCGGCGCTGCCAGGCAGCAGCCGGGCAAGATGGTCTCCGTTCCGGCGAGGGAGAAGGGGCGCGCCCCGTCGCCTGCGGCCGCGTCCGGGAAGAGGTGCGCGTCTCCGCGATCAAGCTCACCTGCGAGGGTGACCGCGGCCAATGAGAATGCTGGAGGGGGACAGAAGACGGCGGGGCAAACGCCGGCGCTGAGCCGGAGCTCGTCAAGGAAGGCCGAGCAGTCGCCGCTCCGGCGCAGCCCCATGGCCGAGATCGACGAGAATTCCCTCCGCAATAACAACAGCAGCACCAACACCAAGCCCCAGAAGGTAAGAAACAATCAAAGTTCGAGTTTTAACGCCCTTCCTTTTGTAACTCCACATCTTAACAACCGATCAGCCGCTCACAATCTTCAAACTGATTCAGAAATCGACGGAGATTGCTGTCGCCACCCCTACCCGGAAGACCGCGGAGCGCGCAAAGGAGCATGGTTCTCAGAAGGAGAAGGCGGAGGAG